>OX639994.1:68535058-69010227 GCA_951828415.1 Anomoia purmunda | reverse complement strand
GAGCACCAGATTTCGTAGATTTTGATACACTGTTTTCGGAGACATAACTCTTTGCACTAAAATGAAGTGAGTTCAGATGTGGATGGTTTAAGTATGGTAAGCCTATATGATATATGGTAGATTGAGGTGAGTTAAAATGAGCTGATGTAAGGTTTGATAAAGTTGTTGCCTGTTATTATTTGTCTTTGTAATCTATTTGTCTATTCAATTAAAATTACTATGAACTTCATCTTAATGTTTATTTTAATCTTTAGGTATTTTAATATTTTATATTTAGGTCTTGATCTTTGCTTTTATCTTTTTTTTCACCGAATTTACGATTTTCGAAAAGCGATCGTGCCCATAGACAGCCATCAGCGCGAAGACGGGTATAAGCGAATGAAAAACCAGTGTCGCCCTTAATCAGCTAGACATCCTGAGCGAATTACGCACAATACAAATAAAATTATTTTGATTTCAAGGCCATATTTTTATTAAAATAATACAAATATATTCCTTGTTTCGGAAGTGAAACTAAGTTGAAAGTAAATTAAAACCACTTGTTTTCCAATAACAACTGATTGTCATTCCTTTCTGATTTACTTTACCAGACAGTTAGTTTTTAAATATGTTTTTTATGGAACTGACTTATTTCTTTCCGACAGATCAGTTATTAATAATAAGGTTAAAATCGTACCTCCCTGGCTTTTTAGTCTGCAAAGTCTTTAGAAAACTGGAAAATTTTAAATTGAATTTTTAAAGCACACTATGCAAACTACATATTGCAGACCGGAAGTGCGTTTTTATAAATATTAGTTTTAAAAAACTATGTTCGCCATTTGCAACAGTCACTGGTACTGTAAACAGTAGAGATGGTTTCACCATCGATTTTTGGCGCCGACCCTAACCGAAACTAATTTTGGTTAACAAACCATTTTCAGGCAACACAATAACAAATAATTATTTAAAATTATTACTTTTATTATAATTAAAGTAATTATAATCAATGACTTTTGAAAAATTTAATGTTTTTATTATTTTTATTAAAAAAAAGAAAACTTCCACTCCTCTCTGATAGAAGACGACTAGATGGCCTGGTGCGAAATATAATTTAAAACAAAGTCTTTATTTTTGAGGATAGCCCGGCAACCACCGAGGATAAACACAGAGTTCGTCACAAGCTGGCCCGCAGGACCGCACAATTTCTTACTAGACGAACTCGATGGATGGGCAGACAGATATTTTAAAGCAATTTGTTTCAAAAGAAGTTCCATGGTTCTCTAGTTAACGTAACAAGCAGCGAAATATATGTGTTGGGATATAGATATACATATATATATATATCTCAAAGCGTGTTTTTTTTTGACAAATTGTAGTCTTCGTGATAATGTTGTAGTGTTAAAGTTTCCTCGCACAAATAATTTTCAGAAATATCAGTTTTAGAGTTTACCGCTAAACTTAGCAATGCAGAAGAATGTCGTAATAGTACTTAATTATTTTGTTACTTGATTTATATTCAGTTTGGTTTGCCATTTCATAATAAACAAACTTACTCCGCAACAACGTTTGCATATCGTGCAAATTTATAATGGTTCGGATCGCGCGACGTTTCGCAAGAATATTTTATTCAGCGATGAAGCTCACTTTTGGTTGTATGGGTATGTTAATAAACAAAATTGTCGCATTTGGAGTGTTGATAGTCCACAAGCCATTGTTTAGACGCCGTTACATCCTCAAAAAGTCACTGTTTGCTGTGCTCTAGGGGCAGATGGAATCTTTGGCCCATATTTCTTCAAAAATCAAGCCGGCCATAATGTTACAGTCAAAGGGGACCGCTAAGGAGCCATGATTAAAGAATTTTTCGTGCATGAATTGGAGGATGTTGATGTGGACGACCTTTGGTTCCAACAAGGCGGCGCTAGGTGCCATAAAGCCAATGAACCAATAAATTTATTGAAGGAAACTTTTAGTGAGGGCATTATCTCGCGTCGTGGGCATGAGGCATGGCTTCCAAGATCGTGTGGTTTAACACCGCTGGACTATTTTTTGTGGGATTATGTGAAGTCGCTTGTCTACGCAGATAAGCTCGAGACGATTGACGCCTTGGAAGGGAATATTCGGCACGTTATTTTTGGCATACATTACCAATATCTTGCAAAAAGTATTGAAAAAAGTATGGACCTCTCGGCTGGAATTTATACGAGCCAGCCGCGACGGTCACTTGCCCAAAATCATTTTTCAAACATGATGGCGAACCCTTATAATAAAGCTAATTTTTTGGCCATAACATTTAGCGATATGCGTTCTATTTCTTCTTGAAACCTTTCCATCATGTATGCATGCATGGTGTCCAAAACAGCATTAAAAAACATACTCTAAAATTTGTTTTTATCAGTTATTGGTTAATTAGCAATCCGGTCTAAGTACGAGGACGTCGCCACAATTTAAGTGAACTTGGTTTTTGTAAAACCAACATCGATTTAATTACCACTGGGCTCTTTTTCAGCCATTCTCCATCACTTCTTTTCGGTCGGTATGACAGCTTTTCCGGCACGAATATTGGTATTGAGCTCGTAAATGGTCTTCGGCTAGCTGGCGTTATCTATAATCTTTAAATAACCCCATCAAAAGATGTCCGGGTAAATTGCAGATCTGAGAGGTCATTCAATGTCGCCTACTTTCGAGGTCACACGTCTGGGTTGCTTTGTGACATGGCGCCGTCTTTGGAAGCCCAGAAGTTAGTCAGACCCTTTTCATGCATTTTCGGCACGCAAAATGTGCCAACCGATGTCTTTACGATATACTGTTTTGCTTTTCTTGTAGAAAAATGGTTCAATTATGAGTTTTGCGCACACGTTAGCCCAAACAATCACTTTTTGACACTGGTTTGAGTTACTGGTTTGAAAAGTGTGATGAATTTCACATAACTGACAATGAACTGCTTTAGCGCTTTCAACTCGAGCTTTCCAGCGCGTTAAAAAAATTTTTGCAGCGCGTATTTTTAAATGATCGGTCAAAAATTTCCGTTTCATTACCGATACGGAAAATAAAATTAAAATTGTTTGTAAAACCCCAAAAAGTTCAATTATAAGTAACGAATTTATATCGTTATTTGTAATTCCAGTTAATATTCGCACCATTATCCTAGCCCTTTGAGGCGCTATTTTGTCTTTATTGAGGTTTTGTTTCCATCCAAACCCCTGTTCTGCAAAAATACTAAATCAAAATTAATTTGGTGATTACATTAAACCAAATATTTTCCTTTATTTTAAGAAAATTAACAAATTTCCATGCATATATTTAATATATATATATTGTATCTGTAAACAACTTATCTATGTTAACAAGAATTTTCGGGTTTAGTATTAACTACAAGGCTTAGAATCAATTCAGATTAAGCGTACAGCTTTGAGAAAAAATATTACTCCACTATTTCAAGATATTATACAGAAGATGTAAGCCCCAAAATGTTATTACATAACAAAGTTAAAATAAGTCGGGAAACTGGAGTTTAGTAATAAATAAACCCATAAATCTGGATTAGGGTCAATCTATCGGAGATCTAATCGTAATTTTTACCAATAAGTTTAATATTTTTGAATCGAGGTGTAAAAGAGAGTTGGCATCTTTTTCGAAGCCTAAATTCAATTAAAGTAATTAGTGAAATCTAATATTGCAATATGGTTATCAAACGAAAGCTTAATTTTCAAGACATTTGGTAAAGTGGCGGCCACCTGTTTAAAAATAAATTAAGTAAAATCAATAAGTCAAGAGATTTTACAATATTGGTGTGAAACTAAAGGGGTTAAGAAAGCTTATTTTCAAAAATATTTTTGTATAGTGTTTCCACCTGTTTTAAAAGTGAATCATTGCATAGTTATTAATTTCTACCGCGGGAAGGGTGTAGACCTGGTTTTATTTGCTTGGGAGAGGATTGCCGCCTCTTTTAAATATAAAATTGAATTAAAATATGCACAAGTTGTATGAAATATTTTATGAAAATATGGGTACCAGATGATTTGTCTCGGCGAGGAGAAGGTAAATAACAACCATTTAGAGGAGTTTGCTACCTGCTTATGAACCTGATTTAGTTAACTTATATATACTAAGTTATGAAATTGTAAAATACAGGGTCAAACCATTAGAAGAAAATTTAAAAGTATATTTTGAAGGCGGCTGGCGCCTGTGTGATAATTTAAATTTATATAAATTATACAGAAGCATATAATTTTTAAAATGAGAGTCTCGAACGCTTCGACTCGTCGAGGTTCATAACTATCTTTTGGAGAGGATATGAAATTATACAAAAGATATATTTGAGAGAACCGAACGGCGATTTTAGGTTACATATGAAGAGGACAATTAGTAAATAAATTTAGACATGCCAGCGTTTGTGGCGATGGAGCCGAGATATTTATAAAAACTGAATTTACAGATAAGAGGCCTATTTTCCTCTTCCGCTGCCACCACCAGTGGAATATTTTAAAGGCTGGAGCAATTTCTTTCACACGAACAACATGACCTAGCCAACGTACCCGCTGAATTTTAATCCCCTGAAATATGTCTACTTATATTATATAAAGTCTATTATACTACATACACTCTACTTATATTATATAAAGTATATAAAGTCTGTGGTATTCGCCGTCGCTAAGATGTATGCGCCCAAAATCTTTGAAAAAATCTTTCTCGCCAACACTCCAACGGCTATCTCATCCGATTTTGACAGCGCCCACCCTTGCAGGGGTTTTGGTTCGTCGAGAGAGGGTTTACTACGCAGTTGGCAAGAAAGATTCCAAAGGGGTTCGCTTTTGACACTTACTATCGGTGTTGCGCTGGGTCCAAGATAAGCAAAGTCTCAGGGCGGAATGGTAATTATTACCAGTTATGTTAGGGCCTAGACGCGAATGCGCTGACTAGAGGTGCTTTCGTTTACCTTCGTTAACCTCCAAACCCAATCGGTTTGCTTTTTTAACCAGACGTAACGGCGCGGTTGTTGAGACCGGTAATGTCGGTATCGTCGGCATACGCCAAAAGTTGCCTGCCCGGCATAACTGTGTAGCTCAAATTAAATATTAATTTTCGATATTTGGTGTTGGTATAAAGTTATAGTGCGAATACCACTATCAATACATTCTTTAGTTTTATTTTTGTTTGTAAGTTCCGTTAGCCAAATTTGTTTATGCACTAGTGATACAAAATTGTTGCAACATCTGTTATGTTGAAATTTATTGTGCTTTTTATCTACTACGTTTTGTCTATGTTTAAAAGAATAATATTTTGTCATAAAAGCCATAAAAATCATGGTTTTTCGCATTTTATATGGTGTAGGCAAAAATTTGAGTACAATAATACTTGACGTGGTATTGGTGGAACAATGAACCTTCTAAAAATCGATTTTTTTTAATTCCTTCCATGGATTACTCCACACAGCTTCTAGAATAGGAATATTAAAAGAAATTAGATAGGAATGAAGCCTTGAGTTAAACCTTATAAAAATGCACAGTGATGAGGCAGTTCATAAGTTCTCTCAATCAGTTCTTTTCTCGGGTACTACAATTTTGTTCATGTTGATTGCCCTCCATAAATACAGAATATATACATTAATCTAACAAGTGTTTAATAAATTATACTACTAATTCCATTTTGAGACCATTGAGTAATAGATTTTTTTGTTAAGTTATAAAAGAAGCCTTAAAGTGGGCTCTTGGTAGAGCATGGCGTTAAACGAATTTGAAATATTTCAAAAATAAAGTTCACTCTATCTCTTTAGTATTACTTTAAGTTAAGCATGGTCTAACTCTGGACTATGATAAAGCGCCATTTACTGAGTAATCAGTACTACTGGCCAAATGTAATTTTGGGTACAGGCATTTTCTAATCTCGCCTAATTTAATATGAATTCATTTATAACCTCAATGAGCCAACAATAAGTCTTAGTTAGAGAAGCACAATATGACACGGTGAAACGTGACTTCTTTCCACAAAGTCGTACGATCAATAAGAATATTACTTTCAAGTTATGTACCGTTTTCGCAAAGCAATGTGAAGAAAACGCCCGCATTTGAGGCTCGAGCTTGGCTTTCTACCACTTTTCATGATACGACGGAATTTCCAGGATTGGCTAAATATCATACCAAAATGCATATATCAGAACTGCATTGAGAACAGGGAAAAAGCGCTGGCAGTGGTTACTTTGAAGAAAGCAAAATATAATATGTTAATGACTAATAAATAATTCGACAAAAATTTATAGTCGCTTTCTTTTGAACAAGCTTTATACAGCAAATGCATGTGTATTGTTAATTATATCTACCCTGTGGGAAGAAATAAGTCAGTCGCATATTTATAGACTAATCTTTTGTGATTTACTTTTATATTAAATTAATTTAAAAATAAATGCGTCGTTAGCCACTTTCGTTGTTATATTCTCATTTATCGTGGTAATTTGAAATATATACATTTTAAGTAGTTGAATTTAAATTCCAAGTTGCCATTGAAAAAATGTGATTTAATATTAATTTCATTTCGCACAGGGTACGTATACCGTAGCACAATTAAAAAAATGCTTTGAATTTCAACCATTAACTTTTGCTTACCATCACCTCACACCTGGACCGCCTATTAACGAGTTTACTTAATTTTTTGTTTTTGTCTGTGTTTCAAAGATCATTGAGGTAGTTAGAATCGCATCAGGCCAATGGACCGAGTAGCCCAAATGGCTAAAAGAGCTTGCAGTGCAAAACAAAAGTCAAATTGGCAACTGTTGCCACAGCCATTACGGCCGGACGGTTCGGTAGCGTTAATTGCAGAATCTAAATGTTAGTTGTGGTCAAATACTGAAAAAAAATTCTTCCCGGTCATCTAAAATCTAGCGTTGCATTCACATTTTTTGCAATTCTTATGCTCATTATGAAGGTAATCGAGTTTTATTCGTTTCAATTATCGGCGGCAATTAAAAATTCCACTTTGTGTGCAAAGTTCTTTGCTGTTTTTTTTTTGTTTTTGTTATGAGTACAACATTTTTCACCAAAAAAAGATGCAAGTTCAAGGAAGCGTGTGCAAGGATGTTGCAATTTGCTAAAGCCTTTGCACATGTACATGCATATTGTATGAATGTGTGTGTGTGTGTGTGTGTAGAAAACTACTCGAAGTTACACTTCTATATAATAGGAAATGGTACGTACAAATATATATACACACATATATACTTATGTATTTGTATTCAAGCATTTAAGTAAGTGTGTGCGTATTTTACAGAGTTTTTCCTCCATTCTGCTCTTTCCATGCAGTTCTAGGCCATATGAATGGCGTATTGGGGGAACTTTTTGAATTGCACCTAATTGGAGTGTGTATTCGTTGTGCGTTGTTAAGTTGACTTCCGCTGGAATGCACTTAAAAGTGTTCGGAAATAAAAGCGAAGAGCAACGAAGATCCACTTCAGCGTCAAGTGTTGCTTTTGTAACTGTTGCTGGAGCAGTGATTGTAACTTTTCCAGTTGCATGTCACGGTTCAATTGCCAATAAAAACAGCGTTAATTAATAAACAAGCAAATGTAACCAATTCATTCTGTTCAGCAAATATGTATATATGTATGCACAGTAGAGGAAGATTGAGTTCTACATATATATATATTTTTTGTTTTAGTTGTATAACCTAAATACAAATATATGGTATGGAGTTAAAAAATGCAAAAAATATTATAAATTGAATGAAATACGGCAGCAATGCAATTAACTATTCAGTGTAAGCATTATTTTTAGAAAAAAATCTACGCGTTCATTTCTAACTTAAAAGCAAACCACTTTTCGTTCTCCTGGAATGCAAAGGCGCCAAGTCCGTTTTTTTAATTATATGGTATGGCAGAAACTGTTGAAAAATTACAAACAAAGTTAATGTATAGTTTGTTAATGCAAAGCTGCTTAATTTAGTTCTATATACTCACGCATATATAGTATATAAACAAATTAATACACTCATTTTTTGTTAATGTTAGTGACGTTGCTCTAGGCTGATTTTAATTTGTAATTTGGTCTTAGCATCCTAGCATAGTGGACAACTTTATATAAAAGGTAAACAAATGCAACTAAATTAATTACTAATAATGCTTATAAGTTTACTCAGAAATTTTGCTGAGATATTATTAAGTATTTGAAATATATAAGAACTAATATTTTTATTCTTTAATATAAACTAGTTTGAAAATTTTACACTGAAAGCGGGCTACTGAGTCGTAGTCCGAATTTTCGTGAAATCTGCGCAAATGCGAGCACTGATTCCGATTTCTTACAAATGAATACATTCAAGGTACATATGTACATACATACATATATGATATGTGCGAACTGTGCAGGGTTCAGTTATATTATTTCGTAGATTCCACAAAAAAACTTTTAACGAGGGATTCAGTGAAAAATTTAAATTCAACTATTTCAATCATACACGCAATGCATAATTTACCACCATGCCTAAAGTTGCAAATATTAAGCTTTTATTTCAATTTAAGCATTATTAATGCAATTTTAATGATATTGTTCAGTGAAACGTTATTGTATGCCAGTATACTTATATCAATTCGACGGACATGACCTTTATTCGATATAAAATAATATTACTCGAAAAAAATAAGAGTAAAATAGAATACCTAGCATTTTTGGAAATTTGAGTAATTAAAACCGTCAAATATCCGATCGCTTTTGAGTGTATAGAAAGCTCATTTGAGTGCATTTTTAAAATTATAAGCGTTCCAAAAAAAAAAAAAACAAAAAAACTACATCCTGTGATGGTTTTAATTCCCGCTATTTCAAATTTCTACTTGTTCTCAATTTTCTTTTATTGTGTTATTACCAATAATGCTTCTGTAAATTGTCATCTCAAATCACGAATTGATGTAGCTTAGAAAAAATTTAAATTTTTGGCCAAAAAAAATTTGAATTTAATTTCTCGACCAATTTTTGATGCCTGTATTGAAAAAAATGTACTACACAAGTTTGATAAGTCACTTTGAATATAGGGATTGTTTCTTCAATTACACAGTGTGACACTCAAAAATACCTGGGAAGTGATGTTATTTTTCTTGTAGGTCCTATCGAGTAGAACGAGAATCCAATTTTGGAATTTGTCAAACACCCCCAAAATCTCGACTTAACCTTAAAAAACAATGCGAAACTGACGATGCGACCTAAGGAAAAAACGGTCAAAAAATCACTTTTGATCTATATATTTTCATTTAATAATATTTATTAGTACATAAATTAAGTTCGTTGTAAATTTTTGCAAAAATTTCGTTCTTATAAAAAGTAAAATAACTCAGTCACTTGTTGGCCGATTTTTTAAAAGAAACATTCGTTGAACTCGGTATTAAACGTACTTTTTGGATATAATCAAAACTCATTTTGTGTTTTTATAAAATAGTGTGTGAAAATATCGCCAAAGTCAAAAAAAGAAGAAAAAGGGTAGCAAAATTTAAGTTTGTTCTGCAAAAACAAGTAAATTTCTTCAGCTTTATTAAGACCTCTATATATCTTTCAAAAGGTCTGACTTTCTTCTTTCTTAAACCATTCTTATAATGAAAATCGGTTGTTAATTAGCTAAGATATCGGCTAAGAAGTGCGCAAAATCACGAAAAATCGGTTTTTTAAGGTTAAGTCGAGATTTTGGGGGTGTTTGACAAATTCCAAAATTGGATTCTCGTTCTACTCGATAAGACCTACAAGGAAAATAAGATCACTTCCCAGGTATTTCGACTTCATTCTTTTTTGTAGCACTGTGTTATGGACAATTTTGATTTTATGCAATAAAACTCAGTTTTCAAAATTTGTTTTTTACTTACTTAATAAGATTGTAGTGTATCCAAGACTTTCCTTGAGGCTGTGACCTTACCGAGTTATAGTTTGCGGGAGACGAAGAGAGTTATTTTACGAAGTGTGAGCGAGCCAATGAGTGACCGTGAGAGCTGTCCGTCTTTTACAAATGTGTCAACGAGAACTCATTCCATTTGGCTTTGAGTTTTGGATATTTTTTTTTTATGGAAGTTTTAAATTATTCCCTACTGCTGAGAAATGTAAATATATCAATTTAGACTTACTCCGGTCTAAGTCAATTGAGTGGTAAGCTGGCGTACGTATCCTTAAAAGGCGCCTTTGCAATGCTGGGCATTCTTATAAAATATGTTCCACCGTTTCATTCTGCAGCATACATTTCCTTTATTCCTTTATGTCCTTTCATTTCGTTCTACACCCTTGTGTGCCGGGACCCCATAAGAAGGATGGTGTTGGATACATCCAACCTGCCCGAAGCTTCCTTACACTCTACTATGATTTTCGAGCAGATACTGTGCGAAAACAGGATTCTTGATGGTACCTCGCTGTCGATGTAGATCTTAATCTTTCCGATAGCTGGTTGAAAATCTGAGCTCAGCCGCCGAATGCATAGTGCCATCTTGTACTTCAATAG
Organism: Anomoia purmunda; assembly: GCA_951828415.1. NCBI lineage: Eukaryota > Metazoa > Arthropoda > Insecta > Diptera > Tephritidae > Anomoia > Anomoia purmunda. The sequence goes on along the minus strand of OX639994.1, from coordinate 68,999,793 downwards.
GGCCACCTTACCCTCACGTGCCGAGTTCAACGAAACCAGCTTGCCAACGTCACTGTCTCGGCCTGAGTCAACGCTGATCGCCTGTCCCCTGGAGACTCTGCTCCCTGCTCCCTGCTCTTCCTTATTCTTTATATTGGTTAGTTCCGCACCAGTGTCAAGGTGCCTGCCCTCGCGGGATTTGGTTTAGGGAATTTGGTTGGTGTCCGAATACCGAATTTAATACGACTACAAAAACTCTTTCTATAATCCCTCCCAATTTTCAATTGATTTTTTTGGAGTCTTTCCACTGTCTTAGAAGCTATTCACACGATAAAAAATACTAATTTGCATATATATCGCATAATGAAGCTATCGTAGAAAAATGACTTGGACATGTGTTCAGGATACCATACATATAGAGTCATTGTTAGCTAAAGTTCTTCGAGAGGAAGAAAATTAAAACCTTCCGTTAGTCAGTGTACATTACCTGTATAAGTTGGAGTTGTGTGGCGAGAATAGTGGCGAGAATAGTGGCAGTATTTTGCTTTAAATGATCCGCTTACCTTGTCCTGTTCATTTAATTTCTAGTTTTGCTCTAAGTCAAAGTCCCTATTGAGGGCCAAATTAAATTTTGAAAAAATGGGGTTTTTCCTAGGCTTCGTGTGTGTGTGTTTTTTTTTGACGAAAGTGTTTTTACCGGGCGGGTTCTAAATCCGCAATGCATTTCTGTTGGGTCTAATTTAGAGTTGCAAATTTATAAAGAGAGTCGCTTGGGACAAACAGACATTTACTAGCGGCGGCAATTTATGATGTTCAGACGCTTGTTATTTTAGTTGACGGATGTGTCGGTGGTAATCGTTATTTTTTAGCAAACCTTAAGACATCAAATGTGTTGTCCCGCGGTCACAGGTACAAAAGAGATCGAATGTAGTCAAGTAATTGTAATTGCATCACATATTACAAAAGCTAATGCTTTAAACTAACAGTAGCATATGGGAAACAAGTAATGGCGAAAGATAGTGGTATTCAAAAAACTCTGTAATTATGGAATGCACAACCAAAACTTCTTTTCCTAACTAAGTGCATACATTAGGTTGTGAATATATCAATGAACCCACGTACACTACCTTCTGATATCTGCAGACCAAGTAATACACATAATGAGATCCTAAATACATCCAGTTATTTTAAGTATTTATCACTTGTCCGACAACCTAAGTGCGATTGGAGGTGGGGCCTGTACGTCACCACTATGCGCCAGTCGCTAACAAATTGGCGCTTGATTTTAATTTAGATTTAGAATGCGAAAAGTAAATGAAACAGGAATCGCGAAAAGCAGTCAGATACACAACTCCCATACAAAGCGGAAGTTCGTCAGCAGTGAGCGATATCAGCAAAGCAATGTATTTTCAAATACTTCTACCACAAATACTGATTGTAGCGAGTGAACAAGAAGCAAATTGAGCGGCTTGGGTATTTCAGCCTTCAGTCGGGGATTTGTTTGCATGTGTTTACCTAACGTTGGCTCGAATGGCATCCCAATCAGCCAAATGGTTTGAAAACAATATCAAATATAATAAGCAAGTGTTTAGCTGGAAAATAACTTGAGAATTGATTGGAAACTACTATGGCAGCAGTTGTAGAAAAATCGAAACGGAACCTTCGTGAAAATGTTACTTTAGACAAGATTGTAATAAGCTTCGGAAAACAATAATATTATATGTGCATTATATTTATAAGCTTTTTTAAACAATACATTTGAAACATTTTTATTCATATCAATGCAAACATCTTCGTTTCAGAGTAGAAAATAGTGTACTCTTAACTTTCAATGTACATCCGCAAATTTTCAACTGCCGAATAAAGAACGCCAGACAAACGCCAACGAAATTTGTTAAACATAGCAGCATAAAAAATTAAATCCATAAAAATGAATAAAAGCTACTGTGATAAGTAAGTGCTACTCAATTTAAGTTGATATCGGTTCCTTAAGGGTAAATGTTTTATTAACATACTTTAAATATAATCATAACAAGCGTTTCTCACGCACCGTGCAAACTGCTGGTGAATAAATGCTGAGATTTATAAGACTTTACAAGTGCCTGTAAATTTAAGATTTTGCCATATGGTCGATTGGGTACTCTGTGTGCATTTTTGTAGGTATCTTTGTAGTTGCGATTTTCTTGTATACAGTTTTCACGAAAGCGATTAATCACCCAACACTGCGGCGTGGCATTGCTAGTGGCATTCTGTGGCGTTGAGGTAGATAGTCACGGTGGCTTTGCGGTTATGCTTGGCTTGGTGGCCGTTTTGCTGCGAATGGCAGTGGTAAGGCGGTTGCGGTTGCAAATACCTACATAGTACATATTCGCAGTTCAGGAATTTTCGCAGCACAAGCTTACGCTTGCACGATTTTCAATTACTTACTTACCCCACACACCCATACATACATACAAAAATACTTAACTGCGAATATCATGCCTACACACACAATTATACAATACATTTACTGAGTACGAGTATATGTATCTGCTAACGGCATTAAAGAGTACTGCGGTTTCCGTAGCAGTGCTTATTTTGCCTACCACCCTACCTCATTTCAGTCATAGTCGTGAATTCCACCAAAAATTCATCATTTTATTCCACTTGAACGCTAACGCCTTACCGCACTGGTTCGGCGCATTCGCCACAAGCTAAATGCAGTACAATTGATTTCAATTTTATGCTTCACTTCGGATTGCTTTTGTAAGAGCGAAATGGGGCAGCGCTGTGTTACCATTAACGAATACCTGTTTCGTGGTAAGGTAATGAGACGTAAGATAGAAAGACATTTAGTGCTTGGATAATACAGGGCTTCTGAATTATACAGTCGGTTTCTTCTATTTTATGCTCAATATTATTTGAAAGTGAGACTAATCGAAATTTCAATAGAGAAATCATAAACGAGATTTACAGAGATTTTGCTAATGACGGTATGTTTACCTGCATACTGAAATAATTGAATGATTAAAAAATTACATACCTGATCAAAAAACTATTCTGTTCTCAAAACTCTAAAAAAACTCAGAACAAATATCAATCCAATTCTTTGCACAGGGAGAAAGTCACGGCTGCAAATATATCTGACTAAATATAAGCCAAGTTATGAATTGCGTTTAACATCTGAATCGATTTACAGCTTGCTATTATTGGTTACTTTCGGCTAAAATTCCAAACCAAAGGGCTAGACTAACCAGCCCCCTCGTGGCGAGTGAATAGGGCAACGAAGTCGCCAACGTCTTAGTAGTAAACGGAACTAGCTATCATCTTTTTAAGAATTGAAATCTTTTTGTACTTAGAGGAAACGCCAGTTGTTTTTGCAAATTCATTAGGCAAGACTTAGCTATTCATCTCCTATATTTGAAAGGTTTGGGAGCAATCTAATGAGAATGAAATGAAATGTTGTGAAAACGGCTGCTTCAAAATGAGGTATTTTTCAGGTTTTTTTGCATGCCATTGTGTCAAAAGCTGATTATTCGGGAGATAAACCTGCGACAGGCAGAATATCCAGGGTTTAATGGAAGAAAAAAATTCAATAACGGTCTTTTATTATTAATTTATTTATTTAATCATCGAACAAGATGCTCACAATATATAGTCAATTATGTAATATGGTAACTGCATTATGAGTATATTCTTAAAATTTAAATAAGAGAATGAACAATCGAAGTAAAACAGTTCATTAGAACAAACAATGCGCGAGGGAAAATTAGAATTAGTTTTTATGTGTATGGGATATTAATAAAATCCGCATTGATATCAAAGAGCCTTTTCTTATTTGCCTGCACGCGAAGCTATAGCCATTTAACTGATACAAATAATGGCTACATTCTCACTTTTCTGTGAAAGTAGCAACACTGTTTCGGCAGAAGGCAGATACTCAAAACCAACGAACGGCACCCTAAAATTCGGAACAAGAACGTTTATTTAAACCAGATATGGCAGCATCTGATTATTGGCATACGCTACATTGGTTACTCTATTAGAAATGAATGCGGAAAGTATCAGCGAAACTCAAAACTGAACCACTCATCATCAGCGGTATCATTTTTGATGGTTTCCGAATTTGCTTCATCTATCAGCGACAGCTCCAATGGTACCATATATGCCACGCGTGTAGTAAAACTACCGTAATCTGAAAGAAGAAAGGTGCGTTATAGTTTGTTCAGGTGGAGCCTGCACTCGAAATAATGAAAACACGCATACGTCCTGGTTGATTTTACACTTCCGCTCGCGGCCGACATTATTAAATCGCCGCCCGCTGACGGTAATTCGACATCGGGTTGGACCGAACAGTCAACTGGCAGTAATCTTCGCACTTGCAGACTGCCCAATTCTTAATCAGTTATCAAAACATTCTCGTCATATCTGGGCAGAATACTGTAATCAGCGACGAGTTACAGTAACATCCGACATTAATCTTTTAACATCACATCCGTTCAACATCCACGCAGATTACGCGTGAATCATCTTCTCCAAGAATTCAAGCTAATTACGACACCAATTAATCAACACACCCCTAAAGATAACGTTCAACATCACTATGCATTGGACACCTGTCGCAGAGATAGCTCGTCACGTCGCAGGTGAAAAGCTGGTAGCAGATAAAAGAGAATTCGACACCATGATAAAACAGGGTATCAGTGTTCTGCCGAAGAGCGCGTGGGACAGTTCTTCCCATTTCGTATGAAAATATGATGCTACGTGGCGCGCTCCTTGTAGCGACTGTCACCGACTCAACCGAGTTACAGCGGTATCCGATCTGGCACTTTCACATGGGTGCAGCGTATTCACAACGTTGGATATCATTCTATTTGACGCTTTTTAACTCTTCGTTGTGATACATCATACCAATAGGAGCAGCGCTAGACCAAGTGCTAAATGGCGTAATACTACCCCTAGGATTATACACAGCTAAACACAGCAAACTGGAACAAAACTACAGCGCCTATGATCGTGAGCTTTTAGTGATTTTCAAAGCCATATGGTGTTTCAAACATTCGCTCGAGCGTTACGAAATGTTACAGTATTTACTAACCGTCGTCCGCATTTCTTCGCCGCCTCGGCAGTAGTGTTAACTTCAATAGATCAGTCAGTTTAGCAGCACGTTCGTAAATATGATGCGCTGTCGCGGCCCAATGCTGTAAATATCCCAATAAGTTTATCAGCTAGGGAGGTTGATCAGGCGCTACGAAAACTTGAAATCGACAGCTCAAATGTAGTGATATGTAGCGATGTATCAACGGGTAAAGTGCGACCATATATACCAGGGTTACTACGATCCACAACATCTCACTCCCCAACGGACGTTCCATGCACCAGCATTGGTCAGCAGCGATTCTCAAAGAACATAAGTTCCAAAAATGAGAGATAGTTGCTGGAGCAATTTAAAGTCATAAAATGTTTACCCAAAATAAGCCAACATATACGCATATATTATCTAGATGAGATGTAATCTACTTCAAAAACTGAAAACGGAAGTCTTAACCTTTAACTGTAGCTATCAATATTCGATGAGATTCCCTACAGAAACCACTTAAGGAAATGCATCAATTTGGAATCTCTTTAGAATGACCTCAAAACAGTCCTCCATAATATAGCGAATGTTTAACAGCAAAGTATATCTCATTCTTACCTATGCACTCAAACGTTTTTTAGACAGTAGTAATATTGGAAATTAGCCTACAATTCACATAATCCATCAGCGAAAACTCCAGCGAATTGTATGATAATAAAAATATGGAACTTTCAGCAAAGAACAAGTTTTAAATTAAATTAAATAACAGAGAGGCCACTTACATTATTGGTAATGCTAAGTTTAAGCTGATTAATGCCATTAGCTACATCCTACTCTGTCGAACTTAATTTCTCGAAGTGATGAGAGTGTATCAAGTTTACAACCAATATGATATATAAAATTGAATGCTGAACTGTGGTACAAATTGAGGGGCCTACAATTCTAGTCCAAAGTTTGCCATTGAATCCTGAGGAGCAACCAATATTAGTAAAAAACATTTCTTGGTTTTTTGATGGCATGCACCCGGGCGACATTCAAACCTGTAGCACTCCGAGTAATGTCAAGCCCATGTCGCACAGTCTCAGACCTCCCCGAAATACAGTTCTGATATACTTTTAAATAAAAATGTATTGAGGTTGTTAAAATTGGCTCCGTAAAACACGAAACGTTTGCGAAATTAACATGGTTATTCTTCGAATTCCGTCATTTGAGTTCTTGAAGTAAAACTTCCTTGTGAAGAATTTATAACTTATATCAACTATAACTCATTGTGATAATCGAGACAAATATATTTTCTACTCATTTAATGTATTGTGTAACAATCTAATAATAAAAGTTGTTCGTAGAGAAAAAGAGCATAATGAAACTGTTCAAACCTTCTATGGTTTCTTGTGTTAAAGTCTACTGTGCCCATAGCGAAGGGTACGTAAGGATAACGGAGATAATATTCATTTTCATAATGATTTTGAACAATTTTTAACCTTTTTGCAGGTGAATACAATAATGCTGTACAAGTGTATTAAGCTGTCAAAGATTTAGTTCAACACTTCTTAATGTTATTCTTTGAGTTTTCTTACTACTCCGATCAGTAATGTACCAGAATACCTCTGTATATTCAATGTTCTCTCTGTCGTCTATCTTATAATTAGAGGGGCCTCATGACTGGGCATCGGACTCCCTGATCCGCCCCTAGTGTCAACGTCTATATCTAGTCATTACAACCTATAGCAATTAACGGATGCGGCTGTAGCCGAATGTGCACCGAGTGCGTGCTTCATTCGAATCCTGGCTGTGGCAAACTTTCGAGTGTATTTCTGCAATGAAAAAACGTCTTACAAAAATCGATTGCCATCCGGATTCGGCGTATAACTGTAGGCCCTCAATTGGTGTTTAAACAAATTGTAGGACAAGTTCGGCCAAACACTAACCTTTGATGTAAGCGAAAAATTATTATTATTATTAATTAATGATATCTGGGAAATTAAACCCGAAATGTGGCTGTTGCGTAGCCTTTGCCGAATGATGAATCCAAAACCAACCACTATAGTGGTTCTATCATGATACCTTTTCAAGCGAATTAGCGAACTCATCTTACGTATGTTAAAGGTTCCCTACTTCCCAGCAACCAAGATAGATATAGACCTATATATGTATACCACAATTCTGAGAATTAATAACGAATTTATTTTAGCCACATCTGTCTGTCTGTCTGCCCGTGCATCGCATGCCTCGAGTGAGTTTTGAGCTATCGCAACAAAAATTGGTAAATACATTTCCAAGGACCCAAGGTAGGTTGTTTGCAAATGGGGATTTCGAATAATAACCACTCCCACATAACAGTGTCCTGTGAAAATCAAAAGAATATTATATTTCAGTAACCAGAGCAGACAAATTGGTGTATGAAAGAGAATGCGTGTACAAAATTTGTTTGACAAATGGGTGTGGCACCGCCCACTTTAAAGCAAACGTCACCAAACTCTACCAAATTTGGTAAACACAGTGCATTTCAATTCAGTAGGCAAAATTTCGAAAGGTATAAAAACCGAACAAAAACCATGCCCACCTCTCGCATACCGGTAATATACAAACTCCGATATTTAATTAACTACTAAAAAAAATTCCTCAAATTTCATATGCTGGAATTGGTTGGAAGACGAAATACACTGAATTAAACTTTTTTTGAATTGAAATTATAGGGCAAATAGGAATATTTATGTACATATGTATCCCGGAAATCACTACATCAAACTCTGCTAAATTTGTCAAACGCTTTGATTTTAAACTCAGTAAAAAAGTTCTGAAAATTAATAAAATTAATAATTCGGGCAAACACCAAGCCATCCTCTTATATAGCGGTAAAGTACAAAAATCAAAACAATCCGATACGTATTAACTCTACCATGTTATTTGCTCAAGTTAAATAAACCAGATTGGTTTTAAGAACAAAGTGCATGGACTCATAAATGTTAAAAATGGCAATAGTATCGCCGACCCTAGATCAAATACGTATATCTTCGAAACTACTTTGTCAAATTTTACCAAATTATGCACACAGTTTGAATTTCTGATTATAGAGCAAATTTTCGAACATTATAGAAATCAGTGGAAAACCATGCCCGCCTCTCATGTAACGGTAATTTCCAACAATTCAATATATTCTATATTGAACCAAATCATTCCGCGAATTTCCCCAAATTTGGTAAACAAACAATTTTTTTTTAATATCTTATATATTATATCAACATAATTTCTTTTATGCTGTTTTCATTTGCTTAAACTAAAAAACGTCATTTAAGTATAAAAATATTTTTATTGCTTTCATTAGTAGTAGTACTAGCAATAGTTGTGGTAGTAGTTGTAGTAAAAATAGTAGTAGAAAATAGAAGTAGCGTTAGTAAAAATAATAGTAGAAATTATTAAAAATAGTAGTAGTAATTAGTAGTCGAATTAGTAAAAATGGTAGTAGAAACTAAAAAAATAGTAGTAATAATTAGCAGTATTATTAGCGGAAATAGTGGAAGAAATTAGTAAAACCATTAGTAGCAAACAAAGGAAATATTAAAAAAAAACTTCTTACAGAAGTCATTTGCCCTTCGGAGTCGGTATAAAACCAAAGGTGTGTTACAACATCAAGACACGCGCTGCAAATTGTAGAAAAACCTCGGCCAAATATCAAGCCATGGTATTTATAAGCGCCAAGATACTATTATTAGTAGTAGTAATAAGTAGAAGGGGTAGAAATTAGAACTAGCAATTAGTAGTAGCATTAGTATACTTAGTAGTGGAAATTAGTAAAAATAGTACTAGTGCTTAGTAGGAGTCGTAGTGAAAGTAGTAGTAGTTAGTAGTAGTGGAAGTAGTGGTAATAGAAGTAATTAGTAGTTGTAGTTGTAGTAGTTAGTAGTAGAAATAGTAGTAGTACTTAGTAGATAGTAGATAGTAGTAGTAGTAGTAGTAGAAGTAGAAGTAGTAGTAGTAATTGTTGTGCTAAACTATTCCCCAACTACTAAATGGTCTTAAAATGGTCTCGAAATATCTAATCCGAAAAAGTGTTGAAGCGATCCAGAACTTGTTTTCAAATGGTCCTGAACCAGTGGTGAAATCGTCCAAAGCTATATTTTTACGTATATGCAGATGGGCATGCATAGTACTTACATATATATACACATGTAGATGCATGTATGCACATACATACGTACACATTGATAAGTTCGCTACCTCAGTGTGTTTGTATATTTTCCCCATATATGCGAGATGTGGTGACTTTGTGACGCGATACCGACACAACCTCCGTTACGCGATGTAAAAAATCACTCGCGGCATTAAGCGGCATAAGAAGTTCCACTTCAACAAAAAGTAATTTCATATGCTCCTTTGACAATGTTAAAACGATATGTAGCTTGTGCCAATGGTGTTGAGAGAGTAATCCCCGATTTCACAGTCAGTGCTGAAGATATGCTTAAGATAAGGCAGTCGAATAGTTTTTTTACAGTTCATACTTACGTTATGTTTAAGTACTCAAAATCGGAGACTTAAGCATTGCTTAAATAACAGCTGATTTTTGTTTTGAAGTATCAGCAAAAGCCTTTAGTATGAAATAAGAAATTTTTTGCTGAAAAATAGTATGCACCATTGGACATAAACAAATTGAATGACTATTACAATTATTTGCCAAGTCGTCCGCTTGTACTGTGTATTTTTCTCAACAAGTTGGAATAGCTGGTTCTACTCCCTTGGGGAAAATTTGGTGTACTTTTGTTATTTTGTATGTTTACAAATTTATTTTTTTCAAACACAAATATTTCTACAGAGGACTGTCAAGCGATTACTCAGTCTCAAATAGTACTAGCTAAAATATTACTTTTACACGTACTGTGAACCCGGGCTTGTTATAAATATTGGCATACTTAATTAGCCCCATCGTGACTTGAAGTGGTTCAAAATTCATCGATAATGCACAAAAAAATATTTAAATTTTTTGACATTCCCTGTAACAAATTTTTCTAGATGACATGAAAACTGGCTTAACATTAGATGGGACCTTTTCAATCAAAATTGAATTAGACTCCTGCAGATATTTGAAGAAACAGATGTAATACGTGTACATATTATGAATGGCAATCGGGGTGGCTTAAATAAAGCTAACTCACCACTTGGAGTACACAAGTGCGCCTGTTCAAATATCTTTGATGTTTAGAAATATAAAATTTGTACACATACAATACATAAATATGTATAACATTTTCAGGACATAAAATGGCGAAAACATAGAAATGCACATGCTCACATTATAAGAATATTCCCAGAATGTATGTACGTCGCACACATTAGAGCCAATGCGTTGGCCTCTTACCTAATGTAAATAATTAAGCGTACTTATACGCACACATATATACATATATAATTAGTTAAGTAGTTGTATACATATTGAAATATAAAACGGAATCCATCCCCATTTTAATTACCGTCTATATATCCGTACGTCCGTGAACACGGACTTCGATCCAAGGTAGACTGGCAAGGGATATACATAGGTGGGTCCAGAAAAGCTAACTGGTTTAAATTAAATATATGAACTCATTAGGTTACATTTTAATAGTCAAAAGAGCCTTTAGAAGGGTTGAGATGCAATTTATATTAAATTACAAAATACATGCGGCAATTAGTTCTGAAGTTTAGGCAAACTCTGCTCGGCCAACAAGTTTTACGATATAGTGTTCTCAATTTTAATAAATGTAAGCGCACTAATGAGCGCATTTCCATTTTCCAATAGTTTTGTTAATACTTTTAAAATATGTGGCTATTAAAATTGAGTTATAGCCTTATTTTTGTGCAAAGCTGACCAGTGTGTGAATATTTGCTTATTTTTAGCCACACATGGCGTATACGCAACTATTAATTGGTACTTAATTGGGTGCACACACTATGTAAACAAAGGGACTTAATTTATAGACGATGTGGAAATATTTGTACATTTTTTAGTAAATATTTACCATTTCTTCCTATGTATTACAATAAATAATAAAGTAAATATATTATTGGCATAATTTGCAAACTAATTTATTTTGAATACTATTATCAAATGAGTATTGCATGCACGTTTATACGTGTACTTATACGAATGTATATATATATATAGTATATATTTATGTTAGATAGCGTTATAATTTCAAACAAGCAAAATAAAGTAAATAATTGTTGCTATTTTTATGACTTCCCTTAACTCAAAGCGCATGAGCTTCAATATATAGCATGAGTGATTGCCATTAAATAAAGTCAGAAAGTGTTAGTTTTTTAATTTTCTGCAGAGCAGCTAGCTTGTTTTACTTCCAATTTATAATGCCTAATGCTATAATGAAAAAAAAAATTGGATTCGAGCTGTGGACTTAAACACTATAAATTTTAAAGTTAAGAAAACATCGCAGAGCGAAAAAATACATACTAAGTATTTTCTTATTATACGCTAACGTCGCCCATTAAATTTCCCTCGTTGTAGTTTAATAAAATGCCGTCGATATATGTGCATATACTTTGCTGTATTAAATTAATTAAAATTAATATTATAGGTATTAGCCTGAAATGGAGAAACCAATATAGATATATTTGAAATAATTAATATCAATATTTTTTCGTAGTTTACTGATTATAAATTTGCAGATGCAAATACATTCATATATGTATGTATATGCTTAGTGTATAACTGTCTCTAAATGGAAATGTAGCTTATGTTGGATATGATAGTTTGGAGATTTTGTTTAATTTTTATATTCGATTGTTCCTGGAAAAATTATTTAGCTGAAAGTATTGTTATCAATATTAGTTTGAGTTTTTGTAGACGTATGTAGCCATATTTTTATTAAATACTTGTTATACGTCTTGCGTAGTACAATATCTAATTTGTGAAATCAGATCAAGAACATAAAAAAAATACTAATAATTATCATAGTTGTGACATTTTACGAAAAACGCGTTTTTTTTCAAAGAGGCTTGGCGTGACTACGATTCCATTCCATCAGCTCAACTGAAAGCATAAAACCAAACAAATTTCGTTAGCATGGGCACTTGTGGTGTCCTTGAACGATTCATTGAAATGAGAAAAAAAATTTCTGCAAACGGGGACGATTTTCTCAAAAAGGCTACTTTTTTCATCTGATGAAATGTATTGGAAATTCATAACATTGATATGAAAATTTAAACGAAAAAATGAAATCGGTCAAGGACACGACAAATAAATTAAGAACAATTTGAAACAAAATTGATATAGGTTGAAAACTCTTTCGGCAATCCTAGTCACCGCAACGACGTTTTCGGAAAAACATGATTTAGAGATAATCGCGTTTAAAGTGTCGTGCCAGAGTCATGGGCTACGCTTGACGCGCCACGACTTCGTAAGGGAGCAAGATGCAAAACGCTATAACTTCGCTTCTATTGCTTATATCTCTATAAAATTTGAGGTTATATTCTTAAAAACCTATACTTTAAGATGAAAGAATAAAAATATTTTCGATTTGTTGACCGACTTCAATATACATACATATATAACCCCTTAAGTGCTTTTTCAAAAGTGAACTTTGCAATTAACTGAACTTTAAGTAACTTAAGCTTTTGTAGTGAAATAAAGGCCGTGAAGCGCGCACACGCTACCCACGCGGCTACGTCGGCCCCGTTGTTTTATTCAAATAAATTTTTTTTTTTCATCCTGGAGTTTAAATTATTTATTTAAAAGATGACTAAAGGATAAGAATAAATAAACAGAGTTATTTTATCAGAAGCAACACTTTTAAATACTTACGATAAAAATTTTCCAAAACGCTTTCTTTACAATAACTCAATTCTCGCTTTAGTCAATTTAAGCTAGTCTTCCATATGATCATAGATATATAACTTTTACACCACATACACTAATGCAAATACAGAAATATTCGTAAAGTTTGAACATATATATACATATATATATCTTTTATATACATATGTACATATGTGTGTATGTATATGAATCTAGCCCAAGCCAAAATGAGCATTCTGTATAAAAACTCAGGGGCAATTAGTTTAATTAGCAAATAAATCTTTGTTAGTGTGTTGAGTTTTTCGAGTTTTGCAAAACTTCAAATATAATGCGCTATTCAATTAATTTCACAAGAGTTAGGATACTGACTACCGATAGCAAATTTTCGCTCAGATTTTGAAGTGAAAGCGCGGTTTACATAATTCGTATAAAAAATACATAGAAAATAATTCATTTGTTATGTACATACATACGTGTCTACTTGAAACATTAAAATTCACACAATTTATCTATAGGAATTATATTACAGCAATTTGTAATGCACATGCGTAGATATATATTATCTGTAGACTTAATACGAAACTACAAATATAACATAAGTTCCTTCGGTAATAGGTATGTATGTATGTGTTACTGAAATGGAGTTAAATTTTCCTCCTGTCTATACTTATCGGTTATATAAAAGTAAAGTGCTTCACTTCGTTCCGCGGAGATGTGATATCGACCTCGGTCTAGATTGCCAGCGGGATTGAGACAATAATACACAGTTAAAAAAATAAAAATATCACAGTCATATCCTGAATATGTGAGATTCAGTATCGGAAATGGAACTATAAAATATATTTATATATTTCAAATGAGTAAGCGAGAATTCTGTTTTTCGATAAAAAACATCAGAACTATTTTCAAGATAATAAGATATTTAACACATGGCGCATACTTTTTCAATCTCAAATCTCTTTGTTATTAAAATATTAGTCTACATGTTTTCATCTAGACTATTCTTTCTGTTCTTTCATTCAAGACCAATAGATAGAAATTTTAACTTTTTACTGGAGAATTAAGGATATTTAGAAATCTAGTAATAAGTATTTTTTCTATTTATTTTAAGTATCATTAAAACAAAAAAAAGCAACATTTATAAATTTATTGTTAGTAATTAGAAAAAGAGATACAGTAAAAATGTTGAATATATTTCAATATTATAACTGAAATTAATGTCTAACATCTCAGAAGCTCCTTTGTGTCCAACCGCGAATGCAGATCGATTCCGTTTACATTGGTAGTGCTTCTCTAGTAACTTCCTGTTTTGCAATCTATTAAGCTAATGTTGAATACAAAGCCCGGATTATTTGAAGTAATATTATTTAATCACTCCTAAAATGAAAGTAATCAGGACCGTTTAATAAGGCGTTTTGGAATAATTCTTAGAAAACATAATCAAAACTGTCATCTTAGCTGAAGTCGTCTTAAGCGGGAAATGATATATAAAATGCATTCGATTTGTCACTTCTTTACTCGCGATGCCTGACCTCTGCTCGCGGTCAAACAAATTTGTGGGTACAAGCAACAACAACACCACACACTTACCACATCCCTCTGGTCAAACTCGTTACAAACAATGGTAGATATTAGACCAGTTTTATGCCGGTATTCTGTAACTCAGTCTCATCTCAAGTCACTAAATTTGAGACTTTCAATTAGAGACATTTTGTGTGACTTGAGACGATTTCGGTATTCAGTAAGCCACAGTCTCAAAGACTGTGGTGAAAAGTAGTAGAGACAATCAGCTAATGGTATGTTGAGCTAGAGATGCACAATCAACCTCAATGAAAATGTGTTCATCGATATCACACAAAATACTCTTTCAATTCTTTGTCAACAGCATTATTGCTCGTTAAAAACTAAAACAATATGTTTTTCGTAAAATTAACATTGAAATTAACCGGTCTAAATTCTTATTACTGCATTTCACCTGAACCGACTATTGAAAATATGTGTAAAAATTAGAACTATCAACAATCGATAAGTGCAGCTGCTCATCCATATGCACATTCGATCAAAATGGCAGAACAAGGTAAGTAAATGTAAACAAATAAAATTTTCTTATTAAGCTTGTTTTATTAAAAATAACAGAGATTATTTATTGCAGATTCAAGCAAAATATTGCGAACGACTAAGGAGCAGATCGAGTGCTACCTAGCCTTTATTCGGAGCCACCCTGAGCTCAGGCTACATAAAAATTATCCAACTCGCCCCAGAAGGATTGAGGAGGTTTGGGTGGAGTTGGCGGAGCAGTTCAACGCTCTTAAAGGCCCAAGGCGTACTTCTGCTAAACGGAAAGAAGTAAGTTTTAAACATTTCTCTAAAAAATTGTGAATAGTAAAAGTCGAATTAAATTTTCATTACAGAGTCTGACACATTGGAAGAACCAAGTTCGATCGAGGTCGAGGAAGGCAAAAGCCGATCGGCTTGTAACAGGCGGAGGACGGAGATGTGCACGCATTGAGGTGTCGGAGATGGACCAGCAAGCTCTTGATACATTGGGGTCCGTCGTGGTTGAGGGGGTGCCTTAAGTGCCAACCATTGGTGTCGAGGTAATATTTTTATCACGCTTGCTGTCATACATAATTGCAAAATGTTAATACTCTTCTTTAAATTTTTAGAACGATATAATAATAACGTACGACCCCAGCAGCCCTCTCGTTGTGTCGTCAGACGTGTCCAATGACACTCACTCAACTTCACGGACCCGAAAGTCCACATCAGAAGAAATTGTTGCAGAGATGCTGCAAACAATAAAGACGCGCAATGATAACGAAAGCCAATACAGAGAAGAGTCGCTCCGATGCATGGCAGGTTATTCGGAGTCCATAAATAATATGGCTAGCGAAATACTCGCTCTGTCTAAAGCTATAGAAAAAAAAAAATAAAAAGCTATTTCTTTGTATATGTTTATTGTATTTTTTTGACACTGTATGTAGGTAAGTATCTAAAGAGGGTAAATAAATTTGTAGAGATTAGAAGTGAGAATATATAAATCATAGTGTAATGATGTAAAGTGTATCAATAATAAATAAATAGTAAATAGTAAATAAATAAATAGTAAGTAATAAATAAATAAAAATGAAAAAAATGCTCTTTCTGCAAAAGATCACATAACAATAATTAAGGTTTTATATATTAAACAAATTTTAGAAAATGTTAGCACCAAGACCTTTAGTGGGGTAAAAACCAAAATGATAATATGGAAACTTCAAATGTGTGTACGTCAACTACCTAGCACACTTTATATCATTACACTATGATATAAATATGTGTAAAGAGGAGTCTGAAGGCGGGAAGGATAAGTTACTGAGATTATGTAGTTAGTGTGTTGATACAACTTTCGCGTGCCCTTTAACCGGCGGAAAAATACTGTGTCGGGGTTATAGCTGCATTCACATTTACATCATCTGGAGAGGATTCTTCCGGTAGCATGTCTTTGATATCGGTGCGAATGCCATGTTTTTGCAATATATTGTGGAATATTGCGCAGGTGTACACAAAATACGCAACACTGGAATGCGTTCTCAGAGTACGTTCTTTGGATAGGCAACGAAAACGCGATTTCAATATTCCAAAAGACCTCTCAATTGTGTTTCTGGCCTTTATGTGACGCTTGTTGTAAAGCTTCTCGCTAGCTGATGTAGTGCTTGTTAAGGTTGTAAGAAGCCATGGCTCCAACGGATACCCTGAATCACCCAAAAGCCATTTGAAGGCCCCGGAAGTATGCTCTCTTATCAGCTTTATTCTCGCCAGCGAAGTCGTCCGTATGCCGGAGTCATGGCAAGAACCGGGAAATCGAGCATTTATGTGCCGAAAGATGAGCTCATCATCACAAATCTGTAAAATTTGATAAATTTTTTAATTATTACTTATTATTATATGTAGCATTGTACGAGTATATACTTACGGCTTCAACATTTATACTATAGTAACCCTTGCGATTCATGTAATCATGAGGTATTACTCCTGCTGTCGACGATATCGGCGAAAGGATGGAAATGTGAGTGCAGTCAATAGCGCCAATCACTCCCTTTATGCCAAATTTGTTATGGAAACTACAAAAGTGTTTGCTGTTTTTCATAAATGTATGTATAGTATGTAAATAGCATACAGATCTTACCCTCTCTTAATAGTGTTGCATTGCTCAGTGGTATTAGGAAAGCTGACTTCACTGTTCTTGTGCTCGACAATAAGCTTGCAAATGAATATTATGTTGCGCGACACGGTAGACAAGCTCATCGCAGATAAATGCGAGTTTCCTACGCAGCTTTGGTATGAGCCGTTGGCGAGGAAATAAAGTAATGATATGAACTAAAATGAAATTAACATTTAGGGGCATGCATCACTTTTTTATGAACATATATAAGTAACTTACTAGAAGCTCGAACGGAATCGAAGATGAATGCGTGCGATTGTCAAACGGTTTCAATTCACTGATTAGGCCACAGCAGAGATATTTAGGAAGCCTATAGAATCTTCTGAAGGTGTTTTCCTCCAGTGAAAACGGGTCTTCCTTATTTTCTAGACATGCCAAATGCGGTTCATTTGTACATATTTCAATTTAACATATATTACCTGGATTCATTTTCACGTTTTTTTAATATTAAATAAAAATGTATACTCGTAATTTCTTCTTCCATGTATTTCTCAATTTCTTTGTTTTGTGACCTGCTCAGGACCAGCTGACAAATTAGAGACTGTATTTTAAGACTAGAGACTTGAGACGGCTTACTGAATGCCGAATAGTCTCAAAATGAATCTCATCTTCGAAAAGTCTCAATTAGTGACTAGAGACTGTTTACTGAATACCGGCATTAAGCTGCGGATAAACGACGATCTTGTATGCGGACGTGTTTGTACTTTTGGTGAATATTCGTCATTTGTGATGCTCAAAAACTACATTGGAAACAAAAACAAAAACTCAGTTGATGCTAATTTATACCGAATGCTTCATCGATTCGCCACTCGCTAACGGATGGCGAAACGAATACGGCTATAGTAGTAACAGCGTTCTTTGAACTAGGGCGCATAAATATGTGATGCCTGTTTCGACAAATTATGTTTGTCAGTGAAGTTTGTTTAGAATTTAAATACTTTCTAGTTTATGTATACTGTTGCGGCTCCTCTACTTGTTCGTTTTACTTCCTCGAACTCGTTTTGAAAATGAAGTGGAAAGAAGCGAGATAAGTTATTTATGTTATATTTATAAAATTTAAAGTATACATATGTTAATCTCTATATAATGCAAAGTTTACATTTTTAAGAAAAAAAAACTCAAAATATGGGATTTAGTCAGCAACATATACTATAACAAAGTTGTAGAAAATCCGTGTCTGTATATTGAGCATTTCTTGATAAAAATTGCCTAAGGTGATGCAGGAAATAGTATAGAATACTTTTCTTTACATTTTTTTTTCAACGAAATCAATGTATCCGTTGTTTATTTTATATTGTGGAAAATGTTCCTACCAGTTGGTGTTGGGCGTATAAAAATAAGAATCGGTGAAAACTACAAATGCATGCTCAATATCACCTTGATTTTCACATGAAATCAAAATTCGGAAAAATCCGAAATTCAAAAGGATACCGATATTGATTTTTTTATTTGTTTTGTGTATGACTATGATATTCGGTCAGAGCTCTTACCAAAAATCGACTATCCGTCTATTCGACTAGTCGATTAGCTACTATTTTGATAGTTGATAGTCGAATAACCGCTCACCACCGATTATTCTAAAGATCGGCTAACCGAAATTACTCGAGTTGTGAGAGTTACTCACAATAAGTTCATAAAAAACTTTATTATAGTTGAAAATGAATTTTGTCATATGGAACAAAAAAAAGTATTGGAAGAAAACAACTAGTCGAAGAATCGAAAACGAACGGGTAGCCGACTAGTTGTTTATGGGCTGTTAGTAGCAAAAGTCGAATGGAAACGGTTAGTCGATTAGAGGAAGTCGACTATTTTTTTAAACAACTTTTGCTAATAGATTAACCGATTGGTCGACTAGTCGGCTAACAAGATCACAAGATTCCGTACACGTGAAGAAATTTTACATTATGAAAATCCTCACATTAAAAGTGCTTTCTCTTAATTAAGCCAACATGGTCTTCATGAGCCGCGAGCCAACCTCGACATTTTTAACTGGCACCGCATAATTTTGGCAGCCTATTTTCAATAGGAAATCCTCAATGCAGCTGGTAAGCTTTTTTGTTTTTATATTTCATTGTGTCTCAATTCACCACAAGTTCGTGGCAATCTATATGAACAATTTTTAAATTTCTATCGTATATTTATTGATTCTGCTCCTAGAAGTATAACTTAATTACACATGAAATACTTAAAGTAAATACATAGAATGTTGGCTAAGTGCAAAACTTACGAAATTTGTTTATAGTATAAATAGAAGAGAAGTTCTTAACTAACTGCGAAAATGAGTGAGCGCATTTGTACTAAAAAATAAAAATCACTTACGGCTATATTTTTCTTTCGTTTATTAGTCGGTGAAACCCACTTGGTTTTCTTATACATACATACACTTCTTATCATGGTTACGCATAAAAAAAAATAAACCAAATTAAAAAATTAACAATTTCGCATATTTAGAAAACAAACAAAACACAAAATTTAGACTTGATGAAAAAATCGGAAAACGGGTAAGGATTTAGAGCAGTAAAATCTTTACATTTACTTTTTAAAGTACATTTTTTTTTGCAGACCGGTGTAGAGGGTGCTGATAAAAC
Source organism: Anomoia purmunda (assembly GCA_951828415.1). Classification (NCBI taxonomy): domain Eukaryota; kingdom Metazoa; phylum Arthropoda; class Insecta; order Diptera; family Tephritidae; genus Anomoia; species Anomoia purmunda. The sequence goes on along the minus strand of OX639994.1, from coordinate 68,980,180 downwards.
TCTTACAGATATCTAGAAAAATTACAAAATATGATGTGTGTTACTTTCATTTTTGTGGGGATTCTCGGCAGATACTGCCGGTTATACTGTGGAATACAAGAGCGGTTGAGTTAAGAGCGTGCTTGAAGAGTCCCAATTTATGGAGAGACATTACGGGAATGCACTTAATATTTTTCCGCTATATTAATATAAATTGGAAATGCTACATAACTCGAAGAAGAGGGGAAATTATTCTTTCTGATAATTTGTGTCGTACAGTTTAATCATTGCGGGGACTTTTTTATAGTTATAAGAATAAAATTTTACAAATGAAAGTCACTTTTCTATATGACCTACGTACATTAGTAGATATATGCGAAGAGAATTTAAAAATTTACGATTTATATATAGGTTGAAAGATAACGGCGAGAACTATTCTGGAAAATTAAAACGTGCCGGCGAACCATAGGTGTCGATATCTTCTATCTATCCTCTTAAAGTCCTTTCTGAGTTTCCGTAAAATAATTACCGAAGTTATGCTGGGAATATAATATTATAATATACATTGAGATCATTATTTGTATCTTTATTTGTACTCACTAATATCCTAAACTACTGAATGGATTCTCATGGAGCTTTAACGGAGGGTATCTTTTATCAAAATATTAAATATGAAATAAAAACAAGGAAGGAAGAGTCTAAGTTCGAGTGCAACCGAACGTTAAATACCCTGCGCAAGTTTTTATTTCAAATAAACCGCGAATGTTACAATCTTTCTTTTGAAAAAACTAATTGACTTTTTTATTTAAATTAAAACTAAAATAAATAGGTATGGTTATAATGTATGTATGTGTTTACGTACCGTTATATACTTAAAGGAGTATTGTTATCTTCGCTTTATTAAAATATTATATTTAAAATATTTTTTTTTATTGTACATATTGTTGTTTACTATATTGAAATTCCATACTATACTTGCAAAATATAAATACTTACAATTATACGTTTCTTCCTAAGTATGAGTATATATAAAATTTACTAATACTATGTTTAAAATTGAAATAGATGAATTTTGTCAAATACATGATCGCGGTAACTGTGAACAGTTTCATAATTAATTTCGTTAACCATATTACCATCCAAATTTTGAAAATGACCATTGAATTTGCTTCCCTCAATCTGCTTTCCTCAAGAAACTTTTCTATTCTATTCTCAGTAGACTTTAGGGATACATTCAAATCCCTAAGAACACCTCGACTTATATAATGTTCTTACATAGCTGGCTTGTTTTATTCTGTTACAAAAACCCGTTAAGTGAATAAAGTTATGAAACCCTGATACCACTACGCCCGCGTATAAAAAGGAAGGAAGAGTCTAAATTAAAAGTGCAAGTTTTTATTTCAAAGTTACCGTGACCATTCCCAACATTTATGCATCCATGTATTTTATTCTCAAACCCAATCTTGTCTATCAAATTTGAGCAACTTACCTTGTATAAATTAATAAAATATTCGAGTTTCCGTGCCGTTATATGAAAGGTAGGGCATGGTTTTTGTAAGATATTTACTATTTTCGAAATTTTGGCTTATTAAACTTAAAATGAAATGTGTGCAGCAAATTTGTTGTACCTGGTTATTGGAAATTCAGTGTGCCACACCTATTACCAATATATTTTTTTTTATTCCTTGTATCTATTTGGTTGCGCAACCTCATTCTACAAATTAAATTTAAGCAAATTCTCTTTAATAGTTACTTAAATATCGTTTTTTTTCGAAAATTACCGTTATATGAGACGTGGGCATAGTTTTGTTCCGATATTGACATTTTTTTTAATTTGGCTTACTCTTATCAAATGTAAAATAGTTAGAAAATTTGGGAGACCTTGGCATGGTTCCATAGATATACTTATTTGCTATAAAGCGGGCGGTGCCACGCCGATTTCCAAATGTTTTTGATTCGGTGTATTTATTGATGTAGGCCCATCCTTCATATTAAATTAAGCGAATTGTTTATAGCACTGTCTTAATAAACGCGTTTTTTTTATTTTTTTGAATTTTGATTGCCGTTATATGAGAGGCGGGCGTGTTTTTTTTCGATATAAACAATTTTCGTAATTTGGCTTACTAACTTGAAATGCAATACCACTACCAAATTGGTAAAGTTTGGTCAGGTAGTTTCGGAGAAATAAGTTTCTCTTATAAAGAGGGCGGGGCCCACGCACCAAACCCAAACCTATGTATGTTTCAATTTGGGGAAATTAGCTGTATAACTTACTGAAATATTGCGGTCTATTAATTTTTACAAAATACCGTTATGTGGGTGTGGTTATTGTCCGATTCCGCCCATTTACAATACCAAAGTACCTCGGGTCCAGAGCAATGTGTATACCAAGTTTCGGACCGACAGACATGGCTTAGTAAAATTCGCTATTAATTCTAAGAATTTTGGTATATACATATATTTGTCTATATCTACATATGTATCTCGGTTATTTTATGTGGGTATGGCTTAGCGGACGTAGACAAAAGGGCGAAAGAGTGAGTGAAACAAAGATAATGAAAGAACGTCAGAAATTGATAACTTAAACATAGTCGATAATGCAAGGTTGTAACTATTATTGTAGTTTATTTTCGCGGTATTTCTGATTGGCACACAGTTGGTACATACGATTGAAGGTTTGAGTTTTCATTTCCCACTTACGCAGTTACCGTAGGCTCATCAGTACTATTACACTCTTCCTGTACATTTAAATTGGCGTTTATGTTAATTGGATCCATATCCCAACTTTATGTTATCGTCGGTTTGCTTGGAGAAGAGGTAAAAATCAGTTTTTTCTAACCTGGTTTTTGATGTCTTCGTTTGCCGCTAATGCATCTGTCTGTGCCGGCAAAGTTTCGAGTTTGAACTTTTGCCCTCTTTGCAAATCTTAATGTATACGCTTTAGATGTGTGTGGTTCAGGGAACAGTGCGGAGAGTAGTGTTCGAAGCTGACGACCATGTAGAACTTTTGGGGTGATTTTCCTGTGAACGGATTTGGGGTCAATCGGTACGTGGCTAAGTATTTGCAGACAGAACCTTCTGCTTAATAGAAGTGTCTTACCGAAAGGACTGTTTACAAATTATTCTGAGATGTCGAATTGCATTGAGTTCACAGAACTTCTTGAATCTCCTGACGTAAACTGAGTTCCGTTTTCGGCGATTATAAGAATGAGGTAGTAAGGCCTTCAAATGCAATGACCTTTTGCAAAGCTGAAATAATTGCATTCGAATTAAATATCCACATTTGTGTGGTGTATTTGGAGCAGGAGTCGACTATGTTAACCCATATGGTTCTGAAGAAGGTCTGCCATGATGAATGTTGCTGTTTATGGCTGCGGACCGTTTTGCGCATATTGTATAAAGTTTTACACATCGCCTCCATAGCCTTATCGACCCCTTGGAAACCATATAGCACGTTGTTGTTGTAACATCATAAAACATTCCCCATACAATTTTGGAGAATGCTGCTGAAGTCACAGTCCTTGGCCAGATATAAATCCGGTTCGCTCCGGTATCGTAGACCCAACTGTCGTGGGACAGTCTGCCATATAGAACGTCGACTAATTTCCTTCATCCGACCTTGACCTCAATGGTTTTCGTGAAGCATAGTAAGGACTTTTTTTTTTCTGAGTGACGGAACGACCACCCGAGTGTAGTCCGTGTGAAATAATACAACGCCGTTCTGTAAGGCAAGAGAATTTGGGAAATACTTGGGTCACCTATATTTAATATTTTCTTTACAATTAAACCAAATAGTAGACTTTATGCTTCATACAGCTTCTTAAACGCCAAAAATATAAGTGGTAATATAGGTCGTATACTAAATTGAAAATGTACGCAAAATAATTATGCTAAGTTATTTTTTGAGCCTGCACTTCCGCTTGGCTGCTTTTGCATTAATGCATTTTTTTATTTTGCACAAAGATACGTACACAGTGCATATTGGAATTTAATACTTACTTAAACCACACTGCCACATTATGTACATATGTACGTATAAAGTAATTCACATTAATTTATTTGCCCTTCCGCAAAAAGCGTACACTCTCAGTCACTTCTATAGACATAGAAGGAGGCCAAATTATAATAGCGGCATCAAAGTAAAGTGATTGCAAGCAATTTAGGTCGCGAGTGCAACACCAGCACCACCTTCATTAGCACACGCCTCTGCAACAACAACAACAAAGTCTGAGAAACAGTTAAGGCGACAGCAATTTAGTCAACATCAACTGCGGCAGCAAATTATGCACCTCTTAAATGAATTGAATGCAATTTTATGTTACGTTAAGTGCAAAGATTCCCCACCCACAGCGCAACGTCATCAACCCATCGACATGATTACCCCCATTCTGTAGTTCTGTTGTCCTTTCGTTTGGTTTGTTTTTTTCAGACACATTTTGGGAGGGGGGAGGGGTGGCTGATGCTGTGATTGTATTGCCCTTCTGGCATAGCTTCTCTGCGTGGCGTTGCATTAACGAGCGAAGGAGCCGTTATTATTATTATAATAATTGTTGTGTGTTTGCATTTTCTACACAAAAATGTGTGACACCATTTTTGTTGTTGCTTTCCTCGCATGTCGTTAGCAATTTGAGATGCAGCGTAGTTAACATACATACATACATACATATTTACACATACATGGCTATGTACATCCATCCAACTATACATATGCAGATGTATACGTTTGTTTCTTTGGCAGCACATTTTTGATGCTGCCGTTGCACGGTGAAACACGTAGGTACATAAGTAGCTCGTTTGTCCGAAAATGCAACTTTTGTTTACTAGATATATTTTAGCGTTTGCACTACCGCGATGGATTTCAACAATATTCGGGATTTTCAAAATTGCAATTTTTAGATTTACTTGTTAAAAGTAATATTAAAGACATTGATATTTTTGACATGTAAGCTTCCCGTAAGCAGCTAAAAGGCTAGCTAAATTACTGTTACTAAATGTTGTCGATATTGGGCAATGATACGTAAAGTTATTTATTACATTTCATTCACTTGGCTTAAAGAAACCGCAATTCAGCGTCTATGTTTATAAAATACTAAGAAAATGCGAATTTAACTACGAGATTATCTGAACATCAAAACAGGACGCCTATGTAAACAAAACATTCCAGAGAACAGAGATGGGCAAGATGGTGCGAAAGTAATGTGATAATGTGAATGGATGTACTTAATTAATTTTTATAAAAGGCATGAAATATCATTGTGCTTTGACATCTAAATGCAGGTATGTTTTAAGCAGGTAGCAAGTTAGTTGACAACATGCAATGAAGCGATACAGAACTGAAGAACGTGGAATCATTACTACTGCTTATTTGACCAATTTACGGTCGGTTGTTTTAGCCGAATTTATTGATGCCCCCGGATTTTTTAAATCCATCCAAATGTTAGACAATTAAAAATAACACCAGATCTGGTTAGACGTTTTACTTGTTTTAGTATTTCATTGTGCTATCTTTTCAAAGCCGATACAAAAATTGGCGCCAATTTCGGTATAGTAAGTTAATACTTTTCGTTTTTCCATGGCGAATTCATTACAGTGGTATCGACTTCCCAATAACAAAGTTTATAAGTGGTTTGTTTTTGCAGCTCTGAAAGCTGTAAGGGCAAAATACATATAATTTAACCTTCGTCTTGTATTACATAGTTTTATAGCGTATATATCCGGCATGCTATATCCAAAAAAAATTCAATATAATACAGTTTATTACTTATCTTTATTAACTTTTTTCTATTTTTTTAATAATTTTATATAAAAATCTAGCTTCAAAAGTGGCCTAAATCGGCCACATTGTTTATGGGCAGTTCCTAAAAGAAGTTTCGAAGTACAAAAGATACGCAAAAGAACAACAGTAGCCGGACTAACATAAAATATTAATTTAAAAGAAATATTACGAAAAGGAAACTTAATCTCGACTATTTTTTATACATGTAAATTTTACCTTCATTACACTATTGGTACGAAACGAAAGCGTTAACACGAAAGCATTTTCGAAGATGGTTGCCAGATCTTAAAGAAAGTTATCTTAACTTTATTGTGAAACTCAACTATACTGGTGTCAAACGAAGAAAATTTATTTTTATTAAATTTATTTATTTAAATTTATAACAAAATAACGCATCATAAGACTGGTTTGAACTGATAGAGAGAGAGGCTCAGAAAGACTTAGTCTCGAAATTTAGGGAAATTTTTGTCTTCAGACTGGTACATATGGTATGATATTGTTAATATCCGTTGTGAATTTTTAAAAATTAATGAAGTTGCGCCGAACCCGACTGGCAAAATTCGTAGTAGCCAATGATAAAAAAGTTTAATCCGTAATCGGCAATTACGAAGTAGAAATAGGTTTTGGTTTTATATAATGAAAATTTCGAAACAAAAAAAAACGAATTAAAAGTAATTACCTTTGGTGAAATTATTTCTTTCTTCTACATATAGTACATAGAATTTATAACGGTAAACTGATTTCCTTGCAGGCAAAGGCGAAGGTAAAGGTTAATATTTTATTTATGAAAGAAAAAAAAACCATTAGAGAATCCCTTGTATAGGTGTATGTAAGTAGCCGATTTCGACTCCAGTATTTCTAATAGACCCAATTGCATTTTACAAGGTACGACTATTTAGTTATTTTTTCTTCAGGAACTCTAATTTTTATAGTAAATATAAGGTCTGATCCCATACTTCTCGGACTAAACCCAGTAAAACTGTCAAAAGATAAAGGCCCAGAGTGTAAATCAAATAAGTATGGAACCGTTTTCTGATCAAAAATTGCAACTTCTGACGATTAAAACATAAACACCAACTTTTGCTTGTAAACATTATGAAATTTGATATGCAATCTAACTCAAGTAATATGTGCAAATAAACTAAAATGCAATTATTGATCAGAATTAATTTAAATTTAGGTAATTTAATATCTATTTATTCCAGTAACTTAACATTTTACTTTTCAAATGGTACTTTTGTTTACAGTTTTTTTTTTTGTCAAACGCTCTACAGTTGATGGTTGGACAAATTTGGATTGTCAGATTTACTTATCCCTATTCTATTATCATTAAAAAAAAAATACGTATACAATGTAAAACTGAAAAAAATGTAAAGCGTGGAGTTCAAATTTATTCATCGTTTAATTATAAGAGAATAATGACATATAACCTACATTTTTATATGTCAGTAAATTTTGAAGTTGAATAGCATGACAATGATGTAAGAAGGGTGAAATATAGTAAATCTTTCCTTATCATCGAAGGATACAAAAACCATTCGAGGAAGTAACATTCAAATATGTATCAGAAAAGTTCAGTGGACAATTCTTCTGACACATCGTCTGACACATATGTATGTCGATCAATTTATTTGCCCTATTTTGAAAGCTTCTTTCTGTCTTTCGGAAGAGGAGTTGAAAGATTTGCGAATGAGCAGGTCTTAGTGTATATGTATATATAATACATTTATATTTTATATATTATGCTATAACAGCATCAATATTTTTACAAAAAATATTAAAAGACCCGATAAAAACCGCGAACCTTAGGTATAAAATTTGACAAAAATTTCATCAATGCAAATTGTAAGCAAAATATGTAAACAAATGGCTGAAACCGCATCATTCGCAAAATGGTACTCAGTTGTGTTGAAGTTGAATGCACATTATCAGTAGCTGTACAAATTCAATGTAATTTTAATAGCCAGATAATTTTAATAGATGGTAAATGAGCACATAAACAATATATATTTTAGTACCTTTTTGTTCCGAGACGCTTATTCTTAATAGACTTTTCTTCTATGTCACAAGTTTTTGGTGAGAAAATTATATATTTTTGGAATTGTGCATAGTATCGCCTTTCATTAGTACTTAGTTTTATCTAAACCACTCTATCTTCAAAATAAACACTCAATTACCTCAAACGCTAGTTATTAAAACGTAAAATGATCAAAGATGTTTACATGATCGCGAATAAAATCACAACTGATGACAGCTAGCAGGCGTTGGATAGCATGTGGGGCGATGAGGGGGCATTGCAAACAGTGTTCCTTGCATACTGAGGCGTGTGGTTCCAAATTGAGTTAGGCTAGGCCGAAGAACTCAGATTACAAAGAAATTTCATACTTTCACCGGATATGCCAACAGAATAGTTGCACACATACATACATATATAGTGGTAAAAATGAGTTTGAAGTTTCTCATGCATCATACATTTTTTATGCCTTTGAATAATGCCGCCCCCCAATCTGCCGCCCTGTGCCTGAGCACCGAGAGCACCGCTTTCAAGTAAAATCTGGTAAATTCTGAAGAAACTGGTAAGTTCGGAATCGTAAGGGCTCTGAGCTATAAATTACATATTTCAATACAAAATTGAACTTCCTATCTAATATATAAAATTCTCGTGTCACAGTTTTCGTTGCCATACTCCTCCGAAACGGCTTGACCGATTTTGATGAAATTTTTTGTGCTTATCCGGTATCTATGAGAATCGGCCAACATCTATTTTTCATCCCCCTAAATGTTAGGGGTAGTCCACCCCTAAATTTTTTTTTATTTTTTAGACAAAATTTTTAATTTCTATTTTTTTATGATACAACATACAAAAAAACATACAATCCTCAATTTTCACCCTTCTACGATCAACCCTTATTTTTTAATAGCCATTTTAGTAATTTAATCACTTTTCATAATCGGTCGAAAACTGATCAATCGTCATTTAATTAGTTATCCCCGCCAGATGTCTACAGGTGTCACTTCTGACCCAGTAAACAGCACGGAGTAGGGAGTGTAGTAGTAACGTTGAGAATTATTATTTTGCTATCTCAGTGTAACTCTCATATTAACTTTTAATCATTCCTATTTTATCAATAATAATTAAATGATCAATTTTGAGTGTATTTTGCACGATTAGTTAATCAAGTTATTTTATAACCTCAAAAGTACTTAACACGTGACACGAGCTTCCAATAACAACGGATTTTGTGTTGTAAGTATACTTTTTTTATTTATATCGAAAATGTTGTTGATCTTATAAAAATGTAATTTTAATTTAATTTTATTTAAAAAATGTAATTGAACAATTAAGATTTTCATAGTTTCCAAAAAATCAATCATTATGAATCTTTATTTTGAAATGTCAATGGAAATATTGGTTGTATGAAAAAATTATAAGAGACAATGTTTTCATAAAATTTAATTTTTTACTTTTGTTTGAAAAATTTTTCCATAAAACTTATATTTTTGTTATAATTTCATAAATTAAAACTAATCATTTCAAAACTGCGGCAAAAATCCTGGCCCTAATTATACTTTTAACATTTTTTATCATTAAATAATTTCAATAATTCTATTTATGTATGTTTTGTACAGTGAGCAATGCCAAGAAAACGCAAAGGGGCTGATTTGAGCCGCAGTACAAGTAAAGCTCGAAACTTGCGAAATAGCAGATCCGAAAGAACAGAAGAACAAATCCAGCAACAAAATACTGATGCACGTGTCAGAATGGCGCAATTGCATCAAGAAGAGCCAGAAGATACACGAGCTGAACGCAATGAAGTCAGAAGATTAGAACAACGACAATCACGCCGTTTCACAGTCAATAGACGAAGAACAAATGACCAACAACGACAACAGGTACATCGAGCATTTATATCTGATTCATTCCTGCGTCTAGCATTCCAGTATGAGCCCGATATTGAATATTATGCTCATTCAAAAGTGGTAATTGGTGCTATGGACAAGGAATGTTTGCATTGTCATGCTCTGAAATTCAAAAATGAGCCAGCTGGGATGTGTTGCGCGTCAGGAAAAGTGCAACTACCTGAAATTGAAACACCACCTGAACCATTGAACGGCTTACTTATCGGCACGGATCCAGATTCTAACGTGTTCCTGAAGTCAATTCGAAGATTCAATTCATGCTTTCAAATGACATCGTTCGGAGCAACAGAAATAGTTCGAAATACTAATGCAAATGGTCAACAATTCAATTCTACATTCAAAATCAGAGGCCAAGTTTATCATAAAATGGGCTCACTGCTGCCAATGCCAAACGAACCACATAAATTCTTACAAATCTACTTTATGGGCGGCGAGGATTCCGGAAGCGCACTTGCCAATCGCGTGAATGCACGTTGTGATTATAATAACCTTGATTCACTTTATGCCAGGCGCATCGTCAGCGAGCTAGATGCTCTTTTGAACGAGCACAACGAGTTGTTGAAAATATTCAAATCACATATGCACCAATTACAAAGCGATAATCACGCTATCGTCATTAATCCTGATAAAACACCAGCTGGAGAGCATATTCGTAGATTCAATGCACCCGTTGTTGATGATGTTGCTGGAATCATGGTTGGCGATTGTACAGCTGCACGAGAAATTGTGATTCGTAGAAGAAATAATAATCTTCAGTTCATTGCTGACACACATCGTTCATATGACGCTCTCCAATATCCGCTAATATTCTGGAAGGGACAAGACGGATATTGCATAAACATAAAACAACGAGATCCCGTATCAGGTACTTCATTGATTATTAATTTGATCATTAATCATTTAACAAAACAATTAAATTATTGAACGTAATAAATTTAAATTAATTTTTATGAACAAATATTACAGGAGCTGAAACAAACAAGAACGTTAGCTCAAAGGATTATTATGCGTACCGATTAATGATTAGACGTGGCCTGGACAACGTCATTTTACGATGTCGTGAGCTTTGTCAACAATTCATGGTCGACATGTACGCGAAGATTGAGAGCGAACGACTACGATACTTACGATATAATCAACAAAAGCTGCGCGCGGAAGAGTACATTCATTTGCGAGACGCTATCAACAACAACGCCGACGTCGCCGAAATTGGTAACCATGTCATTTTACCATCATCGTACGTAGGCAGTCCACGTCATATGCAAGAATATATACAGGATGCTCTGACTTTCGTGCGCGAATATGGACGACCATGTTTATTTATCACGTTCACATGTAATCCAAAATAGCCAGAGATTACATCTTTGCTACTGCCTGGCCAAAATGCAATACATCGCCATGACATTACAGCACGTGTGTTCAGACAAAAGTTGAAGTCTTTAATAAGTTTCATTACTAAATCACATGTATTTGGTCCCACACGTTGCTGGATGTATTCGGTTGAGTGGCAAAAGCGAGGATTACCTCATGCACACATTTTGGTTTGGTTCATCGACAAAATCCGTCCTGAAGAAATCGATAGTATCATTTCTGCGGAAATTCCAGATCCATCCACTGACCTACTGCTGTTTGATATTGTTACAACAAACATGATTCATGGTCCATGTGGTACTCTTAATAGTTCATCGCCTTGCATGGCTGATGGAAAATGTACTAAAAATTTCCCTAAAGATTTTACCAATGATACGGTCACAAATGTCGACGGATACCCAATATATCGTCGAAGAAATCCTGAAAATGGCGGACAATCATTTATTAAAAATATCATCAACACAGACATTGATATTGACAATCATTGGGTGGTGCCATATTCGCCTCTGCTGAACAAGACATATAATGCTCATATTAATGTTGAGTTCTGCAGTTCTGTGAAGAGCATCAAATACATTTGCAAGTATGTCCATAAAGGCAGTGATATGGCTGTGTTTAGAGTGGAAAATACTAATGTGAATGCTCCTCGAGTGAATAAAAACGATGAATTAACGCTCTACCAAATTGGTCGGTACATCAGCTCCAATGAAGCTGCTTGGCGTATCTTTGGTTTTCCAATTCATGAACGGGATCCAGCAGTTGTTCAGTTAGCCATCCATCTTGAAAACGGTCAGCGTGTATTTTTCACGAACGAGACAGCGATTGATCGTGCAATAAATCCACCTAAAACTACACTCACTGCATTTTTTGAATTGTGTAATCGTGCGGATGATTTTGGTGCCTTTGCACGAACATTACTCTATTCACAAGTACCACGCTATTTCACATGGACTCAAACGAAAACATGGATGCCCCGCAAGCAAGGCTCACCAGTTGCTGCATGTCTCAATTTATTTAAATCAAACGCCTTGGGGCGATTATTTACAGTCAATCCAAGACACACGGAGTGCTTTTATCTTCGACTGTTGTTGGTTAATGTTACTGGCCCATTATCATTTCAAGATATACGTCAAGTGAATGGGCAACAATATCCAACGTATAAAGATGCATGCCTTGCACTCGACTTGCTGGAAGACGACAACCAGTGGGAATGCATGCTTGCTGAAGCTGCATTGAACTGTACAGCAATACAAATTCGTCTACTATTCGCTATAGTGTTGACTACATGTTTCCCAGCCCGAGCACAGATATTATGGGAAAATCACAAAGATTCAATGACTGATGATATATTGCATCAACATCGTATACGGTGCCACGATCTAACCATAACATTCAGCGACGAAATGTACAATGAAGCATTGATTGCTATTGAGGATCTTTGCATTGTCATTGCCAACTTACCACTTAGTAATTTCGGTATGAATTCGCCAAATCGAACTGCATCTGATTTAATGAATACTGAAATGAATCGTGAACTGCAGTACAGTACTGTAGAAACGGCAGCGATTGTTGCCCGCAATGTCCCACTAATGAATGAGGAACAAAGAACCATTTATGATCGCATTATGCTCGCAGTTTCAGCTGGACAAGGTGGGTTCTTCTTTTTGGATGCACCGGGTGGAACTGGCAAAACATTCGTTATTTCGCTAATTCTTGCTGAAATACGATCAAATAATGGCATCGCATTGGCCGTTGCATCATCGGGCATTGCAGCAACTTTATTGGATGGAGGTAGAACAGCTCATTCAGTATTTAAGCTGCCACTAAATATTCAGAATAACCCTGACGCAGTATGCAACATTAAGAAACAATCGTCCATGGCCACTGTGCTGAAACGGTGTAAAATTATTATTTGGGATGAATGTACTATGGCACACAAACATTCACTTGAGGCGTTGAACAGGACATTGAAAGATATTAAAAACAGTGACAAACTATTTGGCGGAACTCTGTTGGTCCTTTCAGGTGATTTCAGACATTCCACGTTCAACATACGCTGATGAGATCAACGCTTGCTTAAAATCATCTCCATTGTGGCGTAATGTTGTAAACTTACAGCTAAAAATAAATATGCCCGTTCAAATGCTTCAAGATCCATCCGCTGAAACATTTTCAAAACAACTCTTAGATATCGGTGATGGAAAAGTTGCTATAGATGAAACTGGATACGTAAAATTACCGACCGATTTCTGCACAATCGCTGATTCGCAAGATACTCTCATTGAACAAATATTTCCCGATGTACACACACAGTACATAAATCATGAGTGGCTTGCAGAAAGAGCGATTTTAGCGGCAAAAATGTAGACGTTGACAATTTAAATCTGAAGATACAAATGTTGTTGCCAGGGAACTTGGTATCATATAAATCTATTGATACAGTTTGCGACGACAGCGAAGCAGTAAATTTTCCCACAGAGTTTTTGAACTCACTGGATTTGCCAGGCATGCCACCGCATAATTTACAATTAAAGGTTGGATGTCCAATTATCTTGCTTCGTAATTTGAACCCGCCCCGGCTGTGCAACGGTACGCGATTAGTCATTCAAAAATTAATGAAAAACGTGATCGAAGCCAGGATTTTAAATGGCAAGTTCAGAGGTGAAAATATACTCATACCACGGATTCCTATTATACCTACAGATGTGCCAATTCAATTCAAACGTATTCAGTTTCCGATTAGATTGGCATTTGCAATGACTATCAACAAATCCCAAGGTCAAACGATGTCTGTTTGTGGATTAGATTTGAGAACACCATGTTTTTCACACGGACAATTATACGTGGCATGCTCTCGAGTGGGAAAACCATCCAGTTTGTTTGTGTTAGCTAAAGATGGACTAACAAAAAATATTGTTCACGCTATAGCATTAAGAGATTGATATTGTTTAATAGTGTTACTGTCGTAATTGTTTAATTAATGATATATAATTTTAAGGAATAAATTATAATAACTTAAAAATAATGTTTGCCTTTTGTTATTTTTATATTCCCTCATCGTTCACAGCGCTCCATGCTTATTTCACGCATATACCACATTCTTATATACATACAATATACACATTCTAACATACATACATACTTACAATAAGTAAGCTATTTTTTGTCTACACTAGAAATTACTAGGAAATTATTTATATGGCAAAACAACGATTGCCGGGTCAGCTAGTAGAAACATAAAATGAAGTAAGATCCCGAGACTACAAAGTGAACAACACTAACAGTCTTCAGTATTGACATTATCGTTGAGCAGTTGTAACTATGTACAATTTAAAGTCATATGTATGTATGTATATGAGGTTATATACAATGTAAATATGTATGCACAGGGAGCAATAATGCTACATCTTCGTAATTGTCCTAGCTTGGTGTAATTTACTAAAGAGCGCTTCGTAGCTTAAAATTTGCACACTTTCAAAATGAGAACATAAGCAGTGCACTACTAAGCATTTACCTTTGCGTTGAACCCCAGATTACATACTTAAGTGCAATTTATGTGCATACACCTATCGCCTTACCTACTTCTGTGTAAACCTTGTAGGGAAAACGTCTTGTTGACACAAAGCTCTAAAAAGTCATACGGCAGGTTATGAAAATCATGGCACCATTTCGAAAATATTTACTGAGATTTTTAAACATTACCTAAATATGTCGTAATAAAACGATTAACGATATATAAGCTGAATATACTTTTTCTCACGATCCAAAAAAAAATACTCATATTATTAAAGTCGTACTTAAGTTTTTCATACAATTCTGTTTAGCAATTGTGAGTGAAAGCTATCACGATAGTACAACGCAGTAAATTAAGTCGAATTTTTATTATTTTAATATTTGTTATTTGTAAACCGCGCATGTGTATTTAACAAGCATTCATTAAGTTGACGAGGTATTATAACATCGCACTATGGGTGAAATAAGCACTTTGTGCGGTCAAAAATCAACTCAAGCAAATGGGAGCTTAAAATCTTGCACACACACATCTGAGAATCTTGTAAGACGTTGATTTAAAAATCAGCGTAATCGGCTCATAACCACGTCCGCCGCTCATATATGTATACAAAAATTTTAAAGCTGCATATTATCGAAACTGATTTCTCAATTTCAGCCCAATGAGCTAAGGATGGTTAGAAGAAAAAGTATAATGTAATATTGTAAGTTAAACAATATTATTATCTTAGCTTCCGAATATCCGGATTCGCGGATATCCGGATGTCAATATAATGTTCGGATATCCGGATACTAGAAATGAATGAAATGCAATATAGGGGAATTAAATAAATTGTTAATAGGGTACGAAAAGGGGTTTTGGTATTAATCTACAAGTCGCTATCTCAAACCTCACTCACGAGTCGCCTTATTCCATTCGTTCACTAACGGTATGAGCTCTACTTGATAGTCGTGTAATAAGTAGCACCCATCGAAAAATTATTTACCTTAAGTGTTTGTTGATTATTATTATTGTTCATCAATTCGTTGATTATTTTTGGATATCCGAATATACGAATATTAACCGGATCTTGGTAAATTCGGATATTCGGATAATTGCCCCAACGAATATTAACCGGATATCCATACAATCCGGAACGGAGCCGCACGAACATCCGGTTATCCGAATATGCGGATAGCCCCAGCCCTAGTGATGGGTGGACAATGATTCTCTCGGTTCTTCGTAAAAAGGGGAAAGTTATATGTAACAGATTTTTAGGGCGGAACAACCCATTGAAATATCATTGCCTTAGGACATGACCTAAGCAATTGCTGATCAAAATGGTTTGAAATATATTCAGTTATTATAACGTCCGGTATTTAGAACATATAATTGTCATTTACCGAGTTTCATTTGATCAATCACAACTTTTTTTTACTTTTCCATCGATTTATGACAAAATAAAAGAGATTCCACATTTTTAGTTTTTTTCTAAAAAAAATAATTTATAATTAATTTCTCAGAAACAGAGAGGCCTCTCAAAGTTTGTTGATTATGCCGTCTTTTTGTGGCCATTGTTAGAATCAGAATTAATTGTATTAATTTTAAAATGAAAGTCACGAAAAAATTTGGAGGTGTTATAAGAAAACACTATAAATACTCTTAGTCAAAGCCAATCCGAACGAACAGTAGCGGATCTATACAAGGTGGTGTTACTCGTTAAATTAATTTTTTCGTCGCCCGTGTATTTGTTGTTTAATTTAACGAAAGTTTAAGAACAAAAACAATATAATGTCGATCACTTTCGCTGAGTCCTTCTTATTGACATTATTTTGTTTTTGTTCTTAAACTTTCGTTGAATTAAACAACAAATACACAACAAATGCAAAAACAAATAGTTTAACATGAAAGAACAAAGTCAAATAATAAATGAAGTATTAAAAAAAAATGAGGTTTGCTTTTGTAAATTGTTGCATTTTTTGTTTTTGCACTTTTCTACTCCTGTGGGATCAGTTTTCGGGTAGTCGAAAATATCTCGAAAACTAGTGCTGTTACAAAAAAAGTAAAATGATTTATGAAATCAGCACACCAAATTACATCTAATGTGTTAAAAATTTCCTTAGAAAATTTTGAAAAGTGGAAATTTGTTCCTCAGTGTAATCGACAAAATAGAGGAGCGTATGCATTTAAGTTTCCCTATCACTGGCTGCTTTTGAGGATGCCGCACAATGTGTCGTCATCAACAAAATTAGTTTTTCACAGAAATAATTTGTGTGGGGTGCTTTGAAATATGCCATCAAAATGCTCTTTTTAAAATTTTGGTATAAACAGTTTTTGGAGGCGGATTTTGTTAATTTTTTCTGATACTGATGTATAACGGATATTAGTCAAACATATATTGAGCCAAGAAGGAACTCATTAAGCAGTAAACAAGCTTTTTGTGGAATTGGGCTAGGGTTTTTCGGCAATAAAAAACATTAATTGGTGGATTCGTTATGATCCCAGAAGACTTAAAAGAGTAAAACCACAGCTGGGTTTGTGAAAGTTAACTCGACTTTTCTTTAATGGCCTACTAAAGTTTTTACATAGCGGCTAAGATATTTTCAAAAAAGTGGAAAAAATTGTTAAAATATAGCAAAATATGATGGGAAATATTTCGTTAAAAATTGTACCCCATTGGCTCCTATCTAATAGTGCTCCTGAAATAAAGAAACCCCTCAAAAATAAAACACAGGAGGATTAAAGTGTTCTATAAAATTTTTATGCGGAAAATTTTATCAGGGGTCTTCTCAGACAAAATCGTCATACTAAGAACGTAAAAGTATACAAAAGAAGAAACGAATAAGTCGCCTTGAAATATGCAACATTTATTTATTATTTCTTTATTAACGTTACAATTCCAAGTTAGCATTGTCATTCAATTTTTTTTTTATATAACTCGGTTGCAATCGCACAGAACTTGAACATGTTAATCCTCTAGTAACTTGCCACATTTGTTTTTGAGGTCAAAATGACACTGCGCCGCCTCAACTATTAATTTGATTTTTTTTTATTATTTTATTACTGCCAGTGTACTCTTTTCTTATTCTAGTTAAACAAAAAAAACATCGTCGATGCTTTCAAACTAAATTTATACTCGTAAAATTTTGAAAAGAGATACAAATAAATAGTGCACCCCAAAGACGGGCGGCGGTGGCAGTTTTAAAAATGGTGCGTGAGTAAAAACCACGTGTCTTATTTGGATAATTTTACGTAACGATCATCCAAAATGATCTCAGAACTCAGACATTTTGCGGTATGATTTTCTGAATAAATATCAGACAATCTACAGACAAGTAGTCACCAAACAGATTCGTTTAATGAACAAAGAATTAGGTTGTTTGAAAAGAGGTTCAGTAATGTTTACATAATTAAAATCAAATGGAAAAGTGACAAACTTGAAGCCGAGTCCACACAGTTGACACAGCCATATGTTATACATGTGTACGTATATATGTATATATAAGTATATAAGTACTAGATTTGTATGCGTTCAACTTTATTTCTATTGCTGCTCCCTCATCAATCATATTCAACTCAAACTTTTTGTGAAAGGTATTCTTCATCAACTATTTGCAATTTGTATACATATTTACGTACATCTACTCAAATGTGCATATGTGTATAAGTGCGTATATACGCACATATATACAAACTTACAAATCGCTCACATACATAAATATTCGACATACCCAGTGCTCATTAGTTGTCAACTATATTGAAACTCAACGTTTTGGCAGCTTCAAAATGTAAAGAGAAAATTAGAAGGAACATATGAAAAAATTCAATTCCTAAGCAATGCAAATTTTCGCAACACGAAAATATTACCATCGTCTTATACGATAAAATCCTCACAGTACCAACTTGTTTATCGTCAACGCTTTATAACTTTAAATATCATACTGGGTTTGAACCAAGGCCAATTTGCCAAGCATCGTCATGGAAATGTGTATTAAATACATTCCCTTAGATACTATAACTACATATGAGCTCCTAGAAAAAAGTTTACTTTTATATTTAGCTTGGCATTGGTCCGTACAAATAACTGGATCCAAAAAATAAACTTAGCATGCGCGAGTCGATGTGCTCAAGCATTCTGGGGCGGCATACTAGATATTAAGAGAATGCTCGACGATACTATACAAAATATTTTAGCACAAAAATAATACTAGAGCATGTCCTAATATTTAAAAGTTCGATTATGTTTTATAGCAGGTGCAACATTAAATAACTATCGACCTATCTCGCGCTCGAAAGGTATGTATGTATGTACATACCCACATATAAAAAGAAGGGATCAAAGGAGATTTTTATATGATACGAACAATTTTTCGGGTATGAATGTCAATATAAATGTTAAAAATTTTATATTTACATCCATATATAAAATATGAATATTTATATGAACTTAAGTAACTTCTATTCCAGCAATAGATGGCTGATCATTTTCTCGGAGATTATACCGATATAATAGATGACGATCTAAATAACCGCCTAAGCGTTTTTAGCCGATCCTAATACAGCACACCAGTCATTCCTTTATTTAGCTAACTGGTGCACACTACATGCACCAAGTTGACCCAAGTCCTGCTCCACCTGGTATTTTCAACATAGAGGAGACCTTCCTCTTCCTCCATGGCTGGAGCTTTTTCTTCTATACAACATGACCTAGCCAGCGTAACCAGTATATCTTGCGGTTTTTGGCGTCGCAACGACGACAGGTCTAAAAATTTCGGAGAATTTTCCTTTCGAATGCTCCAAGCGCCATCTCTTCCGGTGCTGATAGTGTCCATGCTTGGTTCTGCACATAGCTTGGTTTTCGTTCGTCGAGACAGAGCTTTACTGCTCATTTGCCTACTTACCTTTAAGTAGCAAGAGAGATTATTGGTTGGATTTCGAAGTTGATGTTATTGTTGGTGTTAACGCTGGTTCCAAGATAAACAAATTCATCCACTTTGTCAAAATTGTAACTGTCAAGACTGACGCGGTACTTCGTTTTGCCCTCATCCACCTCCAGTACAATTCGCTTCGGTTATGTGTCCTGTTTGGAAAAGGCAGTAGTAACGGCGTGTCATCGGCCATCGCGGCAGCTGCACATTCTTATAAAAGATGGTGGCGGACCGGTTTAATTCTGCAGCCCGAATCATATTTTCCAACATAATATTAAATAAGTCGCACGGTAGGAAGTCACCCTGTATGAAACCTCGTTTGATATCAAACGGCTCAGTTAAGTCCTTGCCAATTCTGACAATTTTACATAACCGCTGTAGTGTTGCAAGGATACCAAATGCAGCATAAACATAACGGCATATACACAACTTTTTCTCTTACTGTCGAAAGCTGAGCAAACTACTCCGCATGGAAACATATCCTTCCACCAGAGCGGATTATGAAGATCAGTTAAAGTATGGTAGGCTATTTAAAACCTCGGATGTATGTAAGAAGTTTCTACTATGTTCATATAATTCACCCAAGTATAATTATTTTATTGTTGTAGACACATCCTGACCTGGGTGCGTACATTTCAGCCGAATATGGGAAAATTTCAGTATATACAACATTATAGTGCTCCATAATCCCATACATCCAGTTCTAGCAGGAGATGAGGATCGTCGTACAGCGCCGTGGTTGCTCACGTCATGTTGAAGTCCTATAATATACAAGAGAAAACCATTTACAATATTCTTTCCCTTATCACGTTATAAATGAAAATTGTTTTGGGAGGCTAAAGCGTCGGTTTTTAATGTTGCATTTGAAAATCAACTTAAATCATGATCGCATTGCAAATTTATATAACTATATTTTGTGTGCATTTATTTTACAAAACTATACAAAACAAATAAAAGATTTGGTGAAAGATAATTCTTTGTAGAGTCAACCAACTTTCTTTGCTGCCAGAAGAAACTGCCTTAGTTATGCTAAGCTTTTAATTATATTAGACATACTCAAGAGTATTTAACAATTCAGAGAACTAAATACTTGAGCTTGGCTCTGGCACTTGCTCAGATATTTATTCATATGTACTTATTTCGCATTTCTTAACGATTTCCTTCCTAAATGCCATTTGGGCTTTCTATTTGTAATAAAATCGGGGGCACGTCAAAACTTTTCTTTTCTTGAGATAATGTAATTTCGAACTAAATAGTGCTTTTTTCAAAATTATTTCCAATCAATGCAACATTGCCCATTCACAATTGCTTATTGTATATCCTGAGCAAGTTTGACATCTCTACTTTTCCAATTTTTTTTTTTTACTATTTTTACTTTTTCCTGCATTCCTTGCTTGCAATATTGCTTCTCGTAATATTTCAAAGAATCAATTGCCTGAAGCAAGTTGCCTGCGAATATTGGTGGGAGTCGGAGAGTTGGAGTGTAGTTAGTATGTGCTTTGTCAAGTCAGTTGCTTGCGTTCAATTCCTAACAGTACAAA
This sequence comes from Anomoia purmunda, assembly GCA_951828415.1. Lineage (NCBI taxonomy): Eukaryota > Metazoa > Arthropoda > Insecta > Diptera > Tephritidae > Anomoia > Anomoia purmunda. The sequence continues at coordinate 68,959,174 of OX639994.1, read as the reverse complement.
CACTAATAACTAAAATGTCAATCATGTGATTGATGAGATTGACAATTGCTATAGTGCAGCTCCAAGAACAACAACAATGTCAATGATACCGGCGGCAGAAGTAAGAGCAACAGCACAACGTGTCCACCGACAACCAACCCGTTTCTGGAATCGCAAATTTCTATACTCGTATAAATATATAGCCGTTCTTCCCCATGGAAACCGTACATTTGCACCAGCCCACGTTTTTTTTTTTTTTGATCTCGAACAACACATTTAGCTGACAGTCAGTCAAGCAGTCAGACAGTTGAGCTGACAGGATTATGAATTTGTGTGATTACGACTATGTGTGCGTTTGGATACATCAACAAATGTCAACAGACATATGCACATACATATATATGTACATACATTTATTCGGATATATGTACATATGTACATAGTTTTTCATGTGTACATACGTATGTACATATGTATATAAAAAATATTTTACCAAATACCAATAGACGTATTCATCTATCAATACATAACTACATACATATGTATATACGTACATATGTACATATGTATATACTGATGTACATTAATAAATACATATCCAGATGTACATATGTAAGTACATCTGTATTTAGTTATATAAGCAAGCTCAGACACATCCGCTCTAACCGATTTGGATGCGTGTTGAGTGCGTTCGATGATGGATGATCCTTCTTTTGCTACTATTTTCAGGTTCTGTTGTTTTTGATGCTTTTGCATCTGCTGACGATAATGATGAGCTGCTACTTCATAACAAGTTTGGAGAACTGGTGCGATTATGCGCATAATGAATGCAAATAAAAAGTTTAATTGTTTTTATTGGAAAAGTGAAATAAATAAACAAATCACTGCTGGCAGCTTGGAATATGAATATGTACATACATATGTATGTACCGTTGTATGTATGTATGTATGTATGTATCTACAATTTTTATGTGTTGGATTTCGCTGCAGGGAAACAAATTATGTTTTATAAATTATTACAAGTGCTCGAAAATGATGAATGAGCCACGAGAAGAAAAAGTAATGCATACAATATGCCAGCTGGTGTTTGAAAGATATGCAAATGAGTTTTATTGTTGATTGCAAATTCAACTGAAAAATTTATTTGAAATTACTAAAATTTATTGTACAAACGAAATATGTTTAAAGTAAAAGGAATATGCTTATCGATATGTTTTAACCAAGTGGATCCAAAATATAATCATTACTATGTTTATATTCAACTGAGGGCCGGTATTCAGCATTCAAATTTGAGACTTTCAATTAGATAGTTTTTCTGTCTCTCAAAGTTTTTTCTCATGATACACATGATATTAAAATTTTAAAGTGTTATTATTTACAGACTTCAACAAAACATCACGAATGACCAAGGAACATATCGAGTGCTACTTCATTTTCCCGTTTTTTCAATACTTTCCTCATTTTTTTTGTTTTGTGACCTGCTCAGAACCAGCTGACAGAATAGGGACTTTATTTTGAGACTAAAGACATTAGACAGCTTACTAAATACCAACAAGTCTTAAAATCGGCTTTCACCATAAAAACCAAAGAACGTAGATACATAACTATGAAGTTGCATGGCCTTTCCTTTTCTCTGGCAAGATTTCTCGTCCATTTCACCACACATGGAAATCAATTGGACCAAATCAGTTTCTAATATTAATCAGAAAAAGTCAAATTTAGTTCTAGTATGGTGAATTGGACAAGATTTTCTATTAAAGGAACGCTGAGATTGGATGTAACTTCTTTGCAATCTATGTTCTTTGTGAAAAGTCTCTATTGTAGACTAGAAACTGCTTACAGAATACTGGCATAAGTCGCTTTAATTCAATGCACCATCCTAGTATCGGTTTGAACACGAGTGCGAGTAGGCCAACTTTGTACTTCCAAAACAAATTGAAATTCAGTTTGTAGTACATGGGTTTTGAGTGGTGGCATTTTAGATTAAAGCGGCTTATAGCAAACGCATAAGCGTAGTATGTATGTATATAAAATGAATATAATTTTGTGTTTTGCCGGCTCGAGGTCAAGGGGTGTCGGTAGAGTAAAACAAATGATTTACTTTTTTCTCTTCCAATATATTTCGGTTACACTACGGTAACCGTCTTCAGGGCAAATGATTTTACACGTCCGCACCGTCCGACGTGGAGCTTTATACTGAATATAGTGAATGTGACAAACAGATAAACAAAACAACAAGAAATTGTAAGCGATTAATAGAAATTCCAGTCCGACAGTAAAATGCACAAATACCAGTAATATTCTCCATGATTGCACTAATCTGCATGGAAATCGGAATTGGTACTTTTCCAGCTAGTTTTGCCGTAAAATACGCCCCTGAATCCCAATATCAGCTCGGTTTCCTCCCATCATAAATATAATATATGTACAATGTACATATTTAGGCGACGCGCTTTTAAAACAAAAAGTACAGCTTTAAAGCTTTTTTAATGTTCATTATAAAACTCTACCACCCATAATAACATGTTAAAATAAAACGTTTTTGGTAAATACTCGTACTTTTCTTTAGAAATATACTACATACATATATGGTCACAAAAACTTTTGGAAATATCTCATTCTTAGCGGTCCTAATTTATATCTGAGTAAAACATGTGTCGATGTTTTTTATAAGTATACACATATGGTCGGCAAAGAAAGCCTTTAAATTATATTTCAGTTTTGGATTAACTCATCACCACTTAATAAAATGAGTACTAGGGTTCATAGCTATGCTTATTCGAACTGTAGTTCAAATTTTTCGATATGTTGATGAATTATGTATTTAATAATTGAACAAAAAAAAACAAAATATAGGTATATATGTGCATACGTACATACATGTGTATGTATGTATGTACATATGTATATGTCTATACATGGTCGCCTCAAATAAAGTTATAAACGACAATTTTTGTATACAGTGAGCCACACTCAAAATTGGACACTGCAAATTTAATGCCAGGGTGCCTCGTCGAAAGCCACTTATTTCGAAAAAAAATCAAAATGCTAGGTTGGAGTTTGCCAATTCTGGTCCTCCAATCCTTTCCAGGCATTCTCCACACAAAACGTCTGCCGTCTGAACCAAAAATATTTATTTTTGTTTCATCCGTAAATAAAACCTAGAATGCATAGAATTTATTGTGAGATTTTGAATTCAATATTGTTTTTTCAATAAATACCTTGGACCAAAAATCCACATTTTCATGGTACTTTTTGGCAAACTCCAACCTAGCATTTTGATTTTTTTCGAAATAAGTGGCTTTCGACGAGGCACCCTGGCATAAAATATGTTTTTTGTTTTAAGGAGTCGGCGAATCGTTTCCGCACAAACTTCTACATTTTTTTGCTCTATTAATTGTTTTTGCAAGTCTACAGCAGATAACTTAGGATTTTGTTTTATTAAACGAAGAAAATATCTACAGTTGCGATCATTGATTTTCGCTCTGTTCCTCAGATTACGATTTTTATTACTTACGTTTCCCCTTTCTTTATACATACCTTTTAATAATATAATGCACTGTAGACTTTTTTTTGCCCGTCCTTCAATTGTTGTTTGACGCATTTTTGTGAAATGATGTAAATTCGTCAACAGTCACTGAAACACTAATGAAAATAAGTAATTTGCGATTTGAACTCAACTTATAACGGTACCTAACGGTAAGTTAATTCATATAGTTGTACTTCCTACATACCAGAGTGCATAAATAAATAAAAACCATTTGAAATCGGAAAATAATTATTTTATTATTTAAGTCAAAGGTCCTATGCATGCAGTGTCCAATTTTGAGTGTGGCTCACTGTACCTCCTTTTTGCGGTGCTCTTGGACTACCACTACTACACTCGTCTCTCTCACTCTTAGCGCTAGGTAGCAATTAGCTCTTGCTAGACCGTGTTCCAAGAATTCATAAAATCCGAGTGCGAACTCCGAGAATTTATAAAATTTAATCAAATCACGTACCTCACAATGCGTAGGGCCCATAGTTGGAAGTACTAAAGCGTTGACAAATAGAAGAGGTATTGGTTGAATCAGATGCTGAGTCTGAAAGTAATGCCGAAGTCGATGAATGCTCCGATCCGGAATTTGATGTTTCTTCAATTGATGAATCAGAAACGTGTGTGAACATATCACAAGGTGAAAGTATTTGCTCTGTTGAGCAACCACTTTCAAGTCCGCCAGAACAAAAAGAAGAAAATTCCACCTTTATCTCAAAAGACCAAAAGTGCGTTTGGAATGATAAACCCAATAAATCGGTGATGGGTAGGAATAGGGCGGAAAATATGATTAATGCTATTTCAAGACCAACACGATACGCTATTTTTCGCGTTACTGATATAAAGTCTTCTTTCCATTTATTCATGACAAGAGAATGCAGAACATAATCATAGAAATGACAAATATTGAAGGTAAACATTTTGTATTTGTTTTCACATATAAATTTATGTTTGATTAAATAGTATTTATTATTTATGGAGAGGCTTGGAAAGAAGTAAATCACACCTCTTTGAATGCTTATTTCGGATTACTATTATTAGCTGGGGTTTATCGCTCCTGTGGTGAAGCATTGGTATGTTTATGGGACGATGTGAAAGGAAGATCTTTAAGTCAACAATGTCATTGCGTAGATTCTAAAATATTAGTCGGGTTCTTCGATTCGATGACAAATCAGATAGGGCAGACCGACGTGCTCGCGTCAAGCTTGCTCCAATTCGAACGTTATGGGATAAATGGTCGCAAAATTTGAAAAAAGATGTATAATCCACATGAATGTGTGACAGGAGATGCGCAGCTTGTGGCTTTTCGCGGAAAATGTCCATTTAAGCAGTACATCGCTTCAAAACCGGCGAAATATGGGATCAAAATTTGGGTTTTGTGTGATTCCACCACCAACTTTGCCAGGGCTATGCAAGTATGTACATATGTATATACGGGAAGAGACCGTAATTGCGCACCAAAAAAAAAAAATTAAGGTATGCGCGTCGTACTCGACCTTACAGAGGGTCTAAAGGGCCACAATACTCGTATAACTTGTGACAGCTTTTTTCCCACATGCGATCTTGCTGCTGAACGTTTGAAAAATAAGCCAACAATTGATGGAACGGTTCGTAAAAGAAAGGACATTTTTATCTTCATGTATTTTAGATATGAAAAAGAAACCGGTTTTTTATTCCCAATTCTTATATGAATATACGAAATCAATTACACTTGTTTCTTATGTACCAAAAAAGTATCGCTGCGTATATCTCATCAGCACACTTCATCAAGATGCGAAAATTCAGAACAGCTGTTTGAAAAAACCAGATATAATTGATTATTACAACAAAAGAAAAGCGGGCGTAGATACACTAGACCAACTTGACGGGATAGATGGCCAGTATCTCTCTTTGCTGATATGCTAGACGTTTCTGCTGGCAATGCTTTTGTAATTTAGACAGCTGTAAATCCTGAATGGAACAAAAAAAAAACATTTCCGCCGCAGACTTCTCCTGGAACAATTGGGGTTCGATCTTTTGGAAAATGAAAAGATGGAAAGAACATCTTAGTCACATATTTCCGTTGCAGGGAAACTTGCGCAGCCACAGAAAGAAAATACTGCGAAGAAAGCGCAATGTCGTTTTTGCGAAAATCTATAAAATAGCACTAAATACAACACGAAATGTAACAACTGTAACTCATTTGTTTGTAAAAGACATTTCCCAAAATACAGGATTGGTAACTTTTTTTTTATAACAGGATGAGGGTTAATGTAAAATTTACTGCACAAAACAAGATTAATTTATCATTTGCATTAAAGTAAAATAGAAAAGAAATTGGAAGAATCAAATCGTTATAAGTTTTGTATAGTTTTTACACTCTTATAATTTTATTCTAGATATAGTTTTTAAGGATGTTTATCATTACTTCAGGCTTAAATCGTTCGCATTCAAACTTCAGGGAACTGCATTAGGCTGATTTAGTATTTGCAAAATCCGAATGGTTGGTCGTGGATTTGGAGTACTGTAGAAGAATTAAGGCACATCAAAAAAGTACCAATGACCTGGTCAATCTTAGGTACTACTGAGGAGGGTAGTCAACAATCTTGCTGAAACTGTAGTTACCAAAACATAGGCAGGAAATGTTGATGTCACTACTCTAAAAACGCGTCGTGGGCAGCACTACAAAGTTCCCGAGATACCATGTATTTTTTTTTTCAAATAATCAACCTGACTCGATTTGGATTTGCAAAACAACAACATGGTCCATGTTATAATCATAACAGCATAGTAACGGGAAAAAACAAAGGAGTTCAAAATATTATACACGATGATCAGCCAAAGTCTACAGATGTTCACTGTTTAAATCATTCACTTGATTTTGTACTGCAGGAAATTGCCAAACAGAATGACGGAATTTGCGATATTCTCCGCATCGTCAAGAATTCTTCCAATGCTATTTTGAAATCTACTAAAAGGAGAAAAGTACACGAAAACGTTGCTTTACTTCAAACACGAAATTGAACCATCTGATACCAATGTGCCCTACGCGTTGGTGTATTCGTGGCATAACCCTCGTTAGATATAAAAGCGAAAGGCCAGGATTCTAGCGAAGCTACAGAAGATTGGCAATGAACCATGAAAGACAAGCTAGAGTACTTGGATGGTTGAAAAAATTATTCAAATTTGAAACTACATATTTTTCACCAGAACTCCAGCATTGCAATATTTGGTTCATGTGAGCCTCTTGCTAAAGCGCTACAATGTCCAAAACAAACAGCAGCTGGTGTGCTGGGATCTGTAAGGATGTTGATTTCACAACTAGAGAAGATGAGGTCATCACAGAATTTGAGGAAATTTATAAAACTGCAATTGAAGCGTCGACGCGTTGTAACTCACAAATTTCAAATTGTTCAGGAAGTGAAAAAACATTTAAAAACTTGCAACTTGAATTTTGAGGTTTTTTTTTTATAGTAAAAGGACTTCATATGAAAAATTTGAATTTAAAAAAAATATTACAAATGTATCTAATAATATGAATAAAAACTATTTCAGTATTCCTTCAGTGGAAAAAACGTTATATATACACAAATGAATGTTTGATAACACGTTTTTCCACTAAGCAAAGCAATGATGCGAGTAGCGATTGCAACGTTATTTGATTATTAATATGTAAGCAGTAGTTATTAGAAACCTAAGCGTGGCAATATAATAAATAAAAATACATTATCTATTAAAATTTTCAACAAACCGAAATTATAATTTTTCAAAAATCATAAATCAATAATAAATTCAAATGAAACAAAATTCTCGTTTTTCAATAATAAGAATAACAAATTTGATTAACAAATTTGAAAATTTAAGTACAAATATATTTACAAAAGGTGGCGTATTCTTCTGGCAAATAAGATGCCGTTGCAAGAAGATCTTTTATTTTTTCTGCACTTAATGTTATCGGTGTATCTCTAAGTACCAGAAGCGAATAATTTTCCATGTTTTTTTTTTTTTTTTTTGATTTTAAATTAAAGCATGCCCTAGGTTTCTTCTTTGGTATGATTTTTTCTCAATCTCAATATATTTGGGTCATCATTAACTATTTGGATCCACCGTGCATGCTTTATTTTGCACTTAAAAGCTTTGTTCAAATAAGTTTTGAAATTATCAAAATTTTTAAAATCGTTTGGAAGCATTCGATATACATACATTAAATGGATTTAATGTTCTTGCTGATGTAATTAAACGACATACATCTTCCGGAGTATAGAGTATTTTATTTTGTTTCTCGATGAGCGCAAAATCGCGATCGGATGGAAAGAAACTGTGTCCAGAGTGTACATATCCACTATATTCTGTAGAAGATTATGAACCGCGAAGTTATAGTTGGAATATTGACGCTGATAAAAAACATCAGAGTGAGTCAAATTTGGCGTAAAAATTACTTGTTGCATATTCACACAAATAACAACGATACCATGGTTAATTTTGCCAGCATTCGTATCATCTCTAAGTTGCGAATTTGCTTTTTCCGCTTTTTCATGATGAACTCTTGCGGATTCTTCAATTTGGTCAAAGTTTTCAGGATCCCCAGCTGCTACCATTTCAATAAAAATCGATCACAAACTTTGCAGGTATCACTTCTTGGAAACCAAAAGCGCAATTTATGTTCTGTATTAAAAATATGTCTATACATACATATGTGTTATAAGATAGCAAAGTATCTGGGTATTTGTTTTTGTATAAATCATACATTTTCTTAATGCTCAAATCAGGATTCAAGCAATTTTTTTTCGACGTTGAACGACCGTAGTGACTTTCTTCGCTAGGAAAGCTTACTATGTGTTCATTAACGCTTTTTTTCTCATCGTCTATTATTTTGTGAAAACGATTCTCATGCTTGCCACGCTGATCATCAATATCTTTTCCATTCTTCAGTTTTTCAGTCAAAATTTGCATTCTGCGTTGCGTTATCTAGTGTTGAAAATATTATGAAGTATTAGAAGAAAAAAAGAGAACACAAGTTATTTATAAAATATTTACCTGATATGTATGACAAATTTAGAAATAACTTTCGACGCTCCTTGTTCAAACATTTTCACTTGTACGTATAACGTTGTTCCACTGACTGCTAAACTAAACTCTATTTTAATAGATAACGCATGCATAATTTTGCCTTATTTTTCTTTTGGCAATAGAAGAGAGTAATTCTAACGGGAATCTGCAAAAAACAGGTTTTGAAAAAATTGTGGGTTACAACGTTATTCGCGTCGACGCTTCAATTGTCGAGGCTGCAGCACTGATATTCGAGTTTCACGCCACATTCAGAGCTAAAAAAGTACCGAAAAGTATCGAATACGAAACGAATGCTGTTCTAATAACTGTACTTGATCCCAAAACAATTATTCCAAAAAACTAATTTGAAGTTCTTAATCTTATAATCAACCAATTAAGAAATCGTCATATACCCTTATTAGAGTCGAAAACATCCTTTTAGATGATTTACAAGAGAACGAGATGCCGGACTCAGCAGATCTTCGCCAATTATTGGAGCCTTTTTCTGATGACTTCGAAGTGGGCGTTCTCAAAATACAGCATCACTGCATCAACGTTTATCTCGTTTCGACGTTACTGGTCGAATGTCAAAGTTAGTTGTAGCTTTCTGACATAATTGTTAATGGGTTATCTGTCAAAGAAATACAATTAGTTTTAAATATCAATACCAAATTTCTGCTACGAATACGCCACATAACGAGTTGACGGGGCTGATAGCTCAACTGATGAATGGAATTGTACAAAATTTAGCACATGAATAGCCTAACTCCTAAGCTATAACATAGGCTATATTATGTGGAGAGATAAAAAAAGTTATAGCCAGTTAAATAAATAAGTTAAATCACATATTTCTATATATAAATTTTTAAAAGGTTACATTCCATTAAAGCAATGAATCAAATTAAATTTTTCAATATGGATATCAAGCGAAAGAACCTTAATAAAGCGTGTTTTGAAAGAAGGTTGCCACCTGTTTAAATGCAAATTAAGTGAAATAAAAAAATAAGTTATATTTTACAATATAGTGCCAAAATAAGGGTTTCAAAAAAACCTTAATTCAAAAATAATTTTGGATTATATGCCAGGCTCAATAAAGCTTCATTTCCTAAATACTTTAAAAGAGGGTTGCCACCTGATTATATGCAAATTAAGTGAAATAAAATAAACAAATGAAATTCTTAAATATGAGTGCCAAACCAAAAATTTAAAAAATGTGTAACTTTAAAATATAAGGGTTGCCACCAGTTGCGTAAAATACTTAAAATTATAATAAGTTCAACCAAATATTGAAATATGGGTCTCAAACTATATTTTGAAAATACTTTTGGAGAAGGTTGCCACCTGCTTAAAATAGTAAATTAAATTAAAATAAATTACTAAGTTAACGGAAGTATCACGTAGAAAGATTCAAGGAATGTAGGCTTAAAAAACTCAACCATGAAAATGTATTTGAGGAGTGTTTAAAAACATGAATTTAATTGTATTTGTAAGCTTACTGAGATACAACAGTTTTACTATGAAACTAAAGAGTTTATACGAAAACATAATTGATGAGGGTCGCCACCCCGTAAGGACCTCATGAGGCTATTTTAGAATAATATTTTCGTAGAGTAGAAAAGTTTAAATTCGACAGAATTTATAAGATACATAAATGAAGCGTATTGTATGGTTTGAATTGACAGAGGCTTAGGAAAATTTAGTATCGAACGCATTTGTAGGGGTTGCTCGCTGTTTGAAAATTAAAATAAATAAATAAACTGTTGACTCGTGGAGTACGTGTGGATTGCTGCCTGTCCAATAACGCTTATTTTGCTTATTGACGAAGCCATTCAGCAAGAAATGACGACGACCGTAAATTGGACGTAGCGCTCTTAAAGTTGAGCCCATTGACTCCGAATTTCGGTTGTAAATTTTAATAATTTCGACCCGTTGTTGGATCGTATATCTTTTCATGATGAAATGGCAAACCTAACTGAAGAGAAATGTCAAAAGAGCGGGAAAAATATGTCGCCGTTTGCTGTCACTATCGGTCTACTTTTGTAGCGTCCCTATTGAAAACCCCTTTATATATATATATATATATATATATCTGTATTTATATATATATATATGTATTTATAAACAAATGGATATAATGGATGGAATATTGCAATATGGGTTTTAAACGAAAGGAGTTTAATATAGCTGCTTAAAGCTCAATTTAGTTAAATTGTCTGATTACAATATGAGTGTCAACACAAAAAAAAATTAACACTAATTTTAAAAATTCTTTTGGAGAGGGCTTAAAACATCAATTAAATATATTATAAGTTAAATCAAATATTGGAATATGGGTATAACATGCAGGAAAGCTTTATTTTGAAAATACCTTCGAGAAAGTAGCCACTACTTCAAAAAGGAAGCCTAGTTCCTTTGAATCTCATATTTCCTTTAACTTAATAATTTAATTTTATTTACTTTTTGAAACTCAATCACTAAACTCGAATTGAGTGGCATACTGCATAGATGCCAATAAGCATAAAAAAAAATTCAGTAACTAACCGCAATCAAACCTAAAAATTAATTAAAAGCTTTACCTTTGGTGAAATTATTTATGTCTTTTTGCGTTACATTCGAATCCATAAAGTTAAGCCGAATGTCATGCGAGCGAAGCCGCGGTCAAAATCTAGTATACACATTACAACAAATATAATTATTTATAGTTTGAAATAAAGTAGTATTTTATTTCATTTTGATAAAATATAATATAAGGCTGAATACGTAATTTCTTCTTATTTCCTGTTAATTTTTTTGGGGGGTTTTCATCCACTTTTCAGCACTTTGAATTAATACAAAAATGTAGCTGTTAAGTGTCGTTAAGAATGAGTTAGCGAATCGCACAATCATAAAAGCAACTGAAAAATATTGTCGACAAAAATTACGACTGTCGGATCGTTTAAAGTTATTGAACTTGGCGAACATGTTGAAAACGATACCTTTTTATAAGTTATACCAGTTATTTGGATTTCTTCATCTATTTCATAATTTTTCGCCCAAATTAATTCTTTAATATAATTAACTTCACAACAGTTCGCTTTTTTAAGGAAATTTTGAAAGTACAGGCACAAACTTTCTACAGTTTTGTTATATGATTGTATAGCACATAGTATTTATACAGACATAGATTCAAAGATGTAGAAGTAATACAAATTGAACCGCAGAGTTGTTCATTTGAGTTCTGTTTCTTTTTAAGAGGGAGCTGATCTGCAAATTTTATTTTCATTTTCAGTTCTTGTTGTTTTTTTTTTGCGATTTGATTGGTTGGTTGTGACTTTTTATTGAAAGCTGCCCAAATAGATACATGCGCATGTTGTATTTGTTCTACTGATAATACCTGTTTAATGTTATTCGATGTAGAAGACTTTAAAAGGGCTGTTTTCAAAGCTAAAGGAAATTTTACATGAGTTACGTTGTTCTTGCGGCGCTCCATTAGATAAAACAATATATGTACGAGCATTTATTTGCACGGTTAAAATGTAAATTCACTATCATACCAGCGGAGTTTTTCAAACTGAATCTCTTCCATGTAAGAAAAAAGAGAAATTTGTATACAAAACCAAAAAATTGCTCTTTCGACTCTCCAGTGGCGATTTCGTTCCCAGTATTTTTTGAAAGGAGACATTTATCATTGCCTCACACCAGCTCACCAAGCGACAAAGCGACAAAGTTTCGTGGTGTGGTAGAAATGGAAAACAAAGTGGTTGATTTTAAGACCTTAGGATTTTAATCTAAAATCGATGTTTGCAAGCTAGAGATATTCTTTAACTGCGTACATGCGAAATTTTACATTTCTATTTCAAATTAACTTGCGTTTTGGTTTTACTAACTCCATAATGGTGCTTCAAATTTTCAAATTTTTTCCTCTCAAATGTCCTTTCGTCCAGTTCGTTCGCTCTCTTTTCACACATTATCTCTTTACTACCTAGGTATGTATGTATGTATGTAAGTATATTGACCAATTTTACTCTTTACAAGGAAACTTTTAAATTCAACATTGTGAGTGAAAGAAAACTTGTTGAAACTAACGGCTGACTTTGCTACGGTCTGTGCAATTCACCACTTTTATTAACCACGCTTTATTTGTTATATATGTATATATATAATACATTAGAGCGCCCACAAATGCAAAAGCAATACAGTTTCTCGCTCACCGCGAATTTTTGGATATCTTGTGGAGAAATATAAAATCTGTATAAAAAATCTGGACATCCGAGGGGGGCAAAAGCAATGAGAAAAATTCTTAAAAATTTATACATGATTTTTAATAACCAATATATTTTTCATATGTAAAATAAAACTATAATATTTCTCTCCCATGAACTTTTGATCGGGAAGAGCCCATTAAATATATTTTAAATGGTCAAGGTAAATTTTTTTAAAACTGATTTTTAAAAAATGGTGTGTTACACAGTGTGACACTCAACTCGAGTAGAATGAGAATCCAATTTTGGAATTTGTCAAACACCCCCAAAATCTCGACTTAACCTTAAAAACCGATTTTTCGTGCTTTTGCGCACTTCTTAGCCCAATCTTAGCTAATTAACAACCGATTTTCATTCTAAGAACGGGTTAAGAACGAACAAACTCACTACTTTTGAAATATACATATAGAGACGTCTTAATAAAGCTGAAGAAATTTACTTGTTTTTGCACAACAAACTTAAATTTTGCTACCCTTTTTCTTCTTTTTTTGACTTTGGCGATATTTTCACACACTATTTTATATAAACACAAAATGAGTTTTGATCAGATTCAAGGATTACGTTTAATACCGAGTTCAACGAATGTTTTTTTTTTAAATCGGCCAAAAAGTGACTGAGTTATTTTACTTTTTATAGGAACGAAATTTTTGCAAAAATTGACAACGAACTTAATTTACAAATAAATATTATTAAATGAAAATATATAGATCAAAACTGCTTTTTTGACCGTTTTTTCCTTAGGTCCGCATCGTCAGTTTCGCGTTGTACTGACCAGCAATATTCTGCCATCATATTTATTTTGTTTTTTCCTTTGAAAAGTTTTTCGATCGGAGCCATTTCTTGGTGGAAGTGTTCGCCTTGTTCATCACTGAACTGGCCCAGATTATGTGTGAAGAAGTCCAAATGCGAATGCAAGAAATGAATTTTTATCGACATGTTGCAACCCATTTCACCATATGCATTTCGAAATTCATTTACAACCGTGATGTATGTAGTCGTCGCTTCTGTTGTTCCCAAGGAAATTATCACATCATAAGTCAGCGATGACTTTCCATTTAAGCGTGACATAGTCGATCAACCGTAACATTTTTTCCATCATTTCATACGTTTCTTTCTTGTTAATCCCATACGCGATTGGAACTGATGGTAAGAGATTTTCATTGTGTAATAACACAGCTTTTAAACCTGACATTACAGAGTTCTTAAGGGAACACGAATGTATTTTTTTTTTTTTAGGGTACATACTTTTACCCGATCCATCAATGAAAAGTCGCCATTCATCTGCATTATAATTATAATTTAAAGCCGAAAATAATTTGGGTATATTTACACAATGTACTAGATCACAGTCATTGCCATCGGTTTTAAAACTTTCTCTAAGTATCAAAGTGCGGTCGCTTTTGCTACCCGATGTTATTTGAAAGTATTTTTCCACTAAATTCCACTGCTTTAGTCGTGAACCGAGGACTTCAGATTCTCGTTTCGATAAATGCAAATCACGCACGAGATCGGCGAAATCAGAATTTGAAACCAAATGCCTTTCCGTTGATTTTGATTTACAAGGAAGGAATTCTTCCTCTACTAAGTATGTTTCACCAGCATCAATGGACTCACTTTTTGTAGGCACTTCGGCATTTAAGTATTTTGGTTTTGTAACCGTAACAACATTCGCATACTTTACGTTTTTCCGCGATTTAAAACCGTGACCTGAAACGTTTGTTTTGCAAAAATAGCAATCGTCTTGTTTATGATATGCCTGATGATGCCAAGTCATAGGCACAGAAAAGGGCAAAGTAGTTGATTGTTGAACTTTAATTTTTTTTAATGTTGTGCAGCAATATTCACAAAAAAATTCTGGCTCGTACCAGCGACTCGCACTATAAAACCTTTTGAAAATCTTGTTATATATTTTTACAACACCAATATTATTTTTAAAATCACGCCGATGACTTGTATCCGTAAATAAGCCACAAATGTAGCAAAAACAGCAAAACTTCGTTGAACTCGCTAATAACGTACTCTTTGAATCTAATCAAAACTCATTTTGTGTTTTTATAAAATAGTGTGTGAAAATATCGCCAAAGTCAAAAAAAGAAGAAAAATTTCTTCAAATTTATTAAGACGTCTATATATCTTTCAAAAGGTTTCTGAGTTTCTTCTTTCTTAAACCGTTCTTAGAATGAAAATCGGTTGTTAATTAGCTAAGATATGGGCTAGGAAGTGCGCATAAGCCCGAAAAATCGGTTTCTTAAAGTTAATCGAGATTTTGGGGGTGTTTGACAAATTCCAAAATTGGATTCTCCTTCTAAGACCTGCAAGGAAAATAACATCACTTCCCAGGTTTTTCGACGTCATTCTTTTTTGTAGCACTGTGTTATGTATAAAAGCTTCACATCATTAGGATATTGAGTTCATCCACCAACGAACTTTGTTTAAATATTTAATATAATATTTATTTGCTTTTGAACCGAAAATAATTTCAAAATTCTGAGCCCTTAGCAGTAGTCGTGTTATTGACTGAAGTTATAGCGCCGCTGTAGCCGAGTGCATAGCATGTGCGCGCTTCATTCGGTGGGTCCCGGGTTCAAATCCTGGACGGAGCAGGCATTGGCAAACCTCCGGATATATTTCTGCCATGAAAAAAAAACTGGGTGAAACCATCAATGAAGAACGCTGCCGAATACAATTAATCCGTTTGAAGAGAGCAGTAGCCGAAAAACGCCCGGAATATGCGACCAGACACGAAGCAATAATTTTCCACCATGACAACGCTCGGCCCCACGTTGATATTCCGGTTAAGAACTATCTGGAAAACAGTAGATGGGAAATTTCACCCCACCCGCCTTATAGCCCAGACCTTGCCCCTTCTCACTACCATTTGTTCCGATCGATGCAGAACGCCCTCACTGGAATACGGTTCACATCAGAGCCGGATATCAAAAATTGTCTTGATTCATTCTTGGCTGCCAAGCCGGCGCAGTTCTTTTGATATGGGATCCACAAATTGCCAGAAAGATGGGAAAAAGCCAAAACTTCAGATGGGCAATACTTTGAATAATATTATTGTACATGTTTTTCTTAAGTAAACGTTAAACTTTTGGAAACCCCCCGAACGAATTATGTTATAGACACATAGATAAGTATATATTATATCAAATATAATATATTAAGCAATTTCCATACAATAGTTGTAAAATATATCTGTAACTATATGTATACATAACGGGTTTTTCAATAGGGACGCGACAAAAGTAAACCGATAGTGAGAGCAAACGACGCCATATTTTTTCCCGCTCTTTTGACATTTCTCTTCAGTAAGGTTTGCCATTTCATCATGAAAAGATATCCGATCCAACAACGAGTCGAAATTATTAAAATTTACTACCGAAATTCGGAGTCAATGGCCTCATCTTTAAGAGCGCTACGTTCAATTTATGGCCGTCGTCATTTCTGGCTGAATGGCTTCGTCAATAAGCAAATTAGGCATTACTGGACAGGCAGCAATCCACACGTACTCCATGAGTCAACGTTGCATCCCGAAAAAATTACGGTTTGGTTCGGTTTATGGGCCGGTGGCGTCATTGGGCCGTACTTCTTCCGTAATGATCAAGACCGCTACCGCTCAATGATAACCGAATATTTTTGGCCCGAATTGGATGATATGGACTTGGACAATATGTGGTTCCAACAGGACGGCGCCACAAGCCACACAGTGAATGCCACAATCGATTTATTGAAAACCAAGTTTGGTGAACGTGTTATCTCACGAAATGGCCCAGTCAATTGGCCGCCTCGGTCGTGCGATTTGACGCCGTTAGACTATTTCCTGTGGGGTTACGTCAAGTCTATTGTCTATGCCAATAAGCCAGCGACGATTGATGAACTTCGTACGAATATAAAACGTGAAATTGCAGCAGTATCGGCCGATTTATGCTTGAAAACCGTCGAAAATTCGGTTCAGCGTCTGGACTTCTGCAAGCGTGCCAGTGGTGCCCATGCAAAAGAAATCGAGTTCCATACATAATCGCATCGAATGTACTTTCATAGGAATAAAGAATTTAGCTCATATCCCAAACCGTTTTTGTTTTATTTAAAAAACTTTTGTAGCGTTCCTATAGAAAAACCCTGTATATGAGAGGTTGCGTAGTTTTTGTCCGACTTCAATAATTTTCAAAACTGTGCATTCTTACTAAAAATGCAAAGTGTGAACGAAATTTGGTTGAATTTGACAAAGAAGATTCAATGATATATCTATTTGCTCTAAGCTGGGTAATACGACGTTGATTCCCTACATTGTATAGTTAATAAATGTCGGATTTTTTGTTTTTAACTGTTATTTTTGTTTTTAACCGTTATATTGACTTAAAATGAATTGTGTGCACCAAATTTGGTAGAGTTTGGTGGCATAGTTTTTGAGAGATTCCGAAAGTAGGCGGTGCCACGCCTATTACCAATTTCATCTTCT
Organism: Anomoia purmunda; assembly: GCA_951828415.1. NCBI lineage: Eukaryota > Metazoa > Arthropoda > Insecta > Diptera > Tephritidae > Anomoia > Anomoia purmunda. The sequence goes on along the minus strand of OX639994.1, from coordinate 68,941,926 downwards.
TTCGTGTATTTACTTGTGCTAACTCATTCTACATATGTATTAAAGTTAAAGAAATTCTCTTTAATACAGAAAAAATATAGCGTTTTTATTTTTGAAAATTACCGTTATATGACAGGTGGGTGTAGTTTTGATCCGATTTGTACAATGTTTCAAATGTGCTGTGCCTACCTAATTTTTGTAGAGTTTTGTAGTATGGTCTCAGAAATATACTTATATGCTCTAAAGTAGGCGCTAACGCGCCCGTTTCCGAATTTGTTTGATTTTCTATTTTTGTTAGTGCATCCCCAACCTTCATATGAAAGCGAATTTTTTTAATGCTGAATAAAATGTCGCATTTTCTTTTTTTCTTTGCTTATTGACTTAAAATGCAATATGTGTACGAAATCTGGTAAAGTAGTTTCGGAGATATAAGTTTTTCTTAAAAATTGGGTGGGGCTACGCATATTTTCCAAAAAAAAGTTTACATGCATATTCCTTTCCCAAACGCAATCCTATGTCTCAAATTTAAGCAAGTTAGCTGCAATAGTTACTGAATACCAAGTTTCGTTAAGATAGCTCATTATTTACTCGAGTTATCCAACTGGCGGACGGACAGACAGGCATAGCTTAGTCAATTTCGCTATCAATTCGAAATAATTCGGTATACATACATAAATATGCCTATATCTATCTCGGTTACTACTCGGTTTGAACAAAATTAACATCTTTAATGCTCTCGGTGGTATGGAATGGCCTGCCGAGGCGCGACTGTTATTAGAAAAAAGTTCTTCTTTAATTTATATTGTTACTTTTCCCTGCCGAAATTCGATCCCCAGGCATATACTTTCTGCACCCTTGCCTGGGAATCGAGGCAATGTCTAGCATTAATTTGTAAAAGATACATATATATATATATATGGGAATACTACTCCAGAATCATAGTCATTGGACGCTACGAGACAAGTCGGTATCAGCAAGTAATTACATATTTTACCAACAAATTCAAAGAATTTCCATTATCTCAAAACCACTGGAATAAAATCTCTTTGACAATCAAATTTGCATTGCATAGTTAAGTTTATTTGACAATCGAAAGTCGAATTACTATTGGATTTCGAAAGAGATATGTAATAAAAATGGCTTCAGGCAGTATGTATGTAGTTGCATATGTAGATGCCGCTTGTAACATACATATGTAAGGGCTAAACTTCCAAGTAAACACAAATTAAATTAAATTTTTTTAAACGTAGCAAACCCATGTGCATGCGAAATATAAATGTTTATAATTTTATCTGTCTCACAGATAGATAGATAAATAGTTGTTATTATGTTGCAAGAAGGCCAATTTAGAAGTAATTTTAAAATTGAAAACATGCAGTGAATTTGACAGGACATCAAATTAAATATGTATCGTAAAATACATATTGTATAAAACCACTTTTGAAAAATCCGTTTTCTTACAAAAATGCGGTCGATCACTCACGTGTCATAGGCCCTCCACACGCCCAAGCAGAATATTCCCTCATAAATGTAGCACTTGTTTTATAGTGGATGTCTTTTTTTTCAACAAATTTTAAACCAACTGTCAAGGTAAACACATTTGATTGACATTTATTTTTTGTATACTTTGGCAGATTACCACTCTCAAACTTACACCGGAATAACGTAGACATTTTTGGCTTTACGCACAATACTGGCGAACGGCGAATTCCAACAGCGATTTCCAACGTTCGCCGGATAATTCCGTTTATATTAATACAATTGAAGCGGCAAACCCCCTCTGATTGTGCAGCCTCTAACCGCAACGAAAGTTAGAGTGATCGTATGTTAAAAAGGCATTCATATAATAGATTGGCAAAGTAATAGCAAACAGATAACATAAGCCGTTACCGGTCCAAACGGTCAGCGCTATGGGCAAATGAATCGCGACGTTTTGATATCTCACTTCAATTTCAATGAACTTAATGTCAAAAGACGGATGCAATAAGCTAGCCAGCGTCTGAAACCACACTCAGAAAAAAGTATTTCGTTAACGCAAGAAACCAGTTTCCTTACTTCAGAGTTACTGTTTTTTCCTTAATAATATAAAAATGACCTTTTCCCTTAATTTCGGTTCATGCTCAAAACATTGCGCCATTAATTTATTGTAGTAAATTTACTCAAAATTTGAAATAACTTCCATTAATAATTTTGAATTCGTTGTGGCCCAATAATTTGGCATACAAATAGAAAAAGAACAAACTTCGGAATTGAAACTTTTTAACCATTGTAAACAATGTGATCTTAGTTAAACCAAGCATTTTAAAAAAAAACCTACGTTGTATGTATGTATGTACACATATTCATACCGTTTTAAATCAATAAATTTAAAACGGCAAAATATAAATAAAATAAAAAAATGATTTCCTCAAGACAAATAAAACATTACTCGTAATAAAAAAATTCCTCCTGACAAGTTAATTTTTCCTAAAAGCAAAGAAAATACTACTGCAAATTAAGAAAACGTGTTTAATGTGATTTGACTCTCTTAAACTGCTTTTTGTGGAGTATCTCATGTCAGTGGTCTAAACTGATAAACCAACAACCACTGACCAGTTGGAAGCCATCAGTAGGCGGATTATTGGTGAGATAAAGCCAGCTGCTGGAAAAAGTGGACGCAATCGCGGCATCTGTGTTCAAATACTTAGTGTCATAAAACCTAAGAACTAAGTACAAAGTTATTTCACTAATTTTTCTGTGTCTTATTTAACCCTAGCATGCGCGCTAATCTTTAATTTTTTGTTTTTGTCAAAATCATTTCTGGCGTTATCGTCGGCCTACATAAGTGGCATAAACATATTCACTGTTCATATCCAGACAATTGAAATTCAATTTCCTTTCAGTTGAAAATTTCCAACAAAAAACTGAACTGCAAAAAAGAAAAACAACTAACGAAGTGCCTTATTCGGTCTTGCACCTTTATACTTTTATTAATATTTCTAGCAATGATGATTTCTTAGTAGACCTAGTATAATTCATAATTAAGTAGCCTACACAATTCACGGTTATAACTGTCTTAATATAGGAGCTTTAAAGTAAAACGATTTTGATAATTATAAGTAGACAGTTTCTCTATATGTACAAGAAGTAAAAGGTGTGCCAAATTTCATATTCTGAGCTGCCAGAGTTATATGTAAAGCAAAACCTCATGCCTGAATCAGACCTATGAGTTACAGTGGCCCGATTTTGATCATTTCCAGGAAAAGCTTTCTGTTTGTTAGAAGGGATAGGAGTCCTACATTTGATGTTCGTAGCTGCTTTAGTGCCTAGATGATTTCGAGATGGTACATTATAGAAATACGTCTGCCTACAAAGTTTCAGTCAGATATCTCAAAAACTGAGGAACTAGTTTGCGTTCAAATAGACAAATAGGCAGACGGGCATGGCTAAATTGAATCAGCTCGTGGTCCTGATTATTTCGTGCACATGGGTATGCGAAGAGGTAGCTCTTCCTCTTCACATACTTATAAAAATCCGACCAAAGTTAGAATATCATTTTTCTTCATGAGAGGTAAAAACACCGGCTTATATGGAAAAACTATAATTCTATTCAAAAGAAGAGAATTATTCTAAACCATTTTTACAAAGAACTTTTTTCACAAAAATTTTTGATAAAATGTGCCCTACTATCTTATATTCAAGGACACTACCTAGTCAGCAATTAAAGTTCCATGAAAATCCGTTCGGACAAAAATTGTAAAAATGGTACAAACGTATTCTATTACATTCCAATTTTTAAACAAATTGTTCAATGTACAGACCAGAGAGCTGCAACGGATACATAATTTTCTAACAAAATCCGTTTTGCATCAATCTCTTTAATCGAGCACAAGTATTTTTCGTTAGCGACTGAGCTCAAGGCGAACATGTTGGTCACAACACTCGAGTGATTTTCGTACATATTTGATTGGGTTCGGGTGCTTTGCAGATCTATGTATATAGTCGAGTGTTCGAGTTTCAACTCGAGTGTGCACATAATTTGCTTGTATGGCTTTGCGTAGTGTGATCGGCAGTGCAGTGCACATATGGTAAAAAATCCGTTCAATATTATCTATTGTTTATGTGTATACAGCACTTACACTTTGCCATTTCTTATATTTTTGCTTACACAAAATGCGACATCACGACGCCTACATTCCGTCTGTAGATTTAACTCGAGCACGTTCGAGTGTTCGTTTCATTAGTTGCACAAATTATGGGTTAGCTGCGGGTGTCGAGTGTGGAATTCGCTTGTGATCAATTTTTAGCGAGGGTGATCAATCAGGGTCGAGCACACTCAAAACTGCTTTCGGGTGTACAACTCGATCGAACACATAGCTGCCGAGTGTGGCATTCGCTTGTGATCAATTTTTAGCGAGGGTGATCAATCAGGCTCGAGCACACTCAAAGTAGCTCTCTGGTACAGACCCGACCTTTCTACAGTTTTAGAAAGGAGACATTTTTTTATCTTCACCAGCAGCGCAGAATTCTTTCAGGGCTGAACCATTTTCTTCCATTCGCATATGCTGACTGTTAATTTGATGGCTGGAGGTACTTCGTTTTGCCCTCTTTAACACCCCCTGTTCATTTGCTTTGCTTCTTTATCCAGTTTGCAAAAGACAGAACTTAAGGCGCGGTCCCAATTCCATTCGAACCATATACGGACATTCATACTCTTATAGTTTATTTTACTCCTCAAGGTTTTGTTCAATAGTTTTAATTTTTTCGAACTTGCCACATAATTCCTTAGCAATCCACATTCGATTTCTTCTACAGAAAATAAACATATTTTAGATTTTTGTTCAAATAGAAATCCACACCACAAAATGAATTCGAATTGGGAAGCTATGAAGCAAAGCTCACTTTCATTAGAAGTTGAGTCACAATTTAGATGCATAAATATTTATATTTTCTAAAAACTTACATGCCTATTTCCCCCACATTTGCAGTGCTCAAAATTTGATTTTTTCCGTTTATACACTTTTCAAAACAGTACTTGTAAACTTGAAAGCGCTTTTTTATTTAAATAAAATCAAAAATCAATTAACATGTTTTGACGTAAAAAATTATGGTTTTTACCAAGTTGTATCCATAGAAGGTGATAGCACGATAAACAAGGGGGATCCGCCGTGTATGTTGTTCATAGGATGTCATCACCTCGTATGAATTCGCCTTGGTTTTTACGTACATATTTCCCTATTTGAATTCTTCGTGTCAAGGTTGCGACAATTTTTATTAAAACTTCACCATCCCGTTATCATACTTCGACAAAATTCGAATTGCAAAAACGCGTGGTTGTCTGAAAGCTTTTACCATACATCCGAAAATGAACTTTGACCTCTAATTCGTGTCAATATGTTTCAACTACTACTTTTTCAAAACTACTGTTAGGTATTGGTAACAGAAAACTTGAAATTGACGCAGGCCCAAAGCGATATCCATCCATTAAGGTTTTCCCGCGGACTGAACTCAATCCCAAAAATCATAAATAGCTTTGCGAAGGCAAGGGCAAGTTCCAGGCCAGTGTACGACCTACAAATTAGTAGACAGCTTATGCAATTTTTTTTTTTTTTGACACAAGGGGGAAAACAAAAAGTATCGTATACCCAAAATCACTGTTTTTTATTGGCGTCGCAAAGAAAGCCGTTGGTATTTAATATAGAATAGAATATTTGAAAATTCGTGGCAAGTAACCTTAAAAAAAGTTATTTAAAAGCTTTTCTTCTAACAAGCTGCCGGATCACTTCAGTATTTTTCAGTCACAAATCTTGGCGGGAAAGAAAATGGGTGAGCTGCTTTCTAATATTCATCGACAGTCAGGCAGGCATCAAAGCAAGTAGGGTGTAAAGAAGCCTTGGGAAGGTTGGCTGTGGCCAAATTTGTGCTCCTTTATTGGGTTCGTGGTCATAATAAGGGCTCCAAAAATCGTGTGGAAATCATACGATATTGAGCTTCCGAGCTTTTTGCTTTCTCTGAAGAAAGAGGACTGCAGGCTCTTAGTGGACTTACTGACGGGTCGTTGTCTTTTAGCGGCACATGCCTCTAAATTAGGTCTGATAGTTGGTAAAATATGCAGCAACGTGCATTGATGATTATTAGGCGCAGCATGTCTGCAAGCTCTGCAGTGAGGTGCCGACTGAGGACCTACCTCAGTTAACCAAGGGGACAGCAATGTTCTTTGACAACTCCATCGGCTCTTGAGACAAGGACGGTCATCCGTTTCTGGCCTATGTAAGACCTCTGATTTTGCAAGCAGGCTTTACCTAACCTAAGCTGAAGTATTTTGTATGTTTCTTAGCGAATGTGAGGATTAAAAGAATTATAAAAACCTGCTGACGCTCCACGAGCGCGCAAATATGAGAGTTGGTGAGCTTTTAACTGAAGTGAAGCGTATTCTGGGAAGGTCATTCTACATTGATAAAAACAAGTAATAGTCAGAGAGGATAATATCTGGAATATACGTTGGGTGTAGTAAGGTAACCGATGGTTGTGTCAGTGGAAGGTCTTCTCGGCGTTGGAAAGATCAACTGGAAAAAATTTGGCTTGACTTTATATTTCTAATAGCAGAGAAAAGGAAGGACTGACGTGAAATGTTTAACTCAGCTAAAACCGCTGAGCTAGTTATATCGCTAATTAAGTACAAGGTAGGAGTTCCCATACGCTACATGCCAAGTAATTTTCAACGGGTTGCTTTACACCTGGCCAAACAATGTCATAGTGGAGAATCAGTGATCTATTCCGGCAATTTTTACCCTTTTGATCCCACCAAAAACCCAAACTTTCGAGCCTTGGATATTCCGATTTGAAGGCCATTTGGCTGGCAGCCCAACTCTCATGGGTGACTTGGTTTATTTACTAAGAGTCCATAGATTTTCGCCGTCAGTAATGATAGGAAGTAAAAAAAAAGTTCCTTTCTCCGTTGAAAAAGGACTACCGAAAAAAAAATGCCTTTGGGTGGCAATTGGTGTCACCTCATATTGAACCCAGTTTCCCGTTTCTGGATTAAATGGTTAGTTAAGCTACTAGCAAAAATTCGGCAAGTTCCTGTTGACTTGAACAAGGATCTTTTTTCAATAAAGACTAATCCAGCGTATTCAGACGTTGCAGGGCTTGTCTCACGTTACTTTTTCACTAGTGTGAAACCCACTACGTTTGTATCATACCTATAAACAGCATTCGCATCGGAGGAAACCTCGACCATACATCTAACAAAAACTGAACATACCATAGTATACAATTCGCCGAGATGTATTCTTATATATTATTTGAGTTAGCAAAAACAAATACAATGCTAACAGCATCCGAAAATGCCTTTATAGAGCGAAACGTTTGTATATCTATTTCACCTTGGGTTCTTAATAATCGACAAAAAATCATTCCGCTAAGTATTTGTTGCAGAAACTAATTGCACAACTGTTCCCACATTTATATCCACTCGCGAAAAGTTGATCTAAACCACGGTAAAACAATATTCTCCAATCAAAATATAAATGAAAAGCGACATATATCCTCAGGAGCGGAATTCGATGATGCTCATTCGACATCTTCTACGTACGCACATACATACGTACATTAGTCATTTTCGCTTGCCAAAAAGAATACAAAAAAAAAAGTTGCTTTTCAACAACTTCGTCACAAACTTTTATCTCCAAATAGAAAAGCAAGTGTCAGTGAGCCACAATATTTGACCAAGTGGCGAGTGGAACTTTCGATTGTGCCATACAGTGATGTGAAACTTTTGGACAGATATATTAAAAGCACCCACAAGTTAGAAAATAAGTTCTACAGCATAAATACTTAGTTTTTACTCTAAGTAAGTATGAGCAAAGGGAAAGTATGATTGAGGGTTCGTATTGTACGTGACTTTGTATGTGTGTATATCTTTCTTCATTGCTTCAATATTATGATGCGCTGGTGGGTTAAGATATGCCAGTGACAAATCTCAATAACGTATACGTAAAGTACAGAGCACTGCAGTTTGAGATATTACTAAATACTGTCAATAGGAAACTTTCGTACAGATATTTTAGATTTAATATAGTTAACTTATAACAAGAACACAAAATGCACTTATCGAGTTTTTAACTACATTACCGATCACCCTGTTAACTACATAGTGGCGATGTCACACTTTATAGCGGTATTGTTGGAGATAGGGATAATAAGAAATCAAGCCATTTTCACACGGTTAGTGTTGCTCAGTGGTTGCATGCTGACCTAGCAACTCCATGAAAGAAAGAAGTCTGTTGAGAAGATGTGGCGATCTTCGAAATAGCAGCTATTACTTCTATCACTGCTACCACTTTGAAAGCCGAGTTCTCCACAAGTTACTTAATTACCATAAGTTAATTCTGCTGACTAAAAGCCGCGCAGAGTGGTTAATAGTAATACAATGAAATTCCAACTTTTAAGCGTTACAACAGAAATCAGTTAGGATGTCAACTTCTGTGCTAATTTTAGCAATACTTTTAGCTCTGCCTTTGTGATGTCCTCTAAGTTCTCGAAATGAGAAGTGAGTTAGCACGTTAATCACCTTCTTGACAATGCGGATCATGAGCATAGATACTGTTCTAAAATTTGCTCCGTACTCACTGTATTCCTCCAGATGTCAATGTGGGGGATTCCCATTTTCCGTGTACCCGCCGCTATTAAGGTGTGACCTGTTGGCATATCGGTGAAGTTCGACAGTCTCTCCGCGATAGTGCAGACCAATGGAACCCAATATATTAGCAGACGTCTGATGATATATTGTGACCACCTTTCTCGCTATCTGACTGTCATCATATATGTTTATGTTGGAGTTGCGTATTTTTTCTGGGTAGACTAGCTACTCATCTTTACTTACAGTAAAAACATCAGCAGGAAATTGCGTCGACAAGCAACTTCATTGGAAGGCTAACGTCCAGTTCTGAACAGTATATTCCAGTTCTCACTCTATTTGACATTTTAGAACCGTCCGAGTATAAAAGCCTACTTCTTTTTCGATTACCATAAGCAACTCTCTCTCCATCCTTAAACGCAGAGCATTGTATTCAGTGCCAAATGTATTTCTCCTTCCAATTGAGGTTCGTCCAACGATTCTGAGTGTAAAGTCCCGACAATTTACCAGCGGACTTAGCCGTACCGATGAGCGGTCTCTGACAATTATTTGGGCGCTTCTATGACCCAGTGTTATTAGACGCTGAACATTCTCAATCAGCTCCGAGAAAGTAAATAGATATCCAGATTGCAGTCCCCGACACCAAAATACCGCCAGGAAATATTGGGCTGAGAATCGTTGTGCAAAATCAACGCATCAGATCGATCTATATACTACTATTAGCGCCATACATTATTTTGCAGGCGTATAAAGCGCTACCCGCTTTCTTCATCATTGCGCTCCCACGGCAGTTCGAGTAGCCCTTGCAGGCCAATTCGGGGTTGCCGGGCTTTAGGGTCTCCTAGTGAATATTATTGGGTCCGTTTTGTCCACGTTCACCCATAATCCCGCTGCCCAACGATTTATATTTTTTAGAGCGTTGTTTATTACTTTACTGATAGCGTCTAGGAACTTTCCACTACGAATATTTCGACTGCATATGCCACTAGGTTGGCCGCTTTCCTGTCGAGCTCCTTCAGTAGTTTGTTGACCATCAGTAGCAACAGGAGTGGCAATATCACGCCTATATGCAGTGTGCCTCTTCGCAGCTGTTTATTTACTGAAGCCTCATTTTATTCCCCTCTATCTTTCTATGGCTTAGAGGAATTTTTAGTTATGAGTAGATAGCGGGTTCTACTCCTAGTACTTCAATAAACTCAAATAACATAAATTAAACAAAAAAATTAATCGCAGTTCTGACATTTTTTAACGATGCTTTGTTCCAATTTTTTGCTCTCCGGTCAAAAGGTGTTAGTTTGATAAATAACTTTTATTATTATTTATGATAAGTGGTAAATATATGTAGTTTTTAACTAAATTAAATTAACTGAACAAATCGAAGTCCATCAGTTCAACATTTTAGCCGAACTTAAATAAAGTAGAACTGAATTTGGAAATCATTTTAAACCGTCGTGTTTCTATTATATTTTACATCAGTGTATGTAAATGCCACTAGAGCATTTGTGTGTATAACCAAACCACCAAAGAGGATACTATCGAAATAATTATGTCAAAGTAATTAGTCTGGACATACAAACATACTTGCACATTTAACAAGACAGGTAATTCATTATTTAGTAAATACGATTCCCGCTACATCAGCATACCAGCACTTCAACGGTGACATTTAATTAGATTTCTCCCTCATTACATAAACATTAATTAACTCACGCAATTAATGAGTAATGGACTATCTTCATGCTACGCAGTTTGGACAAAAGACATTAAGATTTGCCTACATATTGGTTTTTGAAATTGCAACATCGCTAAAGAGTAATATTTGACAAAACAAAGTATTAACAAATGCAAACGGTTAATTGAGTTTCTAATTCCAATGATGGGTTTTGAATTAAAGTATTTAGACTCTTATTGTTTTTCATATGGAAATAATTTATAAACCTACATTATATATTTGAACGATAATGAAAACAAGATAAGTAGATTATTTCAGCGGATATGATAAATAACTTTCCGCATAGTAAATTAAAGAATTGTTCACGGGAAAAGAAGTAAACCTAATTTCGGGCGCAGCCGAACTGTAAAAACCCACGCAAGCTTTTATTTCAAGCTAGCTATACCCTGCGTTCTCCGCTACCCTCTAATTTTACGGATTTAGCATTTTTATCTAGATAACGGACAATCATTTTCATTTCGTTTAAAAATTACAACAAAAAAATCATTTAAAAATTAAATTTTATTCAAAAGAAATGATTCTAAACCATTTCTATTAATATTTTTTATTTCCATTTAATATTTTAATAAAGTATACCAACGTAAAACTTATCAGCTTTATTGTGGATTTCGTACTGGAAATTGTCTGCCAAAAAATTTGTTCGAGTTGCTCACGTTAAAAAGTTGACTTGCGGTCTCAAGACGAAAATACTATCCACCATATATTCCCAACTATTTGATAAAGATATATGATATCGATATATAAATATTTTCTTAACATCAAGGTATAAACAATATTGTAAGCCAAAAATACTCTCCAATATCTAAAAAAGTATGGGTTTATTGGCACATCAAAGCAATATGTGTACCAAATTTCGTAGAATGTGGTCAAATATTTTCGGAGATATAACTTTTTCTCATAAAAATTTCGAGGCCACACCCGTTTTCCAAAACAAAATTTATACACGTATTTCTTCTCTAAACCAATCCTATGTATTAAATATAAGCAAATTATCTTCACTCAAATCTAACTACTTTTCTTGAAGAAGTAAAGGCTCGGAGTATCTCGACATTAGACTAATTTGGGTACCGGACCATAGCGCAATTGCAGAGAACTGCCTGGCTGATGGGCTCGCTTGGCTAGGTACCCTGGAATTTGTTACTCTCTTTTCATTTTCTGCTCAGCTGACCTGCCTTTGCGAGACTTAGGAGCCTAGGTACTGTAATACCCCAGAAGAGCTTTCTCGGGTTGAAATTGGTAATTTGCGTGACTTCATTATATTATTATTACGGCTTGTTTTTATAGGTCTCTCTTTCTTTCTCAACTTCCGATCGTAGCTTGGCCCTGTAGGCAGCGTCTTTCTTTCCCTTCCTTACCCACCCGGACATTAAAGCCACGAAGCATGATTTTGATATCATGACGGGGCAGCGCTCGTAAGTCCGCGATTGTAGAAGTGATATATAATCACATCATTCTTCTGTTCCGACGGAGTATGGGCATAAATCAGTGAGATATGAAAGGATCTCGCTTTTATACGGATCCAAACCCAATACCGAACTTGCGCTCCTTTACAAGGCAGCTGTAGTAGACGTCACAAGTTAAAATGGCCTTACCCCGTCGATTTCATTTCCTGCATGGCGGTGATGTCAGTCTTAATATTCGGGAGGACATCAAGCAGTCGGGCAGCGGCACCTTCCCCCATGGTACTGTATAATGGCCAAGCTACAAGAGACTACAAGAGTCTCTGAAAAGAGAATAATTGGCTTAACACTTGCATGGTAAACTTATAACTAAAAAAAAGTAAAGCATGTGGATATCACGCTTGATAGAAAACTGGGATGGAAACAACACATAGACAGTAAATTTCCTAAAATGAATTTAACGCTCGTAAAACTCGATTGGATCATTGGTCGAAAATCCCCCACGAATTCAAAAACACACCTTTTCAGAAAACATTAGTCAAAAACCTTATATTTCGAAGCTAAAATTCATAGGTCTAAACCCATAAGTGAAAATTAGTGGCGGGTATCGCCAGGAATTTTGTGTGTGGTGATACCAAAGCGTTAGCTCCCGAACCGATATCATAACACTAGGTTGGTGCCATTGCGTTTCAATTCCAGCTGTCACTACAACGACCTGAAGGGGGAACTCTACATAAATCTATAAATATAAGAGAAGATGATTAATTTATTAATTAATGTTTTTTCACACCAGTGCTTGGATACCTGGAGAACTACTGATATCCATCTGCGCCAATAATTATTGGAATAGTAAAAATTTGCTCGGTTTATTATGGTTTGGTATCTACACTTCAAGCGGAATTGTATTATTGTCAATAAATTCTGTGTCATTGGGGCTAGTGAAATTACGAGTATTTGTGTTACGGGTTACTGCATTTGCGTTACCCACCACAAGTCAAAATCCATAAGTCAAAATTGAGGAAGGATTCAGATGCCAAAAAAAAAAACGTTTAATTTTGCGCATAATTAAATGTAATTTTCTTTCATTTTATTAAAAAACATTTGAAGGCATATCTGTTATTTATTATAAAAACTGCTCAATTTTCGTAATACAATTTCATCGAAGGTTGGCACAACGCCATTTTAACTGCATTTGGGGCACATCCAAACATATTTAATTTTATAAATAATGTAAATAACAAACACGCTTAACAAAAGCAAAACTACAGCAATTTTCTGCTGGAGGTGAGCCAGATCTAAAACGCAGGAACAAATATAAATATTACGAACAGCGTTTGATCAATACTTCAGACTCAGTCGAAAAAAAAGTCGGTCGAAAGCGATCAAATTAAAAATGCTCGTCATTGTACATAATTCATAATTGTAAATTGTATCGTTTTGTCTAGTAAGTACATAAATTTGTCATTATTATTTATTCTTTATATGTAAATATCTTCCAATTTAAATAAACGTTTCTGAATTTATCATTCCGATTATTTTGTTTCCCAAAGTAATTTTTGAATTTTTCATTCTGATTCTTAAAATTATTTCTTATTTTTTTCTATACTCTTTAACGAATTTATGGCATTACTATCACTCTTGATAACATTCCTACGTAAAAATGTATCACAAAATGAATTAGCCTTCATAAATTGATTTGGTCATTTTTGAAATGATCATTTTTCATTCTGTTTTTATCCCTCGATCCAAAGCTAAACCCAGCTGATTGCCTTTTGCCAGTCAAATGCCAATGCTGTCAGATATCAACTTATACTAAATTTAAATACAAACGCACTATTTATTTTGGGCTTCAACGTAACCTAATATCATTCAATAAAAAACCTTTGTCAATAATTAATTTTCATCCAAATAGTAAATAACCGCTTTAAATTTAAATGTATAAACAATATAATACATTTTGTGCTTACCCGATGCGGATCCCGAGGCGAATTCATATAATATGATGTTAATCAAGTAGCTGATTTGATTTGCTTGTTGTTTTGATTATCAAAATTATGTGTTTGTTAGTGTACGTTTATAAAGAAGTTGGATACTTTCACCGGATATGCCAACAAAATATTTTGACTTACTTCATTATACCAGAACAAATTTCATGTTACTGATTGATATTAGAATCTAATTAAATCCAATTGGGTTGTGGAGTGGTGGAGTAAGTTAACATTCCTTACCACAATTTAATTTCACTGATGTACCTTCTTTGTAATCTACGTTCTTCGGCCTTGGTAACAAACCGAGAATGATAGAATACAATATTGCGCCTGCCGAGTTGACAACAACTAAAAGCGTTGCAGTAAAAGGTAGAGAAGCAAAGAGCGAAGAAGAAATTCTAGAGGAGAAGACAAAAATAATAGAATAGATGACAGAACTATTGAAAGTTTTGTTAGGATTGTTTGGGTAAATAAAACCAATACAATTTTAATACGTTCGAAATGTGCAGCCTTGTATTCTATAATTCTTGGTAAAAAAACTACATTTTAATCGAGTTTCTACTTTTTCTGTAAACGTCGAGGTTAGGACACTGACATATGTGTTCAACTCTTCCCATACATACACGTTCTTGAATTTCTATTTTTTTCAGATCATAAATGGAAGTAAAAAATATTGGCGACCAAATATGACAGGAAATACCAACATGTTGCCATTTTATACTACCGTCAAATCGAAATATGTCAAAATTTCGGCCGTTGTCATTTAACTAACAACATTTGACGTCAAATTTGACCTAATGAAAACCGAAATCAAAACAGGGAAACAAATTATTCGGCATCCTATAAGTTGCATAGGGGTTTCCCATAATTTCTTTAGTTGATCGTCGATTCTTCTTTGCGCTCGTTGGGCTGTAATTCCAATATTGAATGAAAGGGAGGGGATAGGGCGCGTGGTGGGGCAGTCGGACGGAAGGAGACATGGGAGAGAAACGAAAACGCGATAGGGGTAGCATGCGTGGAGGGGCGGACAGAGTATGGCAATGATTGTCCTCTACATCACTCCGAACCAGAGAATTAACGATATAATAAAATTCATATATGAAGACTCAACAACCAGATCAGGCCCGACAATAGATGCAATTTTCTCAAGATATTTAAATAATTTACAATCACGAGTTTTCATTTCATATTTTTCATACCACAAACCAATTGTATCTTTTCTTGAACATGAAAGTATGGAAGTGAATGAATAGATTTTTTATAAATGGAGGCGAAAAAATCAACTATCTTTTTCATTAACCTAACACCCTTAAAAATTCCAGAGTAATGAATAGTGGCTTCTGTTATTGGGGAAATATTTCTATCTCATAAAACTTGCTGGCTAGGATGAGTATTTTCATTTCAAGTGCCCATCGAGATCCATGAAGTTTCACTTATATCGCCTAGCTTTCTAGGCTGACAATTTTTGCAATCGTCTTTTTGTTGCTAACCTAATATTTATAAATTTTTTAAACACCCTGTGAGAATAAAAACGCAGAGTTGTAGTATTTTTTGTTTTCTTTTAAATTTTATTCGCACAACATGGTGATTCTTAAAACTGTCTTAATTTTATCTTTCATTTTATTCCTATTCGAATTTTTATTTTTTGTTTGGCACGTTCGGTACGTTATTCTTAGTAGTTATAAAAGATTTGGATCCTAAATTAATTGATCATTATTCTTTGTTTCAGGTATCTAAATTCAAAACGTCTGAGAATCTCTCAGCTGGTCAGAACATAGTGCGGATGCCAATATAATCGACAATTTATCGTCAACTACCGGTAGAGAAATACGAATGAAATCACAGAAAAGCTTAAATGACTTAAGTAGTGTTATAAGAGATGTTAAGCAATTTACGAATCCATTCCAAAGAAGGTTCTTGCCGTAATAAAAGCCCGGTAAGGCTAAATAAAGTATTAATTCAATTAGAATTAAACAAATATACATTTCTGTATTTGGAACAACTTCTTTTTGAGCCCATTATATTTAAGGAGAGAAAAGATTTTTAACATTCAAAAAAATTTAATTTTAGAGTTTAACGTCTGTTTATATTCTTACGTTTGCTAATTTGATAGTTTTTTATAACTTTATATATTTATTCAATCATCTCTGATAGAAGCTAACAATAAGTTTCAAAGTCTTAATTCACTTAATTCTAAAAAAACTAAAAACCCGTACGTCCAGCTTAGCTCTGTACTCCAGTTTTAGTGTGCAACGTGAGTTTGTGAGCTAATGAAAGCCATTAGCCGCCAGCTATATTTGAATTTTCTTAGAATCAACGTGCTTGCACGAACAGAGGCATCTGAGGAGATGCACACCAAAATGCAGATAATGTGGGAAGGGGATCGCCGGAATTTCTGCTTTGTAGAGAAAAAAGAGGAATGACCCAAGAACGCTTCCTTGTGGAACTCCGGCTGCGATATCGTATGCTTGCTTATGAACTGATTGTGTCGTACAGCGAAATTCGGTTGCTAATATACTACATACTTATCAAGAACTTTGTGTATGTCCGCAGGAAGTAGAGTTCGTATTCTATATTTATATTAGACCCTGCAGCCAAACGCGGTCAAATACTTGAGTCCAGAAAAATTGTTTACCAATATTCTCTCCGTTCAACCACCTTCCTTATCTCAGATGTTAGATGTTTAAGTTGCCCAAGAGTCCAGCGTTGTGCAAGGAATCCAAATTGATGCCCGACCTCCACGAAGTTCGGATGGCAATAACGCGGCTAAGGAACAACAATGTCACGAAGATTGATGGATTACCAGCTGACCTATTCCAGCAAAGAGATGGGTAGGTGTATGCTCCAGCTTCTGGCGTATGCTGATGATATCGATATCATCGGCCTCAACAACAGCGCCGGTACTTCTGCTTTTGCCAAACTGGATAAAGAAGTGAAACGTATGAGTCTGGAAGTGGACGAAGGAAAAACTAAGTACCTCCTGTCATCAAATAAACAGTCAGCGATTTCAAGTCATGGCTCCCGCGTCACAGTTAACAGTTACAATTTTGGCAAAGTAGATTAATTTGTTTATCTTGGAACCAGCGTTAACACCAACAATAATGTAAGCCTCAAAATCCAATGAAGTATCTCACTTGCCAAAAAGTATTACTTTGGTCTGAGTAGATATATGAACATTAAATCCCTCTATCGACGAACGAAACCCAAGCTCTATAAGTCATGCATCATCCCCTTGGTATTGTACGGCGCAGTAGCATGGACGCTAACAGCATCAGATGAGATGACCCGTGGAGTGTTCGAGAGAAAGATTCTCTGAGAGATTTGTGGACCTTTACGTCTTTGCTACGGCGAATATCGAATGCGGTGGAAAGATGAGTTTTATAACGATGGTTCCCTAGTATAGCGGCCACACTGTCCTCCTCAACTTTAGAAAGACCGGGTGGAGAAGGACGTGGCTTCAATTATTGTCTCTAGTTGATGCTTGTTAGCAAAACAAAAGAACGGTTGTCGTGCTCCAAAGTCGACTAAGCGGCTATACCGCCGGTTATTGATTGATTGATTGACATATATACATATTTGAAATAAAAGTTCATAGTTTATTATAAACATTACAAAGCTCATTGTTTGGTTTAGTTTTAATTTTAAACTTCAACTGAGTGCAGTTGCGCCCATTTCCGATCGTACCTGTTCATTCTTTTCAACTGTTTTCTTTATTAATTGTTCGTTTTGTTCTTTTCTCATCGCAATGCCTATGCCCGTTATTTTGAATGCGAGTGAATAAATTTGTCATATAAAATAATACGTTAGCGAAATCGTAATTACTACAGTAAAAATGTTAGTTCCAACAAAAAATAAAACGTGAAGGGAATCAAGTGCTAAACATACTTTCGTATTCAACCAAACCCCGAAAACTTGTTTTCGAGGTCATCGACATAAAGGAGTAGTCAAGAGTGTGAGCCAAACCATACTTCTGTGGCGTTATTTTCATTTATTTTATTCATGGCGTTTTAAAAATATATTTTTTTAAATTTGCAGTATTGCAATCATACAGTTGAAATCCTTTAGAGAATCACAGTTCAAGTTGAAAACTAACTTATGGCAGCAAAAAACAAAAATCCTTTTTATTGAGAAAGCTATAATTCTGAAGATTAGATACTGTTGAGAAACAACTTTGGATTTTTGAGAAGTACGTTAGTTCTCAACTTTAGCTCTAATGTGACTCAAGCCTAAATGTTAAATTGGTATTGTTATTTACATATATGCCAATGCACTTAAATATTCCCAACGATATACTCTGTCCTTTTCGTATTTCTTTTACGCATGTGCTATATGATATGTGTTGTGGTTTTTTCACCAAACTCTATAATTTTCGAAATTGTACCTAGTAAATTTTTATGTAAATAGCATATCAAATCTGATAAAATTTGATACAGTGATTCGGAGATAAACCCATTACTTTTAAAGTGTACGATTTCTCCTTTGATTCCGTGTATTCCAAAAATTGTACCCTCTATTTGCGATTCATCGCCTAAAGGCCCCGGTAAGCATACTCATGCACATATTGCACTGGTCAGTATCGTATCACGCATTTGAAGGAATTTTATTTTAATAGATGAGAAGATTAAAGTGCAGGATAATTCTTTCACGGCTCTCTTTGCACTTACAATTGACTCAGAAATCGAAATTCTGCAGACTTCCAAGTAACGTTATGTTCGATTACGTGTTGGCTAATCACTTATACACCAAGTTCATTAAACGGAATAGTTTTGTGGCACTTCTCAAGTGAAGCCAAGTTAAGCTAAGTAAGAAAAACCCAGAACTTTCACTTTAAAAATATTTTATTTTTACTCAAAGAATATAAAAATTTTTTTCACATGATAGGTAATGCTATTTGTCTTCCAATATTAATTGAATGATCTTTGTCAAATCTTCTAGCTAAAAATTAATTTTTCAACTTTAGAAATAGTAAAAATAAAAATATTTAAATAAAACCAAAATTAAAAATTATACGACAGCGCCACCTTGCGTAAAATTTAGATAAAATAAACGTCAATAATGACATTTTTGACCCAAGCACAGCAAGATACTACAATTTTTTAACACATTATTTGTTCGAATTGTACTCAATATATACTGGTAGAGTACGAGTATTCAAAAATCACCACCTTAAATACACAAAACACAAAATCAGATTCGTAGGCTAAAAATCCTTTAGGGTTTATTAAATACGTAGAAGCTTGTTGCACTTGTGCATAACTTAATTAAATTAAATTTTTTAAGCATGTGGCAACCCTATCCAAAATATAGGTAGCTCTTCATAAAAGCGGCAATAAGTCTTCGATTGAAAATTACCGTGGAATAGCAAAGCTATCGGCAATTCCAAAACTATTTGAAGCAATTATTAGCAATCAGTTAAAATATTCGATCTCTTCATCAATCGCAAACTCTCAGCACGGATTTTGTAAGGGCAAATCGACTATTACCAACTTACTGGAATTCACAACTCATGTTTCAAATGGTTTTAGAGAAAATATTCCAACAGATGTTATATACACCGACTTCAGTAAAGCTTTTGACAAAGTTTGTCACCCCTTACTCATCCACAAACTTGATCTGCTGGGCTTTGCACCCTCTCTCCTCCGCTGGATTTCTTCTTATCTACATGATAGATCTCAAATCGTTATATTCAAAAATGCTTTTCCAATGTCATTAATGTTACTTCGGGAGTTCCCCAAGGCAGCCATCTAGGCCCGATTCTGTTTTTGTTATTCATAAATGATATTACTACTGCAATAAGATATCCAAATATACTAATGTATGCTGATGATGTAAAACTTTTTAAATCATACGCTTCGATTGAAGAAAGAAATTTATTACAAATAGATATTAACAGCTTAGTTAATTGGTGCAACATAAATTATATGCCACTTAACCTTAAAAAATGTAAATTTATGTGTTTTTCACGAAGAACTATTCAGCCAGCTTCTTACATAATAAATACCTATACTCTGGATCAAGTGTTTGACTTTGTTGACTTGGGAGTTATAATGGATTCCAAACTTAATTTTAATTTTAATAGTCATGTTAAGGCTAGAGGGATATTTGCCTTTATTAAACGATGGTCAAAAGAATTCAAGGACCCATATGTAACAAAGGCTCTTTTTACAACTTTAGTAAGACCTATGCTAGAATACGGTTCGATAGTTTGGAACCCACGTTATCAAGTTCACATTGATCGGCTGGAATCAATTCAAAAACAGTTCTTACATTTTGCCCTAAGAGACTTTAGATGGGATTCTCAGCTTAATCTTCCTCATTATACTGATCGTTTGAATCTAATAAATCTTCCTACTCTTTCCAGCCGTAGAGAAATGCTAGGCATAATATTCATTACTGAACTACTCCCAGGGTCTATCGCAAGCACATTTCTTATTGCCGAAGTTAAACTCAATGTTCCTTCTCGGATTTCAAGACACTTTAAACCTCTTTATTTAAAACAGTGTAAAACCAATTATGAATTAAATGAACCTTTCCGATGTTTATGTCAAGATTTCAACTGTCTTTCCAGCACTTTCGATATTTCGGACTCACTTTTCACCATAAAAAGAGCTGTACTGTCCTTTCTCAATAAATGATTAACGGCGGTATAATATATATTTGATTCAGCTGATGAAGTTTTTTTCTGTAGCTGAGCAGTTTTGGATCTCGACGCTTAACAAACTTTTTCCTTTTAACAACTCGGCACAAAAAACAAATTATAAAAATAAAAAAAATAAAAAAAGATCCGTACGTCATGCGGACTGTGACCCTCGTGTCGGTTGGGCGGGAAAGAGGGTAACCGTTGGGCTTATTAAAAGCAAAAAAAAAAAAAAAACTCTTTCCTCAGCAAAATCGTTTGCCACCCATATTTTAGCTATCCACATAACTTGTGTATAATTTTATTAAATTCGACTTTCAAACAGCTAGCAACCCTCCATGCTATAAGTCTTCTCCTCAGCAAATCGAACAGTGTGGTATTTCATATAACTTAATTTAATTAAATTCGACTTTTCAAACATGTGGCGACCTTCTCCAAAATAAAGGTATGAACCTTCCTCTCCCCAAGACCAAGTGTTTGCCACCCATATTTCAATATTTCGTATAACTCATGAATAATGCAATTGAATTCCACTTTTTCTTAATATAACCAGCTATGAACCTTCTCCTCAAGGACACGAAACGTTTGATACCCATATTTCAATATTTTATATACTTGTAGGATTTAACCAAATGTTGTCGTTTCGAACAGGAGTCAACCCTCTCCAAAACCTTCATAAAAGTTATCTATGTATAATTTTTCCTTCAGAGACGAACCGCTACAAACCGCTTTATATTCATGTTTTAATATTTCATGTAACTTGTGTATATCTCAATTAAATTTGAATTTGCAAACAGGTGGCCCCCCTCTCCCAACCATAAAATATACTTTACGACCTATTGTCTTATCAAAATTTCACGGTGGAGTCGTTTCAGAGGAATTCGACCACAAACCGTGACCGTAAGACGGAATTTTTATAAATAAGATAAAGTAAGCTTGCAAAAGTGGACATTTACTCAAAAATTACCCGACCGATCTTCATGGTTCGATAGTACATGAATGTGTAGATGATTTCAGTTTAGTTTTGTTTGCTGTTCGATAACTAGAACATGAGTTATGATTAAAAAAATTTGAGCACTCCTGTTTACACATACAATTCCCCATCTAATAAAAACAACAACAAATGTTAGTGATATATACGGAACAATGTGGCTGTTGTGTGATATGGGAAAGTGTGCGTGCCAGAAAAAGAGTTGGAGCATACCAGGGTTGCAACGTAGCCTGCCTGCGGATCATTAGTTATTAAAAAAATTAAAGAAGAAATTATTTGCTTGGGATGCATTTGAGACTTATGATTAGCATTACCAAATTTTTTTGTCCAGTAAAATTTAAAATTTTGCATCCTACTTTTTTAAAACATATTATACATATAACTGTGTTTATTTGAATGAGATGCATGTATATAAGATCAACGCAATTCAATAGAGCATTTAGTGTAAAAATTGGTCCTTCTTTTTGTTTTATGAATTACTTACATTAGAAGAAAGAAAGCAGGTTGAGGAACCACACATAGTACAGTGCGCAACAAACGATAGCACAATTTTGACTATTTATTTTTGTTAATTTAATTATAATTCTTGTAAAAATATAGTCTATTTCTAAACAAACAACGGTTAAATCCAAGTTTCAAACTGTGTTTAAATGGGGAAAAATTCCATAAATTTTGCATTCGATTTTTCAATTTTTAATTTGTATTTCCAGAAAAAAAATTCGGTATGCAGTTGAATTTAGTTCAGTGCAAGTGCAAGTTTTAAGTGGCTAGAAATTACCGCTCTTTCGTAAACACAAAACACATGCATACGGAATAAGCCGCGCAACATTACCAGTGCAATTTTTTTTCAAAAATCAACGGTCATTTGTAGCTACTTAAGACTTATTATACTAAAATTTAATACGCTATAAAACTGCACAGAGAAATTTTTTCTTAAAATTCGAATTCAAAATTGTTAAATCTTATGTAAAGTTTGTTAAAATTTTCCAGTATTTGAACAAAGTTTGAAACTTGGATTTAACCGTTGTTTGTTGTAGAGCTAAGGAAAAAAATAAAGCTTGTGATCATGTGACAGTGCTATCGTTATGTCGTGCACTGTATGTACATTGTATAAAGTCTATATGTATGTATGGGTGCATCTTATTATATTCGATCGCACTAGAGTCCAGGGTACTGTAACTTTGTGCGCGTAACTGTTAATTGTAACGGTCTTAAGAAACGCATATAGATGTACGTACATATAGCACCTTTTCAAAACTCATGGGATAACTCGAATACATTGTGAATATTTACAAGTGAAAGATCTTAGCCATATACGTAGGCCCAAAGGGATCACCTGATTTGGAATGATGTATTTTTCCGGCTTTAGACACCATTTTTGGATCAATTGCTTTCACACCATGCAAAAAATGTGCACTATAAATTGTTGGAGATGTACCAAATAAGAAAACAGGTTCAATTGGATTGAAGAAATTTGCAAAAAAAAGTGCATGGCATTGAATCTTACTTCATGTGTACATTATAAATGTTGTTAAAATAAGAGTTGAACGACATTTTTTATTAATTTTACAAATCTTTTCCAAGCTACCACACAATACAATATTGTGTTTATAAATCTTTTCGAAACTACATCAAAATACAACAGTACAGGTGATGTTTTTTCATATTTCTACTTCACAACTTTTTTTCGTGTAAATAATTGTGCTGCTGATTAACATAAGTTAAAATAAATTTTAATTTGCTTCAATTTAAATCCGAAATTAGCATATTTTTCCGCCCAAATAGGGCTACTCAACCTAGGCGATTGGAATGGAATAATTCCCGGGAATAAGATATGTCGGCGCCGGTGGTAGTGGTAGCTTGTCTCTCCATGACCGTTTCAATATGAATGTAGAAAAAAAAATATTAGTTGAAAAATGGTTTTAAATGCCAAATTTTTGAAAATATTCGATATCTTAGCCTTCTCTGTGCCACTTAGTTTGAATTAAAATGACCTCCTCTAGGCAGGGTTGCATTAAAATGGTAACTTTGCAGAAACTTAGTTTACTCGTGATAGTTTGCACCATTTGTTGGAAATTCTTGGTGGAAAAATGTATACTTGCAACAAATTGCCAGTGAGAAATATATCCGATCCCAATATTCGTGAACACAATAAACATATCAAGTATTGTTTCTTGAACTAACTAAATAAAACCAGAGACAGAAAAATGAATTTGATAAGGAAAAGATCAGTAAACATACATGAGTAAAGATATTCGTTTTAATTTTCCTTTATGCGTCAAAAATGAAATCAGCTGTTCGTTAAACTAGCGAGTTGCTAAACGTTTTGCGTTCATGTGCTTTTTTACTGTATAACTTTTACCGACTTTTTATATGCAAACCCCTATTAGAACCCTACTGAAACGTTGTCGGTTATATCATCTGTAAGCTATCCGGTAGTGCAATTGAAAATTTCGGGCATAACCTATTGTGAATTTCTTTTAGATTCTTAAGAGGATTATGCTTTTTCTGACTGAAACTGGCAAACACAGACGTGTTATAATCTTTTCAAAACATTCATTTGATCATAAATTACAAAACAGAGATGACTGAATTGACTGACCACTATTGTATTTGCATTTTCAAGTAATTTCATTGAAATTTAATTTCTTCATAGCTTTTCTGATGTAAATATAGTATATATTATATATTGCACTACGCATATACTCAAACCAAGTCATACCAATTATATATGTTTGTATACAATCCAATAAAATTAAAAGCATACAATTTGCAGAAGCATTTATCATAAATTTATTAAACTTTTGTTTTCGTATTTTGTAACCAGAAATAATATGCAAATACAACACAGAAACCCGTGTTGGCTTTTTTTGTCCGATCATGACAGCCTATTGGTTACCCCTGGACAAAATCAGTATTTGCTTCAATTCGTGTATCATTTATCGTGAAATTTCTATGTCTGTCTTTATTATTAGCCCTTATAGATATGTCGTTCAATATTAGCTGCGACCACTCACAATGTAGTTATTCATAATGCTCGAAAAAATACTGAGATATTTCAACTCTGTGCTCATATTGCCCTTGACCCAAGATAGGTTAGGTTAGGTTAGGTTGGAGTGGCAGCCGCCTGCTGCGGCTCACTTAGGCCAGTATTAGGCACATTGTGTTACCACAAAGAAAACTTTTTGTACCATCCAAGAAGAAATTCCCCTTACCAAACCAGTTTGTCTCATTGATGAAACTCAACAGACAATTTACCTCGGTGCTTGAAACCTTACTAAGGGCATCCAGAAACGGTGATCCCAGATATCGCATTCCACTTTTACACAGTGCAGGACACTTACACAGTAAATGCAAGATCGTTTATTCCTCCTCGTCATTCTTGCAGCTCCTACAGCATCTTCGGAGAGAGAACGCTGCACGATCGTTTCCGATCCCATTCAGGCCACGTCTGCCTTGAGGTTCGACAGGTCGTATTTTGCCTCCATCTATTGTCAGCTTGTTTATATGTACAATCTCTGAGTAGCAGTTTGCAAGTGACAAACGGCATACCAATGCATTCTTTATCCTGAAGAATCTGCTTGGTCGTACCTTGCCTTGCAAGTTCATCTGCCATGCAGTTTCTCTCTATGTCCCGGCGACCAGGGACCCGAATGAGGTACAGTTTGTTCTGCTTAGCCATCTCCTGTAGAGATCGGCGGCAGTCCAGCGCGATGTTCGAGTTAAACGCGAAAGAGCTCAGAGCTCTGATTGCAGCCTGTGACCTAAGGTAGGTGGATGTTGAAAATTTGCAAAGTCGGATAAAGTTAGACGCCCACAGAACCGTGTTGCGAAAATATAAAAAATTGATATTTCAGTAATTATAAAAGATAATTTGCTCAAATTTTATATAAGTGATTTGGTTAATTAGTTAATTTAGTTATTTTACTAAAAGAATAATATATACTAAAAATGAATCTATTAGTAAATATGGGTATTCACGCGCTGCGACGTAAAGGTATATTGTAACTTTTTTGCTCAACAATACTACGAATGATTTGAATAAATAAAAGCCGTTTGAGTTTTCAAAATGATTAGTACTGTACTGATTTTATTGCATACAATGAGTACTTTTTATTTGAATTATAAAAGCCCCGGCAATTTAAAGTTAGGTTTCACCCAAATTTACTTTACTTTATTTATTTTATAAAACCGCCGAAGTGTCAACATAATGTTAACATTTTACATTTCATTGTAATATTGTTGTAGATAGGTGTTATTTGTTTGGTTGTGCGTGAATATTTACAGCGTCTTAATATAATATCGAAAGACATACGTTTATTGTTTTTGCTCTACTGACACTACTCATTCCATATGTCTTGATTCGGATTCAAAATGAATAGGCGCTCACTGCTGTAACGCGGAAATTGTTTAATTTCCTCGTTTATGGATTGT
Organism: Anomoia purmunda; assembly: GCA_951828415.1. Lineage (NCBI taxonomy): Eukaryota > Metazoa > Arthropoda > Insecta > Diptera > Tephritidae > Anomoia > Anomoia purmunda. The sequence goes on along the minus strand of OX639994.1, from coordinate 68,916,148 downwards.
ACTTTAGATGTCTGTATGTAGTTACTAAAGGGAAGCTGTCTACATAAACGCTCAGACGTTCGAAGGTAATAATTGTCAAGAATTCAAAAATGAAACGTCTTGACAAACGTGATGTAAAAAATGTATAATAAAACTGAAATTAGTGGAAAAAAACTTAACTTATTACTTCAAATAAGCATACGCAATTATTTTAGAGTTAACGGCAAATCGGATTTCACATACTTTTTGCACCACCTGGTACTTTTTACATTAATCAATCGTTTATTTACATTTCCTTGCGTAGGTTTTTCTGAGCGACTCAATTTGGAAATGCATGCGATTAAGTTGATTGTTGGTTTTAGCTTAAACCAATATTTTACCTTCGAAATATGTACATATGTGGGTATGTGAATGCACACCATGCTAAGTGTGTACGTACGATACACACTCTGACTAACACGAACGACAATCAACGTAACGCAATCAATATGAAAGAATTTTCTAAAAAAGCAACAGCAACTAAACGAAAACCCATTTAGTATATTGTGAAAGTCAATAACTTTGTTGCATAAAAGAGTTAATGGTTGTTACGTCCGTACATATGTATGTACCCGTGTGAATGTACGAGTATGTATGTATGTATGTATATATGTATGTGTGGGTGTGTGTATTTGGAACAATTTATTGTAAACTTGTGTTGGTAAACACACAATAGAGCGTGTGTATGTACATATGTATTAAATGTAAGTGTAGAGTTAATATGTGTGCACTTTGCTTGATTAATTTTCAGCATTCGGTTGAGTTGGTTGAATTTTCGCCAATGGCTACGAGGCCCCCTCAACACACTGCGTTTCCTGTCAACCGTGTCCGTCGAAGGACAAACAATTCCTCGCTCGGGTGTCAATACGTTGCACAGACAGACAGACGGATAGACTGTGAGGCGTTTCAGGTTGTTGGTTAGATGGTGAGATGGTAAGGTAGTGTGAACCCCTTAACTATTTCTTACCGGCTTACGAGTGTGTGGGTGTGCGGATGCGTGGGAGTGTTCCTCTTGTGTGATATATGTATGTACATACCTATCTATATATTTACAAATATACTCGTAAATAGAATCGTATGCAACTCGGCTTTATTCTGTAATTTCGTTTTTTTGCTCCTCACCAGCATTGGGTGGCAAATCTGCGAATTTAATCAACTAAAAAGTGTCAAAGCACAAAATTTATGACTGCACTTGTGTGGCGCTTTCACACATACGCATGTACACATATACATACATATGTAGATGATTGTAGTTAATACATACATATGTATGTATGTATTTATATTAAACCGGCTGACAAGATTATATGTATACATATACATATATATATATTTGCATTTGCACACTTACGCAGATACCACACATATATGTACGTGCATGTTGCTCCTGCATGAGATGCACATATTTACTTGTAATTTGATACCAAGAACTCGAATTCCTATTTGAAAATGATATTTTTCTTTTCCGAATTTTCCTGCTAAAATTTGCGCTTGACAACCAACACAATGAATGTCCATGCAGCCCAAAACAAAATAAAAATATCGAAATTTCTTGCAAAACAATTTCAATTTCTCAACCGACCAACAAAAGAACTGTAATAGAAATAGGACAGCGGTGAAATTACACGAAAAGTGTATTTGTTTACAACAACAGCAACAGAAGTAAGAGTATTGGCAAACCACTATATCAACCGATATACTATATACATATCTCGCAGTACTCCATTTGATTCCGTTTCTTTCCAATTTTTGTTTTTCGTTTCTCTTTCTGCAAAATTGATGATATGGGCTGGTCAGTACTTTATTGTAGCAGGATCACGTGCAACACGATGCCATGAGAAGTAGGTATAGCGACAGAAAAAAATTTATTTGCGTGATGCCAACTTCTGGAACATTGCCATTGGCAGTTGCCAAGTGATTAAATGGTCATCGTTTGTGTGTTCCTTGAGAGATAAAACTTTTGAATATGTTCACATGACTGCTATTTATTAGATACTCGTATGCAAAACACTACTCATATGAACCGACACAAGGTAATAGAAGATTCTCAATGGGCTGTTGGTCAACTTACCGATTGCTCTTACGGAGGTACATTACTACATAAAACTATACTAGGATTATATACATGTATATGTTTAATAAGTACCCAGCAAAAAATCTGAAATCGCTGCTTGTGTTAACGTGTTGACTTCAGTAACGAATGTTGAATCGAAAGAAATTGGTAAGTTCTTCATCTTTCGCATGTAAAAGTGATTGCATTAACCTGTACATGTAATTGGCGGAAATGGCTAGCAAGCGACTTTAAAAACCCCGCTAAGGAAGAGAAATACAAATTAGAAATGCGAGTTTGCAATTTCCGTAATGGGTTAAAGCAGTCAAATATAAATTAGAAATGTGACTCTGCATTCTAAAGTTATTTATTTATAAGTTGTCATTCGCTTTTTCTTAACCCTTTACGAGGTTAGGTCGCATGTCTAATTTGTAGCCTATTAAGAAGATTACATGGTAGCATTTTTCATTAGTCCTTCACTGCTTTAACCCATTAAGAGGAATGCAAAGTCGTCAGCTGGTCATCACCGCCAATGATATTTCCATGTTAAAGTATTTCCTTCTAGAAGCGAACGACGAAAAGCTAAGCAATTTTCATAAGATTCTATTTTTGTTTATTGCTGGGTTTGCATCTGTATTTACATGTGTATGTGGAATACAACTGTTATTTACTTGCCTTAACTACAAGATTGACTTATGTAATGATGAGTGAGTTTTATTAATAAAATAACTATTTAAGGTACTCACAATCCCCTTTTAGATTTATTAGCATGTAGTCATAGTCAAAATAAAGTCAACTGTAAAGTTAGTTTCGATTTAATTTGACAGGTAGTTCAAAAAATTATCTCATAATGGAGCTACTAAACAAAGCAAACATAAACAATTTTCCACGTACTTACTTGTCAAACTTTTACTAGCTACCAAAGTTGATCTGACAGATAATACGAAATTATGAGTACCTTCATTGTAAATTTATTGCACAAGCAGCTCCTCCGTTGTGTGAAGGAAGTTTTACGAAATTACGATGCTATTAGAAAAATCTGTATTTAATTTTATTTTTTTAATAATATATTTCATGTTCGGCATCTTCAAACTGTGATACTCAAGCCCTCGATGAGCTGGGAGCAGAAAGTTGGACAGGAACAGAGTGGTGAAAGAAAATAGCGAGGGGCATAACAAGCATACATCTTCCCAGATAGTCAAACAACATTCTTATCATTAGCATCAACATTGAGGAACTCCATGATTAACTAGTAGGGCTGTAAGCGGGCGTTGAGCGTTGAACGAGAGGGTCACCGAACTATTCAGAACCTCAGCCTGTCTTTATAAATCTGAGGTGGAAGTATCCGTTGCCTGCTAGCAGTAATTCAATGAAAACTACACTTCCAATTCGCACGAATGGCAGACACTAGATAAACAGATTAACAACTGGTTAAATTGAAAAATTGCGAAGGCCCACTTATGACAAATCAAAATCGCTTAAGCGGTTATAGCGTCAATTAAGTAAGTTGCGAAGGTTATTTGGGATCATTCATTGTATGCTAACCATAGATTAGTCAGACGCTGCCTAAAAAGGGATGACCGTCTCAGACCGCTAATGTCTAACATACTCACAATAAATATCAAATATAGACAGACAGACCAATTTGACAAACGCATATTCAAACAAAAACAAGTACTTAATATAACTGGCGTATCTAAGTGGTTTTGGGGCACATCGGCAACACAAATACGAACAGAGGCGCAAAGGTTACTTTTAGATGATTTTCGTTTAATGCCACTAAAACTTTATTTTAAAGTATATCTCTCGGCGAGGAACAAAGCAGAAGTTCGCGTGGACTTGTATTCATAGTTTTATTTTTCATCGAGTTCATTGGCCAAGGGATGTTAAATAAATTATTGTCCGATTTCTTATATGCCGTTGCTGTTGGTAAAACGTACGATTAGTTCATTCACCGGTAACATTCGCTCGTTACGTGCACATAAACAACAATTTTTCAAAGTGGTAGAAGTGATACCTGATATTTCGGAGATCACTACAACTCCTCATCAGACTACTTTTCATTCGAGACTTTTACCATGGTTGGAACAGGCTAATTGCAGTCAGGCAGTTACATTTTACTTCAATGCATTAATTAGGTTGAAATCAAAGTGGTTGCTATAAGCGGTTTGAAGCTAGAAGCAATGATAAATAATTCTCGTAACTCTTCTAAGGTGAAAGCGACAAAGATCAGCGAGCTGCTGCATTCATTTTTGGGATCTAAATGTTAACTAGCAAAGCCAAATTAAAATTTAATATATTAACCTATTTTTTAAACTGCGACAATATCCAGATACATAAATTTCATAATACACAGGAATGTGCAGAGCGACATTCGACTATTTTTCCGAACAAAATTTGGACATACGCCCAAGAATTTAAACTTTCAATGGAAAAAAACGTCAACAACATAAAGAACATCAAAGAGAGTTCGAGCGAGAAACCATCGCACAACCTCCTTTGTCTCTTTTCCATTTCGAAGTCACTGAAAGCCACTTTGATGCTCGCTCTCATTCTGGCACTGTTTGCGCTTCCAGAGGTTTATAACTAGAAGTACCGCGATATCATCGCACTGCTTACAACGCATATCTATTACAGGGGATAGCAATAGAAGCCATGCTTCTTCTTTTGACCATGCTTCGCTTATGTTTTGCGTTTTTCATTTTACTCTTTATATTTTCGCTGTTTTTGACACAAGCATGTCCATTTACCATAGGTACAATTGAATCATTGCTGTTTATAACTAGAAACCACTCTGACATCAATTTTGGTATTGCTCGCCTAAACTGAATTTGTGGGCATCTCTGGTCTACAAGTAAAAATGAAAATAAAGGAAGTATTTACAGCTACAGTTTTCAAGAAGTCACTGAGCTGATTGAGTTTTATAAATTATATGTATTAGATTATACTATGTACTTAAGCTCTCCGGGTCAGAGTAACGCGTCTTGCACGTTGGGAAAGCGAAGTGCTAAACATTTACCTGCTTTTAGGGTTTCCAACTGGCGTCATACCTATGTATGTAACTAAAAACCAAAAGAAGATTTATACGCCTTTTAGCACTTTTTCAGGTGTACGTTTAATTGACAATTTATGTGGTAATTAATAATATACGAAATTTATAAGTATTTAAACCATCTTATTTTACAAATAGAGTATAATCGCGAAAACGTTAACTCTCGTAAACATTAATCGCTCGATTAAGTTAACCTCAAAGCTCTGAAAAGTTAACTTATGATCTAATTTTTCTCAGCTTAAGAATTTTTCAAATCAACGATTTATTTGGCATCAAAAACATGCGCGATATCAGTTTTCATTATCGCTATTAGGACGATACACGTCGAGAAGTTCAATTGTTGATGTCGAATATGGGTGATAATGTTGAAATCAGAATCCCAGTAGATAATGTAGATTGATTTATCTTTGAAACGATATCCATAGAAGGTAAGGTTTGTTTTATATTCTGGAATTTTTTAACAATAACTGCAAAAGAACCTTGAGAACGGGGGATTTGTTTATATCGAAAAGGCTTCTTTGGAAAAATAAATGGAAGTGATTTTCGTGTTTTATCAAATATTTGTAAACTAGTGTTACTGATATTCGACAACTGACAATATAGGCACGAAAAAGCCAGAGCTGTTACACCACAAAAAAATCACAAGCCAGTCACAGCGGCTTCTTTAAACCATCGCGTACAAATAAATATTAAGTTTCTGTGCATGAAAATATTCAAAAGCGACTGCGAATTTTAAAAAATCGGCAAGAACAATATCTCAGTTAAAAAGTAAATGATGATGAAAAATAATTATTTTATATAAATTTAGCGTGTTACGAGTATTTCCCAAAAATCTTGCCTAGTATTATTGTATCTTTTCCAATTTCGAAAACCGCTTGGAAAAGATAATAGTTGGAAAAAGTTAATTACCCTTGTACCATTTCGGTTAACCTTTTCGAGATTTTACTGTATTACTAAGGCCACATATAAGTTCGAATTTTTCGCGCATCACGATTTAATTTATGACCTGTTGGAATTGTTCTTCTGGTAAGGCACTTTATGAGTATTTATTGCTCACAATTCCACATTTGGTGGCCTATTTCGTACAACCGTGCCATAATTTCTATTTGTTTAATTTTTTTATAGTTAGGTGCACAATAAAATTTAATACAGACGCATTAAGTGCGCATTTACCGGACAGGGGTAACAAATCCAATTCGTTCATTGCGTCACCTCCCGTCTTTCCTTTATGCCTTGACTTTTACTGTTATACGTAATGTAAGGCAACAGCAGCATCGTAAATCTTTTGCTAAATCAAAATTAGTTTGTGTACTGCGCATTTCACATTAATTTCCATTAAAATGCAGGCATAATAAAATATACACAAACTGGACGTCGCCAACAGCAGCCCTCACACCAACAGTGTTACAATTTCAGCCTTCTGGTAAGCCGGTGAGCTCAACACTTCTCTTAATACTAGCTTCATGCAACATCATCTCATATTATAGCAAGCATTCCATCACCTGGGTATGCTCAATCCTGCCAACTTGCACCCGCTTACCTGCGTACTTACACATTCACCCATTTACAAATATGGGCACATAAATATGAACACGTACATAGTTACTGGCAAGCCTATTTAAATTCCTTTAAGACCTATTTAATTTTCCAAGTTTTTATTAATATTGCAAACCGAAGTAGCCGAGGCATAGAAAGTGTGAATTTACGCACATTAACAGTGGCGGGTACAACATCTCCTTAAAAGGGGAAAGGATACCAAATAAAATGTGTGCTAAAAAATTTAATATCCACAGAGTGTTTTATTGCATACAAACGATTAGAAAATGTTCTTCACACAAATGATAGAAAATTGTATTTATTAGATTTATATAAATAAAAGGAAATTCGAAATCGGTCAACTATTTTCAGAAATAATTACAATTAAGCGGCTTATATTTTTTTAAATCCAAATTTAGATATGTATATCTCAAAACCCGGTGTACTTTTTGCATCTTATTTTCAAGGCCTTCTTCAATTCCTCGCTAATAAAATTCGGAAATCTTTAGGAATTTTGGAAAGCACTCTCAAACACCAATAGCTCCAAAAATGGTAAACCTAAAGTTTAATTTTTAATATATGTACGTAATTCTTTGGATTAGATTACCAACCGTCAAAAGAATTCCAAATATTTGCAGGTGTAAACTTCAGTTTCGGTAGACAGTGTAGAACGGCAAAGTTTTTTCTTATTTACTTGCATTGCTTTTAACTGTGTGTTTTGTGATATCACCTGAACAATTTCGTCGGCTTTTAAGACACACCTACAGAAACAAGAACAGAATCTGACTGATGTTTTCGTTCAATACGCATGTTATTCTTCATAAAATTAATGGAAAAATATTTAACGAAGCTCATATTAACATACAAGGCTGCAAAATATTGGTTTGGTAAAGAATTAGTCAAATATTTGACATTTTTCCTTTCACCAGCTACAAAACGACTTGATGCTAATCTTTTTCAGATTGCGACTCTACAAGTAAGAAAATATATTGACAAATTCTATTCCATAATGAAGACCACGATTTCCAAGAAATCTTCTTTCGTAGGTCTCCAAATTAGCCAATAGATGAGTTTAAGTTGAAAAAGGTCGCATTTGGAGTCAATTGCACTCCCTATTTAGCAATAATCGCACTCCTACAGTTAGCTCAGGATTGTGGGGACAAATTTCCGCTCGCCAGTAATATACTCTCGCTTGAATCCTACGTGGACGATATACTTTTCAGAGGGCAGAATATACAGTTCACTATAAGCCCAATGACCCTAATAAAACCTGGGGTATAATCCCACAGCGAAAAATCGTGTCAATCATCCAAAAATTCAAAAATCAATACAAGATTCCGGAGCTAATTTTCCAGGATACCATTTCTACCAAAACCCTTGGCATAAAATGGAACGCACAAGTAAAGTAACCTTTAAAAATAGCCTGTTCCTTAGGCTAGAGCTGTGCGGTGCGGTGCCATCGAGTTCCCATCATTGGCCAATCCAATTCGCTTCCAACTAAACTGACAATCTTATGAGCTCTTTCTCTGGTCTGATTCTTCCATTGTTTTGACATGAATAGAAAAAAACACCACACACTTAGAAAAAGTATGTCACCACTAGAATCTCGATTATACCTTAAAATGTGAGCAACGGCACATGGCGGCACGTAACCAGTGCAGATAATCCGGGATTAGCAATAAATACTTACGAACGGTACGTCAAGCGAAAGGAGGTTAATTTGTAATTGAAATAATATAACAAGGTTTATTTATTGTATCAAAGACTCTTAACAATGAAATATCTAATTGTTTTTAAATAGATAATATTAGGTATATAATATTTGCCATCTTCATTTAGAAACAGTTTGGCGCAGTTGCCAGATCACACAATCCTAAAACTCTATCAGGTTTGGGATCATGTCCTCAACGGAGTATTGAAAGAATTACGCGATATTATTAATTCCAATATTGATTATTTTGATTGGTTGCAAATTGCGGTTAGCGATGCTACGTATATTTACCAAACCTAATCCTATAAATAAATTTTGGGAAATGTGGTTGTGGTTATTACACGATTTCGCCGATTTTCAATACAAACCTACCTTGCGATTGTATAAAAAGTTTCATTGAGATAGCTCAATATTTACTCAAGTATCCGCTTCACGGACGGACCGGCAGATATGGCTTAATTTTTTCGCTATTCATTCCGGGCATTAGTCAGTAGGTCTTCCGAAAATCACCCGATCTTTTTATAAATCTCCCGACCTTCTTAGACATTTACATTCGTTTTGTAAAAGATTCGTGTTATAAAAAATGCTTTCATTATGAATTCATATAGGTTAGTGGCAGTAGTACAAAAGCAAATTCGCCTTGAACGTAGGAATTGAACAGGGACATTCTCGCAAAAAACAATTATATGGAAACTTTACCTAATTTTTTAGCCCGTCTTTTTTGATGTTAAACGGATTTGATAATCTGGAGACTTATAATATTAATCACAAATTATGCAAAGTGGCATAAATATCTCATGCAGCGTCCGCTCTTATATAACGTGTACGTATTGCGAAACGTAGGTATTACTCGATATAAAATAAAAATATTTTTAAGGTTCTCTGTGTAGCTAGAGGTTAAATGCAGTGCTTAGAAATTCTAGTAATGTGGTGATTCAAATAAGTCCAAGTAACATGGGTCTTAATTCAGTAGAAGGTAACGTATTCAGAATGATTGATGAAGTCACTTGACGTTTACATAGCCATCACAAAGAACATAGACTTGAATATACATATGTAAATGCTCGTACATATTTATATTATGTATGTATATACATATACATACATACATATATATTATGTATATTCCCAGTTAAGCTTAGTTGATTGAAACTTTTATTTTTCTTCCCTAAATTTCCACGCATCGCCACCTTCAATCTTTGTTGGTATGCGGTATGCAACTCTGGTTGCAACATGAAACGCAGCACAAATACTGTTGTATTTGGGGAAAAGGAAAAGACAAAATTGCAAAAAGTTTTTAGTGAGCGCGTTGCAGGAAGCGACAAACTTCAAAGCACCGTGTGGTCAGTCAAAGTTTTTTTGTGGAAGAAATGCGAAGAGAGAATGGGAAGCTGTGTGCGAACTGCTCCCATTTCATTTGTTTTCTTAAGCAACTTCGGTCAGCTTATTTTATTGTCGATTTTATTTTGCTGCATACGATATGGAATTTTTAATGCCTCGGCTAAATGAACGTGTTGCTAAAGTTTTTATTAGGAGCAAAGTGTGTGTTGCCACACGACACACACACACACACACACATACACGGATGCCTGTATGTATGTACTCCCACACCAGCCGGCCAAAACTTACCGCAAACTTTAAATGCGCAATAAACACAAACATTCACAAGCTGTTGGGCAGTGTAAGTGCGAATGTTTATCGATAGATTGGTTGAAAGTTACTAAATTCATACGTACCTTTGAGAGTGAGTACTAGGACCCATAGACACACATGCTCTTTTGGGGTTTTGACTGCAATTCACAGTTCTCATTTTGTCTGATTGCGTTTGACAGGCTTCGACAGCATATTTTCAAATAGTTTTCCCAAACTTATTTAAAGTTTGTTGTAAAGAATGAAATTCAAACACATACGCACTCTCTCCATCTCCACACGCACACACACATACAAACAATTACGTAAGTGCTATCTTGCTTTCACTCATACCGGTCCATATAGTCAAAAACTTATGGAGTTAAGTTATAAAGAAAAAGAAATAAAGAAATATGACAGAGTGTTGATTGTGTCTTTAAAGTTTGATGCGGTTGTAAACTTTACAAATTGAATAATTCAAAGAGGATGGAAAATGAGAGGGTGTGAAGCGGTTTGGTTAGATTATTTAGTGGAAGGTTTGACAAAGTTTAACGATATTTTTGATAAAAATTTTCACAATTTGTACCACACAGCTGTCGACAAAAAAGGGAGAATGTTTCATTTGAAGCGAATTCGTTTAATGGGACTAAAATTTATACATGTGCGGGAGAGTTGCTGTCCACTGTTGTATCGAAAGTTTGTTTTTTCGAACTTTTTTTGTAGCTATGAATTGATATCAGTAACTAGGAAAAAATCGAGTATAAATTATTATGTTTAACAAATATAGAATGTCATAACAATCCAACTACAAGCAATGAATTTCGGACATCGAAATTAAATAAATGATTTTTAAAACTTAATATTTCATATCATGCTCGCAGTTACACTGTGATATTGCATTGTTAGCGCTTTATACATATACCATGAGGATTAAATGTATAAAGTCCGCTGGGAAAATTTATATTTTGTAGTGAAAATATATGCTGGACAGTCGGTCTGAAAGGACGAGTTTCAGAGTAAGCAGCGCCTTCGCTTATCATATTGCTATGCTTTTGCGGTTTGAATTTTTGCGGCCTCGTTTAATGGGAAGAAAAATACTAGTTTCCACGTCAATCCTTTCCATCCAACAGGTAGCATTCGACAGTGGACACGTTGAGATCTCTTGAAATTGATAATACTTTCACAATTTCTTATTTGTGGCGGTAGTTCGTAAAAACGCTTTAATCCTTTCATAAATATATAATTTTACCGACTTCCGTTCTGTAAAGCGGTAATCGGAAGTTAATATTTTCTTTGAGTTCCATCAATATATTTTAGATTGTCGCTCAGGTATTCCGATACCCTACCATTATTTACAGTGAATGATAGAATACAAGAGCAACTGATAGTGACAAAATAATAACTAGAGAATGAAAGAGCAGATAAAAAATCTAAAAAGAAAAGAAGAGCAAATTCCTCAGCTCATGGGTGAATGTTGTCAAAGCGACAAAGATAGCCCTAGCCCATGTCATTAGGGTAAATTTAAAGTGTTAGAGCAAGAACTGAACCTTAAACGAAAGCAATATTGCTTACGATCCGAAAGAAATCATCGCAACCAGTCTCGCTCACTGTTCTCTATACCAATATCTTAGATTTTGTTCTACATTCTTATCGCGTAAATAAAATTTGGGTACTGAAATCAGCTAGCACGGAAATAAAGCAAAATTTTCTATATCCTCAAAACTCTTATAAGCTACTCTTCCAAATGATCATAGAACAATTCCATAGAGCCGAAATACTTAATGAAATATAAATGTAAATAAAGTCTATAATCCGTAGTCTATGAGGAATCAGAAATAATTCTTGGTAATGTCCAAGCGAGATTATTTCTGCGAAAATGATATATTTTCATATTATATTTCTTTTTCTTTCCGATCTTCCTTTGTCAAGTTTGGGTTTTGAAATTTTTTTCTGCTCAACTATCATCGAAATCATCCCAAACTAGTCCCAAAATGGTACCAAAGTGGTCCGGAATGGTACCAAGATACATTTGTACCATATATGGCATATAAAAACATCCGCAAGTGAATAACAACCTATCCCACTATAAGATGAAAGACACTGTGTTATCACGCCCAGCCATTGGCACAATATTTTGGACACTTTGGTCTCGACGGACCACGGGGTATCGCTGTCAAATTATTTTTTAACATATTCTTACGTAGATAATTATTCGATGCGAATAAAAGGGTTTCCATATAAGTTGTAACATTTCATTCGGAAGTACCCTTAATTAAGAATGAGAGTATTTCATTTTTTGTTTATATAAAAATTGTCACCAGTCAGTTTGGCGATGGCTCGCTTTAGATGTTGAATCAAAATATCAAAATATGTACTAAACCTTTGCTATCGATGCTTTCAGCCATCGACGCCGAGATGCGTCCAACTTCCAGCGAACACAGTTTGAAGACAAAACTCATCGACGAGGTGAATATTAGATGGGCCATGGAACCTAATAATCCGAGAGATTGCCAGACAAGTTTGTTCAAGGGTTGAAGAAAAGCGATCCAAAGTTATCATCGGTTTGATTACCGTTCTCTCAGACTAATGGTCGCGATCATAACCGGGCAGTGCCTCATGGGCATACACGGAAAGATATTGAAATGCCTAACCCGCGAGAGCACCAAAAGCTATCTCTACCAATGCCCCGCCCTGCCAAATACCCGAACCAATTCTTAAGTTGGTGCTTTCTAGACTATTTGGCCGCCCTGAACTCGGCGAGCATTCTCGATTTTCTACACTATATAAAGCGCGTCTTGTTCACCTTCTAAGGCTCCTTTCAGCCTTATCACAACGGGCGTTGATAGCCTACGCGTGCTTCCGTAATCTTGCATGGTTGCAGTCGTTCTAACTTAACCAGTGAGAAATATGAAAATATGGGTGTCACACTGTTCGATTCGCTATATTTTAAGGAAAGTTGGCATCTGGTTGAAAAGTTGAATTTAATTAAATTATAGACAAGCTATATGGAATAGTAATAGTTCGTTTCGCTATGAGAATGTTTTTAGGTAAATTTTGTAGGGGGTTACCACCTTTTAAAACGTTAAATTTTATTAAGGATAAAAATTATTAAAATTTGAATGTCAAACTGGTTGCCTCGATGAAGACAACGTGCATACCTATATTTTCAAAAGGGTCAATTTATAAACGAATATAGGCAGGACAACGCCTGCCGGGGTCTTCTTGTGATACATATTTTGAAATAGGCGTGGGACCGCACACTTTAGAGCAAATAAGTATATATTCGAAACTAGATTGCAAAGTCTACCAAATTGGATACACACATAACATTTCAAGCCGGTAAGAAAAATTTTGAAAATTGTAAAAATCGGACAAAAACTACTCCCAATTCTCATAAGAAAATCAAAAAAAGCTGATATTTCAGTAACTTAAAGATAATTTGCTCAAACTTTATCTGTTGGAAGATGACATATAGTATGAAATCCACAATTTTGGAAATATTAAAACCCAGCTTTTATATAAATTAAGGTAATATGCAAAAATAAAAAAAAAGCCATATTCCACCAACAATAGAAAGTAATTTACTCAAATTGGATACACAAGATAGGACAAAGGTTACAAAAGTTGTGGAAATGGGCGTGACTACACCCATATATTATATTTCTTAATATCGGTTTCACCCGGTTTGATTTTTCTTCACTTGTGGTATATTACCTACCGCAGTAAAAGTAAATTAACGGTATTTTCATATAATTTTCTTTTTAAACCCGTTGACAATTTTAAGGTTGTCAACGGTTGCGACTTTTAAAAACTTAAAGCTGTGCGAGCAATTAAGCGCAGGGTTTGTATATTTGAAACAAATTCAATAATGCCAGCGATAAAGAAGTGATTTATTAATATATATGGGTCATTCCTCGCTCGTTAGCTAGCGGCGAAGCGCGCGTAAAGATAAAAAAATTCATAACTCCCGAAGTTTTCATTTCTGCATCGCATATTTTTCACAGGTTATATAGTAATCACTGGCAATCATATTAAAATAAAAAAAGTAAAAAAAAATAGTCCCAAATTTGGAAAAAGTTTAATTGTTTTGAAAAAAAGCACTAATTTAAAAAAAAAAAAAAAACTCACAGAACGTATACTTAGCTGTGTTGCGAAGATAGGGGAATAACGCAAATTTTCAGCACAGGAAGAATTTTTTATGACCAAAACTTTTTTTACTGTGGAATACTGAAAAAACGACTTTTTTCAAGTTTTCAAAAATTCGAAAGTTCATTTCTCGAAAATTTTAAGTATCATATTAAAATAAAAAAATACGGGTCGATTATTTTTCAATATAGAACACAAAAAAAAATATGTTTTTCCAAAAAAATTTATGAGTGCAAATATCGGATGGAATGACCCATATGTATATTAATTTCATTTTCCGTGTTAAAAATGGTGCCATTGATTACCACTTTATTAATGGTGTTTATTTACAATTTTAAGATGCTTCCATATTGATTTACTAGTTCCAATATCAGCAGTTGTTTTATACTGCAAGTAGATATTTAACCTTCTCCAGCTTCTTCTATTTACGTCTACTTTCGTTTTAGTTATTCCAGACTCTTGTATCCTGCAAATATTACACTGATAGGATACAATGCATTTTTATTCTCATTTCATAAACTTTTTTCAACTCAATCATGAAATATATTGTTTCATGATCAGTGATCCATTGTCAAGCATTGCTATTTAGTGTTCTATATTCGCTGGTTTTCTTTCTGTAGCTCTCTATTACAATTTATAGCATTTTTTTTTGTTTTTGTAAATGGCCGGCTTAAATAAATATGTATATATATTTACATATATTTGTATGCACTTTATAGTTACATGTTATTATGTGAAAATTCTTTGTAGCAATAAATTTCGCCTTTTTGGCCGCTTCATGCAGTGAAACGCCAAAAATGCTTTCATTTCTATTCGAAAAGTCAAACACACGCTCACGATGTGACAGGATTAAACTAAGAAACATCAGCTAACAACGAAACGACTAAAAGATATACGAATGCAGTGGGTATGCCACGAATTTGCCAAAAAGTCGACTGTTGCTTGTCACGCTCACCACGCACCAGTGTTTTCCTTTGCCTCAAGTTATCTCACCACTTACTTTCTGAAACAGATGTTGAGCGTAGATTAAAGTCGCAGATGAAGAGTATCAAGGGTGGGTGAGTTGTCACAGCGTTCTTATATTTTATTATTTTATATGAGTTGCACACAGCAATGTAACTCTGCGTAGAGGAAATGAAACATGCAATATTGCACTTTACGCTTCGTAACGTCAACTGAATCCCATCTGCTGCCCACAAGCCATGGCAACCCTCTGTAAAATAAAAATAAGAAATTTATGGTCCAACAAAATTTGTGCAGCGAAGGTAAAAGCCAAATGGGCTGTAGCAAGTAAAGCAAATTCTTTTCGGCCAAACTTCGAGCTATGTGAATAAGTGACATTTCGTTAAAAATATTATTATGTTTTTTGTTATAGAACGAACCATATTTTAATACAAAAATAACGATACAAATTTATAATTAAAGACATTGCGAACAGTATAAAAAACCAGCATGTGATTAATTGTTTGAGTAACTGTAGATATAGATATAGACATATGCATATATATCAAAATGCTCAAAATGAAAAGCGAAGTCGATTAAGCCATGTATGTCGGTAAATATCGAGTTATCGCAACGGAACTTGGTGTATGCATTGCCCTCGAGCCACCTTAAGTTCGTATTGAAAATGGTCGAAATCTGATAATAACCACACACGCATGACGGAGTTTTACGAAAATCCAAAAATGTAATACTTCAGTAACTATAAAATATAATTCCCTAAAAGTTGATATCAGGAGTTGTTTGGAGAAAGGACTGGGTGGGTTAAATTTTCTAGCAATTTGGCGTGAGTTAACGACGTTGATGTATACACTACTACTAATTACATACATCATTGATCTTCACAAACATGATCTTTGAGTTTAAGCGATAACATAGTAACAAAGGAATAGCATATTCTTTTGTTCCTCTGACAAAGCGATTATGATAATATTAGAAATAATGTAAAATGATAAATACTAAATAACAACTTTATCACCAAATAAATATTGTTTAGAAGTAGTATAAATAGATGTAAGAAATAACATGTAAAGCAGTTCTGAAATTGTCTGAAATAAACTAAGTCGGAAAAAGAGCATTCGCTCCAAAAATAATTTTTTATTTTGATTCCGATGACAGAACCAAAACTCGTGGCACCGCCCATTTTAGAGCAAATAGGTACGTATATTTCCTAAAAAACCAGACCGATCCCTCCCACATTTTGTACACACGTTATCACAAATTCAAAAGTTATAGAAAATTTCGAAATATTAAATATGTTACTAAATCTTGTAGCAAATTCATTATAATTTAGTACTTTGAGTTTAAGAAGGAATAATAATGATTTTTTCGCGACCTTTCCAATTTTAATTTTGAGTTTTGCCGGCTCGAGGTCAAGGGGAGATAAATGCGTGAAAATTTAAATATGAGAAATAGGGTAGTTATTTCGGAAAAGGGGCTAATATTTACCTTCTATTTGCCTTGTGTATTTTAAGTTCAGTTTCACCCGAACTTATACTCTTCTTTACATCGTTTTGTATAAAATTGTGCTTATTGAGTACATCAAAGTTACGTTAATTTTTGGAAATTGCAAGGCGAATTTATGGAAGGTGATGGCATAAGAGCAGCTGATTTGTTTTTTTTATTCACCTACATGTATTTTGTTTTTGCTTTTGCGTATGAGCTTTCAAAAGCCGTAAAAGCAAAAACAAAATGTATTTAAATTTTGACAACTCTTACGCAGAAACAAAAACAAAATACATAGGAATTTTGTAGTTGTATTTATAACACCACCTTGTATGGATTCGCCTTGGGAAATTGTATATGTTCAAAATATTGGCTGCTAACAATCGATCGTGATCACTTATGTATTAAGGTATCTATCATTAGACGTTTCAAACAATGCCACAATCTTCTACTGTGATCTAAAACTTCTAACTTTAGATACATTTTAAGTGATATCGGTTCCACCAATTTGTTAAAAATCGGTATTGAATGTATGTATATTAATTACCTTATCATTTTAAGTTTATAGCATATTAAAACTCATAATTTGCTAAGTTTTGATTACAAGTTTATGAATGTTCTATAAATGCCTAAAAAAAATTATTTTACACTTCTCATGCTATTTCCCAATAAAAACATAAAATAATAATTTGGCGCCTACACGTTATGGGTTGATAGTTGCACGAACTCTTCTACAATTTTTGGTATGCTTCTTGATGTTGGGCCCCAAATTAAGGGGTCTACAGTCAAGGCCCACCGCATAAAGCGCGCACTCGGCTACGGAGACCGACTGTGATTATAAAGAAAAGGCTAATTCAAATGCCCTCATAAATGATGTAGTAGCAATTGTCACATTACTCCAATTTCCTGTGGCCACAATGTTACAAGTCGAAATTTAAAACTTTAACGACTTTTATTTATTTGTGTGTTACAAAAATTTAGGTTTTTACACATTTCTCTTTCTCCTTGAATTCTTCGTACTAAATGTAAGTGAATTTGTTACGCGATTTAATAAAATGACGATAATTTAAATTTTTAGTGATATGAGAGGTAACATTTCAAATCAGCAAGCAAAATTTCACAAATTGGAAAAATGGGACAAAAACTGCGCTCAGCTCTAAGGTAACGGTATTTTCAAAACTTAAAAATGCACGCGATATTTAAGTAACTATTACAAAGAATTTGCTCAAATTAAATATCCAGAAAGAATTTGTATGAGCAAATACTTGCCAATATCGTACAAAAACCAAGAAATCCCATATTTATGAACTATATAAGGTAACTTTCTCAAATTTTATAGGCAAGATTGGATTTGAGCATGAAATGCATAAACGTTGAGAATGGCCACCTTAGAGCAAATAGGTATATCTCCGAAACTTCTTTGCCAAATATTACTATATTACGTACACACTAGTCCGAAAGCACAATTTCGAAAACTATAGAAACCTGACTAAAACCGCGCTCATCTTTCATATAACGGTAATTTACAACAAATCAAAATATAAAATATTTTACCAAATCATGTCGTGAATTATTTTAAATTTGGTGTACATTAATTAGGGAGAGAAATATTCTGGAAAATGGTTGTGGTACATTAAAAATTTAGTAGTTTCATTTTCTTTCTATTGAAATCAATAAAGGTCCTTTAATATTTCAAAATGATATTATACTAGCATACCTGGCTTACTTTGCTGCGCCAGTAAATACTTTCTTTTTAGATATCGAACGGTGCGTTTGCGCTTACAAAACTCTTTACACCTTGAGCTAAAGGAAATACATACATATGTATGTATATACCGAATATCAGATACCTCAAAAAGATGGGTAGATATGATGAAAAGTAGTTTCGCCTAGTAGTTTCGCCTTAAATGCGGCAAGAGTCCTCTTTTTCCCCAACAAATAATAAAGAGGCTTTTATATTAGAGCTCTATGTCAACTATTGTGTATCTGCATCAAATGATTGCGCAGTTATAAAGGGTGGTTAAATTCTAAGGGCCGATGTTGAATGTGAACCACACCTAAACGTCAAGTTTTTTTCTGCATTTCATTTGACATTTCTCAATTTCAGACTAATTCAATTTGAACATGGAAAGATACACAATCGAGCAACGTGTTAAAGTTATTCAGGCTTATTATGAAAATGGGCGTTCAAATCAAAATGAATATCGTGCATTTTCGAAGAAAATCATCTTCAGTGATGAGGCACATTTTCACCTCAGTCATAATCCAAGAGTGATTGTCGAAAACCCAATGCACCCACAAAGAGTGACTGTTTGGTGCGGTTTATGGGCTGGCGGCATCATCGGGCCGTATTTTTTCCAAAATGAGGCCGGTCAGGCAGTTACTGTGAATGGTGTTCGTTTTCGTGAGATGATAACGAACTATTTATGGCCCGAATTGGAACATAAGGATGTGGACGATATGTGGTTCCAACAGGATGGTGCCACTTGCCACACATCCAACGAAACATTGGCTCTTTTGCGCGACAAATTCAATGGCCGTGTTATCTCACGTGGTGGGGATGTCAATTGGTGTACGTCGATAAGCCAGCAACAATTCAAGAGCTAAAGGATGAGATAATTCGGCACATTAACGGCATAGAACCTCAATTATGCCTCAGCGTCATCGAAAATTTGGACCATCGGATGGAGGTGTGCCGCCGAGGTCGCGGCGGACATTTGGCCGATATTTTGTTCCGTACATAATTGAACCACACCATATTATCATAATAAAAAGAAACTACAATAATTTCCAAAATAATTTGTGTTTTATTCAAAATCAACATCGGCCCTTAAAATTTAACCACCCTTTATAAGGAGTTTGGTTTTTTTTTATTACATAGGCGATGAGGCATTGACCATTTGTTCAAAATTATGCACGGTTTTCTCTATAGGACATATATACAAAAATATAATTAATCTGCTGAATAGTTGTGGATATAAGACCGCCAAATTTGTGTACAGAACGAAAAGTTGTTGCCACAAAATCTGTTGCAAAAAACAACGGAATTCAAATTTTACTCTTCAAGTCCATCATGTTGTGCAATAAAAGTGATTTCTGAGAAAAAAAAAAGCTCGGGTTGTTGAAAACAAAATTATTTTCCAACTACAGGTTTAACAATTGCCCCGTTTCTTTGTAACCGAGTCGCAAAAGAACACTAGGTAGGATAACAAAATGTATGTAAAGCAACAACACCAACTCGGAAAAATATGCAAGTTGAGCTAACTCAGGAAATGATATCCGACCTGAGATGTAGTTTTGGGAAATGAGAAAATTGCGCTATTGTGTATTAGCACTAAGACAATACATGGGAAATTTAGATTTAAGACCCAATTCGTTTTTATTTGTATAGTATTTGTAAATATATAACTACGTAAACCTAAAAATTGCCGGCACAATTATTTTCCGTTCTTAAATTGCACTAAACAAATCGCAACTTTCATGAAAGAGGCTAACAGGGTTGCTTTTGTAAATAAAGGAAATTTTATCCGAGTTGGAGCGTTCTTTTGCAACTCGAGTGCAAAGAAACGGGCCCAATATATGTATAAATAGGTATACTTATGAAAATTACAGGATTTAGGCACACCCCAAAATGAAATTAACCGTCTGTCGGCAAAATCGTCTGCCGAAGATTTTTGAATACATGCAATCCAATTTAATCCGATATGAGTTTAATTAATATATTGGCAAAATTTGCCAATTGATGCCGATGTGTACCATATTTTGTAATGAAACTTATTTAGCGCTATCGATTGCGAAGTGAGTGCACATAAAGGACAGTATATGACAGTCAGTTTCTTCTCCGCATATGTAAACAACTATGCAGAGTTCGTTCTATGTACATAAGTATATAATCTATAACTTTTACAAAACTCGATGAAATCGGAAACATATTGCGAAATTTAGCGTTGTAAATAGATTCTGAGCAACAGGTATGTTTAAAGCTCTTTAGCTCGCTGGCCATTTAGTTAAAAGCTATTTCATTATTTTCGCAGATAAATAAACATGAAAGCGATAAATTTAATATGTGATATGGAGAGAGTACATAGTTTGATGAATATTAAAGAAAAGTTGCTTTTCTTGTGCTAAAATTAATGAACACGCGCTTAATTCAAATATAGTCATGCCCGAGTTTAGTAAGAGGGATGGAATAAAATTTGCAGCTTCTTTGTTTGTGGTGATTTTTTTTATGTTCGTGGTACGTTTTCTTTGCATAGCATTATTCGTCATGAAAATCTCCTTCGATATCATACCTGCTGATTCTTATATAATCTCCAATCCACATACATATATGTAGTTTGGAAAGTATCTGTCTAAAAACATTACGACGAACATATATATGCGGGCTATTTTGACAAACGTTTCTATTTTTTAAAACGGTTATATTATTTTGGGCGACGTGGCTGCGTGCATACACGGTTTTGAGCTAAACAGCGATCACTGATTGTGTTTGCTAAAATCATAGATATGTATGTATGTTTGTACATATGTATGAAAGACAAAGCATCACTCTACACTCATGTGCAGTATGCGATCGACACCTCAAATTAACTACATATGCGTATATGTATATGTAATTCTTTTCTTCGCTGTATTATTCTGCATGCAGATTTAATATAACAATATAGTACAAAACACCTCACGCCATTTGAAAATAAAATAGATTTTTCTCTGTTAATAATTTTCCTTTTCTGCTTTTTAGTTCTTATCTGGCATCAAAGCGTGTTTATTTTTAATTTTTTAAACTACTATTTATTAAGTTATTAAAATATTGTTGAAATGTTAGCCAAATAAGTTAATATAATGTAATATATAAAAAGTTTCGAGGAAAACTAGAAAGTTCATAATTAGCGGGCAGCACTTAAGTGATTGATTAATTTCGCAATAAAACTAGAATTTACTAGCTAAATTCATGCTTAAACCACAATTGCATTTTGATGTCTCAACTGGTTCTGGATGGACCTGAAAGTTTTACGCTTAGTTGTCTAATTTGGATTAAACTTGTATTTATATAGGCGAGTATAGCTAGGGTATAAGCGCCAAATTATTATTATTATATAAGTTGAGGTAATAGAAGCGCATAACTAAAGCAGCTGATCAATACAATACTCGTAATAAATGATAAATTCTAAACCGAGCTAATGCCCGCATCTTAACCTTATTGAGTTAAGAATTTATACTTTGCACTCAATTTTGTGCTCAAACTCAATGTTGTGACGATCGCACGCTAGCGTTGCAATAAGAGCATCAGAGTGTCCAGCACTGAAATAAGAATGCAAAGCAAACATACTCGGCAACAACATGCCTATGCACCTGCTGAATAAAAACCCTCGCTTGGCGCCAGTTACTGCAGTTATTAGTATGGTCAAACCATCAGAGTGTCCGTCCAGCATTGCAACAAGAATGCTAAACAAATTTAATTAGCAACAACATGCCTATGCACCCGCTCACCAATAACTTTGACTTGGCGCCTGTTACTGCAATATGTTCAAAGCATCCAGCATGGCAGTAAACAAAGCCCACTTAGCAACGCGTACTCAACCACCCGCTTGGCAACAGATGCCTGAACACGAGCTTAGCAACACCATTAATTTGCCGCCTATAACTTCAGTTTCTGATGCGCTTGGACAGCGAAGCGTCCCTTAACGGCGTACCTTAACGCCGGACAATTACCTATACCAAGGTAAAAACAACAACGCCTCTTGATATACCGCCCAAAACCAGCGTCTAGCAGAAGCAGAGGACATATTTCGGATATATCAGAGGTTGCCTCAAAAGGAATCGACTGATAGAAGATTATTAAAACGTTAGTCATAGAGCGAGTAACATCGCAGTGTTCTGTAATTATTCATTAAAAAAAAAAAAAAAAAAATCAAGTTGAATTGTGAAAATTAAAAGGTATTAATTTATACATAGACAGAGGTTTGCTCTATAGCGTCAATACTGTTTTGACACTCCCTTACCAAAGGTTGTCTTCATGTTACCTAAGCAAAAACTCTCATGAATTTCATCCAATATGCAATTTTAAATTTATATTCAAAGAAAACATATGTATAAATATTTGTTTTACAAATGTAGCTTTTACTCCAATTCGCACGTAAATATGAGGATTTAGTACCACCTTGATTTGCTAAGGAAACTGATTTTGTTCAGAATGAGCGAGAAAACTGTTTACTGAACAAACCTAGAAAAGCTAACCAGCTTCAAGGTGTAAATGTCAAGTTTTATTTTCTCATAGAAAAAGTTTCCTAGAACTGCACTGTGAATGTACAAAATCAAGAAGGTAGTTGTATTACAAAATTAAATCTATCTATATCTATATATATATATATATAATTCCTCAGTCAAAAACCCTAGCTTAAACAAACTGAAGCAGTTACAGAATTGAGTTACATATTGAATCAAAGCGCTCGCGGCGCAGGTTAAAATAAAATCAGATTAAAGATGGACGTGTGAGAAGCAAAATATTTATAAGGGGATTCCATATCAGATTTGCAGTCGGTGGGATAGTTTTGTATCCTTTTTAACAAAAATAAATTGACATATGTATATGTATATGTATATTTTTTTATTTCCGTCAAAAAAAAATTTTGGCGGAACTATGATTTTTTTAATTTGTGATGAACGGCCTTTTTTCAATGCCAGTGGCGTTTTACAGCTCCAATATCTCGAGAACTGTACATCGTAGAAAAAACTATTTCACTTCTACCGTTATTAGTATAATGATAACAGATGTTAAAATAACGCATTTTCAATTTCTACATACTTGATGTCTGTTCATAACAAAAGATTTCTAAAACTAGATTCACTATATTGAAGACATTTTAGATTCATATGTATATAAATATGCACACAAATATATGTATATGTAAGTGCATTTCTTAAAGACAAATATGTATGTACATATGTAAAGTAATACTTCAAATTGTGCACAAATTAAAATAGTATGAATAATTATTGTTGTTGCAAATACACGAGCGTGCTAGGCCTTAAATGAGCCACAAATTCGCCACAAGTCACAGCTGGGTAACTGATACGCTTCATATTTTAAGCAAAAAACCGCAAATAGATCCCGAAAATCTTCTTACATAAATTAATGTATAACAACATACGCATTGAAATAGAATATCTGTTGAAACCATGGTTCAGTGGCGCAGAATGATTCGAGACTAAAGCAGCAGCATATGAATTGATAAGGGCGAAAGCAGTAACCACAAACTTTCGCCGCAAATCGAAATGAATAAACATACATATGTATATACTTATATCCTTACGTACGTACGTACATACGTACATGGGTTTTAAGCATATTGCTTTGCAGCAAATCATGCATATGAATATATCGCACATACATTTACAGTTGAGTTCATGAAAATGGTAACAAAAAATATTAACAATTTTATCTTTGCTTACTTAATTTTACTCATTTTCAATAAATGTTATGTTAATAATAAACAGGTTATGGGTGTTAAACTGTAATGTCCCATATATTTTCGTATGGCTCATTCACAATAGCGCAGTTTTTTTCACTTCCCAACACTATAAGTCAGGTCGGATACCATTTCACCGAGTTGGCTCAAATCAAATCAAATCATATTTTTCCGAGTTGGTATTGTTGCTTTACATGTAATTCGTTATCCCACCTAGTGTCCTTCTGCGACTCGGTTACAAAGAAACGGGCCAATGTGAAAAAATTTAAAATTCCGCTACATCTCATCACAAATTTACAACCAAAAGTTGCTTTGATATTGTATCGATTAAACGTTTTATATAGAAGACAACCTTGCAAATATGTCTGACCATATCGAAAATATGTTATCAATTGTACATGTGTACAATACATTTCTGCAACCGATGAAGAAAAGGCAATTCATGCTGTTTATGCTTCCGCACGTGCGTATTCATCAAAGAAAATTTGAGTTAAATGTTAGTTGTGAGCACAACCGGCAAAGAGTATGTGTATTACAGGAAAATAAAGAGCTCTAGGAACTCATTTTCATAAATGAAAAAAAGCGAAGAAGAGAAGTGGTCATTTGATACCCGTTGCTCATACAAAACTAACCGTAAAATGGCCAATAGTTTGAGTTAATTTTTCAGGCTTCTCGCAGGGAAGTGGTCCGCTAGCGGTGAAGATAAAATATAAATTTGCCTAATATTTTTTATTTCTTGGGTAAGTTTGCGAATGTCTTAATTTTTCCACTTACTTAATAAGTCAGAATGGGAGCTTTCCATCCGTAGCTGATGCTACATTGACAACGCTTGCGCTACCGGTAAACAAAAATGTTAAGAAACTATTAACTTTTGCAGTACAATAAGTACAGCACAACAACAGTGAATGGCACGAACTCAAATCAGCTGTTTTGTAGCCAATGAGCTTAGCTGTTAACATGGACGCTTTCTTAGAGGCGCCTTTCTACTTATACTTGTGTAATTTGAATGTCAATAATTTTTCACAAACTAAGAACTCGTCAGAATTAGCACTTGTATGTAGATATGTGACGGAGAGGAATGCTAGTGGCCGTTTGTGAAAAATTAAATTAAAAAAGTCTTAGAATAGTAGTTTTGGATCACTGCACTGTGACATCAAGTATTTATTATCTGGCATGCCATGACTTCTCGTATCTCGTTCGCATTGTAATGCCCATGTTATATCTAGTGGAATAGCAAACTAGTTATGGCTAAAAGAAGACTTCGTAATATACACAAATGTTAATGGATGCGTTAAATTGAAAAATTGCAATTTTTACCCCTATACCCATATACACAAATTGATCAGTTTCAATGTAAGTATGTATGTGTTTTATGTGCTCCTACTATGACTGGTATAGTACGTTCTTGTGAAGTGCCTGCATGAACCAACTGGTTCCAAATTTGTCGTCTAATGAAATATTTCGTTACAGTTCTTTCGTAATGACACTACACTGATCTAAAGTATTATGCATATACATACATGTGGAGTTTTCTGATGAAAACTAGTTTTGTGTGCTGAATTCCTGACTCAATCTCAAATAATGTGTGTGTTATTAAATTAAAAAAATGGAAACAAATTTTCCAAATTAGTGAATCTTTAAAAAAAATATAAAAGTGTAAAAAGCGAAACTAAGAAATAATAAACACAAATTACTAAATTCTCAATAAAGAATTGCTTGTTATTAATTTTGTTCAAATGTGCAATTGTTATATAAACTTTGTCTTCCGTCCCATTATTCAAGCTCGGGTTCTCTAGTATGCAAGGCCAATGTTCTACTACGCCAACTATTGCATGAGCAGTAGTAGTTCGAACAAACTTATAATTTTGTTTTGGACCAGTTGATATCAGTCTCTTCAAACTGGTACTGAAGCACCCCACTCGGGGGGTATTCAGTTAACCGTACCCATTTCGGATGGTTAGCGGTTTGTTCAGGGAAATGCCGCGCTGATAATTTGCTACCGCTAATAGCAACTAAATGTTAGGTTATACAGTTGTGCCATTCACTAACTTTATACGATCCGACAATCGCAATTTTTGTCGACAATATTTGTTGTTTGCAGTAACGATTGTGCGATTTACTAACTTATTCATAACGAAACTTAACAGTTGTATCGTTGTATTTATATAAAGTACTAAATAGTGGAATCTTGGTCAAACTAAATGTGAAAATGGGCAAAAAACACAACTGGGAATAGAAAAAATATTATATATAAATATAATATAACTATTTATATTTGTCGTTATATAAAATTTCGGATCCTTGTCATAAGTCTCCATGACTGAAATATGACCACGACTGATAGCCGCAATGGGAATGCTGAAGCTCCACTAGACTTATGGGGAACTTATGTCTTTTAAACAAGACTTTAACTTGATGTACTCTACGTCTTGCGCCCATGAATATTGCCTACGGATCGTTGATTGCAACTAGCATCTCGAATAACCTAGCTATATAAAATTATAATTTAATATTGCATAGTAAATGAGCTACCTACATATATCCCGGAGCGAACGTCAATCCACCTCATTACAAGTTTTGCGTATATTAAACATCCGAAATGTTGTTGAATTTTTCTTTTTTTAAATTGCACGCAAATAAAATCACGACGTTTTATTTTATTGATTGAGTTATCAGCTTCATATTTGCTGTCGTTTAGTTTTTGGAAATCGACTAGCTAACAACAAATGGAGACCGGCGATAGCGAATATCGTTAAAAATGGCTACTGAATAGCAAAATCGTTAAAATATTCGAAGATGAATTAACCATGCGAATATCATTAAAACTGGTTAGTGAATCGCACTACAGGTCTTCACTTGTTACCTGAGCATTTCTTGAAGAGGTTAATTGTGAAATTAATGACATTCAAATGCATACAATTATTATGCTCCTAATTTTAACTACCATATGACTGAATATTTCGAAAATTATATTTAGTTGGAAATTGTAATGTTTATATTCCATCACATATATGTATAAAAAATAATAAGGAGCAAAAGTTTTTGCTTCTACTCAGATGACATTGGTCGGACCTACAAAACTCAAATGTTATTAAATTCTTGTACTTCTCATTCATACTTACAAAAACCCACTCAATTTTAGAAAACGATTATGTCTACCATCTTTTAAAATTCTGAATGCATTTTGCTGACGGAATTTAGAGTGAATGTTATGCTTCGCTGTTACACTAAGGTGTTGTTGAAGAAAAATGCAGAGAAAACTCTCGCGAGGAGTATGATTGTTTCTTGCCAACGCGATGTTTCCAAGTTTGCCACAAAAGAATCCCGATTTGGGCTCAAGCTCCTTTTACTGGTTCTCAAAGATGAAATGAGAGGAAAAGAATTTAATAATTTAATATTAATTTTACAGTTCGGTTCAGAAACATTTGAACCATACTAGGCATGTATGTATGCCTATCTGCATATCAACCAAATACCACTAATCCGCTTTCGAAATGGTTGCGCAGTGTTTGCGTCTAAAGTCGCGTCCCGCAAATTTTAATCATTTTATTTTTCATAAGCGGATTATATCTTTGATAAACAATGGGGTATCCAAAAAGTGAGGTTTTTATTGCACGTCTTCTATTCCGTATATGTACATATCTATGTTTAAAAGAAGTGCGACGGAGTGTAGCTTCCACCCGGAATGCTGTGGGCGAAACAGCAAATTATAGCGTTCCGACCCTCGGCAGTCAGTGACAGTGATGGGACAGTAAATTCATCCAGCACAAATTGTAATGGCAGTTGACCATGCAACGAGTAACATGATGGAGGCGTCGAAATATTTCATGCATGAACACTTCTATATGTACGGGATACTGGAACACCATATCTATAAATCTTCGCTTTTACTTTTATTTTCAGGACATGATTTATTTTTAAAGAACCTCAAAATTTCCCTAAGTAAAACAAATTTGCAAATTTTACTTTTTAATATATCGATTTTTTTGAGTTTTTGTAAATTAGCATTTTTAGAGAGATTAGCAGTTTCAGAGATGTATATATTTGCTCCTATAGTTCTTGATACCATGTATTTCTTTCTCAACCCAAATTGTCTACTCTATAAATTTGAGCAATTTCTCTGAATAGTTACTAAAGTATCGCATTTTTTGATTTTTGTAAAATACCGTTATATAAAAGATAGGCGTGAATTTCTTGGGTTTCAATGGTTTTTGAGCTTATTGAGTTTTAATGACGTTAAAGACGTATTAGATTTGGTCGAGAATGGTGAGGTAGTTATGGAGATATATGTAAGTATTTGCTCTCCAACCCAATCTAATGATCAAATTTGCGATAATAATCTGTTATAGCTACATACATATCGACTATAAGGCACCTACCTTGGGTCAATATGTTATCAAAACTTCAATTAGCTATCTCAAATTTTATTCATATTATCCGTCAACCGGCGGCGGGAAGGGCAGACAGAGATGGCTTAATTGATTTTTGTCATTTGCAAATGTCGGCTGATGAATTCAAAATCTTTTACTTCCCGAAAGGGAGGAGTGGAGATTGGACGCGGTTAGGGAAAGCAGAACCATCAATATTTGCACGGATGGATTCAAACTTGACAGAAGAATTGGTGGGGGGTTTTTCGGAACAATTGGGAATTACTTTCAGCTTCCGCTTATCTGATTATCAGGCGGCGCTGATGACAATTTCGAAGGCTGCATCACTGGTACAGTGTGATATGATTCCCGGCGATGTAATCTATATTTTCACTGACATCAAGGTAGTTACTAAGTCCCTAACATCTAGGGTAGCTGCGGAATGCCGTCGATCTCTTAATAAGATGGCTGAGACATTTCCAACACATATTGTGTGGGTTCCCGGTCACTGCGACATACAGGGTAACTGCGAAGCTGATGAGCTTGCTCGTCAAGGTACGACTCTGCCGGTTAGTGATATTAGTGATTCACCCGGCATCCCCCTATCCACTTGCCGAATTGCAAGGGCACTCAGGCCATCGGTGAGTGATCAACGAACGAAATCTCTCCTCACCCTGGGAAGACAGGATATAAGGATGACAACAGGAGTCCTAACCTGACTCTGTCGCTGTTCGGCAATAGCTAGAAGGAGAGCTGAAACTATGGGTAGCTATTTCCTTCATGAACTTGACGATCTTAGGTCAGTCGAAATTAAGAGCTTGACAAGGTCCCTTAGGAATATAAAGTGGTTTTAGGGGAACAGGGGTCACTATACATCCCCAAATGCCGTATCCAAATGGGCCATGAGCTTAAGTATGTCTCTCGGGACTGCCGCTTAACCTAACCTAACTTAATTCAATCCTTATTTCCCAAAATATTATAATATATAAATGAAATTTACCAAAAACTGAAACTAATCTCTTTTGGCACTAATGTTATAGAAGTTGCAGAAGGAAACCCAGAAAATCGTATGGAATTACAAAATGTTAGAAACCCTAAACACGGAATATAATCTCATTCTTTGGACCGATCTTGGTGCGAAAAATCACTATAAACTATAAAAGGATTAAAATTTCGTTGTTGCTTTGAGACAAAATATTACCCTACTCTTGAATTCAAGAACTTACACAAAAGATGCAAACTCAAATATCGAACTATTTACTATAAACTCCGCTACATAACGACATTTATACTCAGATTCCCAAATGCACCCTCAAAATCTTGAATTAGGGACATAGCCCGTTTTTCGGAGGTCTAAAATTGTTGCTCATAACTTTAACATTTCTGAATAGATCTTGAAGTATAACGCAGAAGTGTACTTTAAAAATTAAAGCTATGCGATTTTTTTCTTGACATACGCCATTTTAGGTACATATGTACATAAATCAAACGCAAATATTACACGAAATATTTTTATTTTACCGCTAGTTGATAACAGTGACTTCGTCTGCGATGCTTACTACTTTTGCAAATACCTACAGGAGTTTTTAAAAGCTGAAACTGAAACTTCTATGAACTTGAAATAACCTCCCATAGCCACAGTAAAGACGAGGTTGACTCTAAACTCTCCAAACAATAGGTGTTACTTACTTAAACCAATTTTTTAAGACTATGGCTAAGGACTGCAGTGTTTAACTGAAAAAAGCTTATGAGATTTAATCTAAGTTGATCTATAAGTAATACTATGTCCAGGCAAAAACTAAATCTTGTGTTTAACGCAATTATCGTAACTATTTCTTGATTTGGCAAGATTTTTCCATAACAAAAATGTGACTTTAAAATGTCGTCAGCGAGAAGATTAGGACTTACTCTAAAAGGAATTCATATAAGGTGGTACCGTCTCATGTGCGGAATGCTTATTCTATCTTCGCCTTCCGCGGTGAAAATTGTTTGTTTTGTTTACATTTTCACTTTCTATTTAGGTTCGAATTGGGGAATTTGCGCTATCTTTTTTTTTTTACTTTCATATATGCCTGTCTTTCTCTGTCCTTCACTACACTCAAAAGCAGAAAACTCACATTGCACAAATGTAAACCTCAAGCCGCGGTGTGGACAACAATAGTTAGTAATGTGGATTACCTGCGATTTCATATGATTAACTTTTGGTAAATCTCGACTAAAGGGCTATTTAATGGATTTTTATATGTACCGGGTCTTGCAAAAGGAACGCACAAAAGTTTTTTAAAAAAAAAACAAGAACGGTTTGGGATATGAAGTAAATTCTTTATTCGTCGGGCACGCTTGCAGAAGTCCAGACGCTGAACCCAATTTTCGACGGTATTCAAGCATAAATCGGCCGCTACTGCTGCAATTTCACGTTCGATATTCGTACGAATTTCATCAATCGTCGCTGGCTTGTGTGCATAGACCATAGACTTGACGTCGCCTCACAGGAAATAGTCTAACGGCGTCAAATCGCACGACCGAGGCGGCCAATTCGGGATGCAATGTTGACTAATGGAGTACGGGTGGATTGCTGCATGTCCAATAACGCATATTTTGCTTATTGACGAAGCCATTCAGCCAGAAATGACGACGACCATCAATCGGACGAAGCGCTCTTAAAGTTGAGGCCATTGACTCCGAATTACGGTAGTAAATTGTAATAATTTCGATTCGTTGTTGGATCGTATATCTTTCCGTGATGAAATGGCAAAGCTTACTGAAGAGAAATGTCAAAAGAGCGGGAAAAAATATGGCGTCGTTTGCTGTCACTATCGGTCTACTTTTGTAGCGTCCCTATTGAAAACACCTACATATATATATTTTAAATATTTTTGGAAAATATAATAAACGTATATAAAGTATTGTTCGTATCTTAGGCAACAAAATTCAATATAGTACAGTTGGCCGCTTATGCTCACTAATTTATTTTTAATATTTTTTTTATAAAACTACAACTCATTGTGTAACATAAACTAATAAATAAAAGTTTTAAACATTTTGCGAAATTCACAAAATTTCATCGAACTTCAA
The DNA here is from genome assembly GCA_951828415.1 of Anomoia purmunda. Lineage (NCBI taxonomy): Eukaryota > Metazoa > Arthropoda > Insecta > Diptera > Tephritidae > Anomoia > Anomoia purmunda. The sequence goes on along the minus strand of OX639994.1, from coordinate 68,884,650 downwards.
AAAATTTTCATAAAATTTTAAAACTTTTAAATCAGAATTTAAGATAACTTTTCGGGTATGCAGCTTTGTAGCCCGTTTGATTTTACTGTAATAAAGTTAGATTTCAAGTGGTTAAAATTTCTGGTTGATTTTTGGTAATTTTTTTACAGAGGGTGTACAGCATTTTTCTCCATACAAAAGTAACTTTGATTCATGCTTTGCTTAAGATACGAACAATACCGTATATTTATATGTTGAATGAAATTATTAGAATTTCAAAATACTAACTTTTCACAAAAACGTACGTTTTAAGATGTTTTTAGTTGACAACTTTAAACGGTTTACAGAAAAATTAACAAATCTACACTTTTGCCTGTCAGAGATAACACATGTCAAAAGATATGTATCACAGTCCTGACTCCGGACATTTTCACTGCCATCTTTTTCGGATGCCCGTATGCACGTACGTATACAGTATATGTTTGTATGTCTATGGTGCAGGTCACTGGTAATAGTTCATTTTGATCAAGCGTGACAACCGCAATTGTTGGCAGTTGTAGGTAACCAAGCGCTTCTTTTTTAGAAAACAAAGTAAAAATCTGAAAAACTGAAAAATGTTGAAAAACCTCTGAGATCTTGTCACAGAAGCTGTGGCATGAGGAAGGACAGTGGAATAGTGCGACAGTCCGCAACTTGACAACGCCAATTAAAATGAAAACTGAAACGTGTTGCTGCCATGACTGCGCATATACCAAAACACCAAACGACATTCATTCTTCCATATTTACATGCATACCTACATTCATACATAAGAATATATGTTTCATGTGGTATACTTACGTAGATATAAGTAATTCTGATACAAATAAGCAGTAACTGCATATGAGCCGAAGAATAGAATACCATGCATCTAGATACGCTATATGGTTGCCAATGGTCCAGAATATAATATTAATTTTGTTGTTGAGAGATGTGTGTGTATAACCACATTTGGCACCACATCCTTGGAAGCCAACCGACCATTTCACAATCTAATACTTGTGCATTAGAGCTTTAATATTTCGACCAAAATGCAAGAAAAGCGGATACTATTAAATTTAACATCTTAATATATCGTTGAACACAATCAAATTCAATTCAATTCACAATGTACTTTCAAAACATTACTCTTGTTTCTTTTATATCCATTAATTGTGAAAAAATGCTAAAAGGGTAGAGGGTGAAGAAGGTACGCTAGATTTAATGTATGTAGTAAGTTGTATAGAGTTTCATAAACCGTTATCACACTTACGGCTTTTACCAACGATAAATGTATAATTTGAAAGTGTCTTAAGTTTTAGGTATGTAAATGAAGTCATATTGTTTAATCCTCATCGCTTCTTTGTATACGATTTTTGAATTTGAATTTGAATAAAAAAAACCTAATCGTCGAAATCATCTGGGTTTTGGTAAAGTAAATTTATATTGAACAGATTCCGGGCATCCGCGGCACGCTCCCAGTAAAAATAGTAACAAATTGGTTCTTGTATATAGTACGCTCGTATCCAAACTGTTCGGCCGCTCATCATTATGCAAACAAACCCGTTAGTTTTAATATTTGTATATCCTGGCACTATTATTGCACAGTTTTACTTGAATCACAATACTGACGAAATGCAAATTTTCGCTCAGTCGAGCGACGACGTCAACAACGCTCGCCCAAAAATTTCGTCCAGTAAAACACAATTACGGCGACAACGAAAGCAGCTGATTATGACAAGTCGCAATTCAAATTTTGATTTTTAATTAGTAAAAGTGAGAACAATATTTTGAGCTGAAATTTAAATATTTCGATTTAAAACTCCTGAGTATATTAAAAATTTGGCCACAATGGTTTGCATTTGGTCGTTGCCGCTAGCGACGCCAATAGAAATAAATCTATCGCAACGAATGTTCGTCGGACGAAAGTCGTTGTTCAATTTGGTTGTGTACATTCTTATATAGTATGTCATTGTGTTCTATTTTTGATAGCGAACGTTCGCGACGAGATATTCGGTGTTCGCCGGTATTGTGTTTTAAGCATTTGTTTTTGACCTCGTGCAAGTATTCTGAAAATCAAAAAAAGATAGGTACAACTTCGAAAGTGAAGATAATTCGGGCAGTGATTTGAATTCAGATATTAGTTCTGTTTTCGTATTCACTATCCATTAAAAATCAGCAAGAGTCAGTAATAATTTTAATGGATAGCATTTTCGCACGTCAAAACTTGCAAGAAACCAGCAAAATTGGGAAAATTGACAGAGCGAAAATGGCAGTAGGGCTTGTAAGTTTTATTGGATTTCTACTGGATAAATTTCTACTAGCAGGTAAGATAAACAGCTGATTTAAAGTATTCTGTAGATCACAAGTAGAAAACAATTATTAAAAAAGTTTATTATTTCCATAAAAAGGGCGAAAATTGGAAAACTTGATTAAATATTTAAATATACAGCAAAAAAGAAAAAACTTGGAACTTCGTTGCGTTTTCCCACTTTATTGCAAGTTCTTTCATTGAGAACAAATTTTGATTACGCTCTGAAAAAGTTACTGGCAAGGTATTGGATAGTTTTTTACTGAAGAATACGAAAACACAATTATTGAAGAACACGACTCAAACTTTCTTCTATCGATTTAACTCAAAGACTTTGTGAAACAATATTTTACGTGTGACAAATTTTTACTTCGTAAGAATTGCAATCGTATTTATATACTGTATACAAACCCAAGAAATGGTAGCCAGATATACTTATACTTGTAAACTTAAAACAAACCCTTGGCTAATGGCAATGATTTATTTGAATGCATTAAATGTTTTTATTTCGTTTGTTGGAATTTTTCTTGACTGGAATGGCAAAAGCAATATGAAAATTCGCCGTCAACTTTTCAGTGAACAACTTGGAATGGCTCTTGTTGGACCATAAATTGCATGCAGATCATCAGTACGAAGCACGAGTGATGCTGTTCAAAGATCGTAGATTACTCCCACCAACAGAATGTCTCGTCCAATTTATGATATTAGAATGTGATTAGATCCAATTGGTTTCTGAGTGGTGATTTTGACGAGAGTTCTTGCTACAAGAAACGAAACTTCTTTGTAAGATATGTCCCTTGTGCTGCTTCTAGTTGCGATGAAAGTCGACCAATTTGCATTTGAAATCGACGAGGAAAAGAGGCCGGTGGCATGTTTGCACATACAAATTCAAAGTGCCCGAAATATGCTTGCAAAATGATCTCTCCGCAAATCTTCATTTATTCTAAAAAAAATTTGTTTCTAGAAGTAGGTATGTAATTTATCTTGCTTCCGTTTCACTGAGTGTTCACAAATTTGATTTACAATGAAAACAAGAATTACAAGAAATAATTCAAAAGACAAAATATCAATATTTTTCCACTTGGAAATATTTCAAATAGATTACAAAATCTTTGTATATGATCTTATACACAAGATCGAATTCAACAAAATTTAAGGGGTCCGATGAGGGTTAAAGCTTTTAATTGAAACAGTGATATAATCCAACTCAACAAACACAGAAACTCAAACACGTCGTATAGCCGCACGTATTTTCATGGTTGGCAGAACAGATATCTATCTATTCTATAAGTGGTGTTATTTATCAGGGCTTTTTTAGTTTTTGTGATGAGAATAGTACGTTTTCGGGATAAGAAGTACTGGATTTTATTTATAATTACACAGTCATCGACTGATACTCAACGCGGAAGGTTGTGCCTATAGTGTTTTTGGTGATTTGCTTTGTGCTTTATTCTTCAGTGCATTTCCTGCAAGTAAATACACATAAACTTTAATATACATAATCTAACCGAACAGCCGGGAATATCGTTGTGAATAGTGTACGGTAGAGTATAGACACCATGCCCCCTGGGGGACACCCCCTTGGGGATAACAGGTTCGCCCTGTTATCTACAAGCCCAAAAGCTAAGAGGAAAAAGACTCTAACCCCAATAAGTGACAGCTTTCCTACCTTGCCCTCAACAAAAAAAGATAACCCCAAATACTTGGTGGCAAGCGCCACAAACACCAACCGACCACTCAATAAATATTCATGTTTCGCAGTCCACAAAGCTTTCAAAAACATAAGTACAGAAATTGTAAATATTTCGGAATTGAGAGATGGTAACCTATTGCTGTTGGTAAAAAACAGTAATATTGCAAAAAAATTTATCTCCACTACAAACCTTGTCGGAGTCTGTAATGTAAAAATAGAACTACACAACAACCTTAACTGCACTAAAGGCACAATTTACGCGCCTTGCCTTAACGAAGTGGAGGAAAGCGAAATAATTGAAAATCTAAGTGAACAGGGTGTTGTTTCTGTGTTCAAGTTCCCGAAATATGTTGACGGCAAGCCAACTCCTAGTGGTGTAGTCTTACTGACGTTTGATATGTACCATTTGCCAGAAAAAGTTGACATCTCTTGGTATACCACCAAAGTTAAGCCATACTACCCGAATCCCATGAGATGCAAGAATTGTCAAATTCTTGGCCATACAGCTAAAAGGTGTAACAAACTTCCAGTTTGCGACTCGTGTGCACTTCCTCCTCATTCACCCCAGCCTTGCACTCGATTGTGCTGTGTCAACTGCTCTGGTCCTCACCCCGCTTCAAACCGATCATGCCCTAAGTTTACGCAAATGAAAGAAGTTATTCAAATAAAAACAGACAAAAAATGTTCTTTGCGCGAAGCCATAAAGCTACATCAGACCCAAAATCCCCCTATTTTCAACTCCAACTCTCTCACTTTCGCTAATGTCGCAAAAGATCTCAACAACCAACAACAAAAAACCCCTCTCCAAACTCAAAACAAAATTCAAGCAAATCAAGCACCCAAAATCTCAAACATAAGTAACCAAACGACTCACACCATCAACCAAACCGGTTTCGACTACATTAATGAAAACAATTCCCAAAAACAATATTCTAATACTAGCATACAACAACACAATAACCACATCAGCACATCGCAAATAAACACAAGCACTGTTCAAACAAATTTTGCACACAGAAAAACTACAAACATAGAACCAAAAGAAAACATAGAATCCGATAACAATACAATGCCAATCATATCAGTCGATGACCCAACAACAAGCGTAATGATCTCATCATTGCTTTCTCACCTTACTTCCCCCCTTAATCCTATTCTACCATCCAACCCCTTGCCCCTGCAAGACGATATGACAGAGTAAATGTTTCGCATCCTTCAGTGGAATTTAAACGGTCTGTTCAACAACTATGCAGACCTTAATATTTTAATAAATGAACTAAACCCAGATTTCATCGCCTTACAGGAAACTCATCTTCCACATAACAATACAGCCCATCCGCCTAACAAGTACATTTCTTACTATCACAACCGCAGCCAAATCGTCACGCACAAGCAAGGTATCGCTGTCTTTATCAAAAAAACAGTGAACCAAAAACAAATCCCCATAGCCTCCAATATATCCTGCCTAGCGATCGAAGTGGATATCGGATACAAACTAACATTAATAAATTGTTATATTCCACCCCATCAAAATTTCACATACAGGGAACTTACAAATATATTAAACACTTTCAATACGCCGGTTATCCTGCTTGGAGACTTTAACGCCTGGAGCCCACTATGGGGTTCTCCATCTTCAAACAGAAGAGGCCAGATTATAGAAGACTTAGTCCTTTCCCATAATCTAATAGTCCTTAACGACTGTTCACCTACCCACTTCTCAACCCACAAGACCTTCTCCCACCCCGACATCATCCTATCCTCCCCAACTATCGCCCCCAAACTTTCATCTCGCACACTAGACGACCTTCATAACAGCGACCATTTTCCACTCTTCACCACCCTCTCCTGTCCTGGTTGGTCACAAGTCAAACGTAAATCAAAATTCCTCACTGATAAGGCTGATTGGCCCGAATTTCGATCAATCTCCACTTTTTTTTCAAGCAAAAAGCCTAGCTCAAAAAACATTAACGCTGAAGCCGCGGCTATAAAAACCATTATCCGATCAGCAGCTCACGTAGCTATTCCGCAAAACAGCAAGAAACAATTTCGATACAAATTGCCATACTGGTCCAACCTTCTAACTGTTCTTAGAAATAATAAAAAAATCTTGTGGAATAAATATAAAAAGAATAGGACTGACATAAACCTAATTAACTACAAAAAAGCCAACGCGGCATTCAGAAAAGAACTGAAGATTGCGAAATATAACTCACTGGAAAAGATCACCTCAAACATTAATCCCAAATCAAGTCCAAAACAGATATGGACGGAAATAAAAATCCTTACCGGTTCTTCTCCATCTTCCGTTATCCCTTTCATTCACTCCTCCCACGGTCCCATATATCCTGCTAGTGATATAGCTGAGGAGTTCGCTTCCACCTGGTCTAAATACTCACACGCCTCGAATTTCCATAACAACTTCAACACTCTGAAAGACCAAATCGCCACAGAAATGTATTACAACCCTTCCCCCTCTCCCAGCGCCATAGCAATAGAGTCCCCCATCTCTCTAGACGAATTTGAATCCACAGTATTCAAAATGTCTGGAAAAACTCCTGGTGAAGACAAAATTTCCTTCCCCATCCTCAAAAACCTTCCCAACTCCTTAAAAACACGACTCGTTAATCTATATAACGAAATTTTTAACAGCGGTATATACCCCCAGGATTGGAAAATCTCTTCTATCATCCCTATCCTAAAGCCCAACAAACCCACTTCCCTTATAACTAGCTACAGACCGATATCCCTTCTTCCCTGCATGTCCAAAATCTTGGAGAAAATAATTTCAACGCGCATTATGTGGTTCGCCAAAACAAATAATTTTTTATCTCCCCACCAATTTGGGTTTCAAAAAGGAATAGGCGTTATAGAACCTTTAATATACTTCGAACACGTTGCATCCACAACTTTGGCAACTAGAGATCATCTATCAGTATTGAGCTTGGATTTTGAGAAGGCTTTCGACAGAGTCGGCGAACACCTTGTTCTTAGAGAGCTAAAGCGTTGGAAAATCGGAAAAAAAATTTACAATTTTATTAAAGCTTTTCTAAAAAATCGTAAATTCGTTGCGAGAGTCAACAACCACAACTCTAGTATTCACATGCTCCATAACGGACTACCACAAGGATCTCCACTCTCTGTCGCTCTGTTCACAATTGCCTTTAATGAACTAAGCTCAATAATCGCCTCTTTTTCCTATGTGGAACATGTCATTTATGCTGACGATGTCCTTATTTTCTCCAAGGTCAAAGATTTGAAGCAAGTTGAACTAACCTTCATAAATGTACTTAAAAGCATTAACAACTGGTCCCAAATCTCAGGTGCCAACATTTCCCTTAATAAATGCTCATCGTTCCACATATGCCGGAAACATAACTGCTTCTTCCCACCGCTTTCCCTAAATAACGTTCCAATCCCCCATTCAGATACCCTAAAGATTTTAGGCCTAATTTTTGATAAGAGACTTAGCTTTAAACAACATTGTCAGTATATAAGAACTAGTATTTTTTCTAGGCTAAATATCATAAAATTTCTTTCCTCTAAACATTGTTTGACACACACTAATACCCTTATAAATATAACAAAATCACTAATACTCTCAAAAATTGATTTTGGACTTCCAATATACGGGAAATGTGCTAAAAAACATATAAAGCTCTTACATGCACCATACCACGCAGCCGCAAGAAGGAGTATACGCGCGTTCCCTACATCACCAATCAGAGCAATCCTCACTGAAGCCGGGCTACCTGACATCTCGAACAGGACTGAGCACAACACAATTATGCTAATAACAAAACTCCTTCATTGCCGGAATAAGCTTTTATTTACCCAATTTAACTCAGTTCTGCTCCCTGCGCGCGAAACTGAAAAAGGATCCACATTATCGCGATGCAAATCTTTAATGCAGGAAATGAACATAACTTCAACACCAATATTAATAAAAACTGCGTCCCATCCACCTTTCATGATACCAAAATCTTCAATTATCACCGCTGTTCAGAACCATCATAAAAACAAAACCAGCTCCAATGAATACCTACAAATATTTAATGAAACCTTGCAACCATATATCGAAGGCTGGGAAATTATTTACACTGATGGATCTAAATCGGATACCAGTACAACGTTTGCTGTGACAAACATACATGGTGCCACCATTGCCGTCGGTTCGCTGCCCACATACTGCTCAGCATTTACTGCAGAAGCAGTTGCTTTGCTTGAAGCAGTACTGTATGCCTCTCTTAAAAACAGCAAGCATATTATTTGTACAGACAGTAAGTCTTCAATAGATGCCATCCTTAATCCATCAAATGAATGCCACCTGGTTTACAAAATCCGCGAAACTCTTCTTAAGAATAGGTACATAAAAATAATGTGGATCCCTGGACACACAGGTATAAAAGGAAATGAGATTGCGGATAAAAGGGCGAAAGAAGCTGGCACCGAACCACTCCACCTATTCCACTACCCCACAAATGTAGATATCCGTAAAATGTGCAAAAAACACCTGCAAGAAAAGCGGCGAACGGAATGGAGTAACTACCAGCACTATTATAAAACCTGCAATTCCGAAGGGACAAGATCGACCTTTTCTGCAAACCTGCCAATAAAATACGTTAAAAATTTCATCAGACTCAGAATTGGGCATACGATAACTACACACTCACACCTGCTCAATGGACAAGCTGCACATCCATGCCCCTTTTGCGACGATTGCAACCTAACAGTGCCACACCTGCTTGATAATTGCTCTGGACTTCAACATGTAAGAGCAGCACTATTTCCTAACAGTAAACCTACTTTTTACCTTAAATCTAACAATGAAACTAACGTTAATATCATATCAAAATTTGTATCTCTATGTAAACTAGATATATAATTAAACATTACTGCTCTCTGCACCAATAATATACCTAAATATGTTAATTTTATCAAGCCGACGGCCCTGGCAGCCAGTGCTTTAAAAATCTTTTAAGTGTAGCAATTATTTATAATTGTTTCTCTTTATAATAATAATAATAATAAAAATTTATAATTAGTGACAGCTAATCTTCCGCTCAGCTGTTTAGCGGACCCCTGATTCGGTTTAGCGGACGCTCTCAACAGCCAAATGAAAGTTTCGTATCATATTATCTTTGCCATGGTGAAAAGAATACGGAAGGTGGCGAAGATTGTGGTACTGTTAACGCTCTCTTGAAAATTTTGACAGAATTTCTACGTAACAACAGATTTGTTTACAAAAGCCGTGAACGTAAGAATATTCGCAATTGTGTGTATTCTTTCTAACATGTAAAATAACGTGTTTACGCTCATTTCTCTTCAGCGGCAAGTCTGACGTCATAGCCAAATTACCGTATTGAGAGTATGGTATTGCTGAAGTTATCGAATATTTCAATTGACTAGTAACCACTGCTTCACGTAGTTTTGGAATTGCGGAAAGCTTTGCTCACGGGCAAATACCATGCTTTAGTAACATATTGGACAAGTTACCTTTATCTGATGTAAGTAATCAGGAAATTTTGTTAAGAAAACTTGATGGGATTAAATCAGGTCCATCCCTAAACGATTTATTTAAAGCTTTAGAGTGAAATAACACATATGAATTGAATTACTGGGATAAAGTTTATATGGATATTTGGAAAAAGGTACATTAACTTTAGTGGAATAATTGGACTTAGAGAATTGTGCAAATATATTCGCAATTCAGTGAAACCAAGTAGAGAATGAGTGCTGCTGTCAAACATTGCTTTCATTTTCGTCAAAAAATATGATTATAGTCGGCCTTGTGAGCGGATGAGTTAAACTCAGTTTAACCTTTCAAAATTGGCGATATAAATTAAGATTAAACTAGGTTTTTAGTTGACCGAAAAAATGCATCGCGAATTTAAACTTAGTTTAAACGGCAAACTGAGTTAAACTCGCATTGAAAAACTGGCTCTCATCATAATCAATATTTTAAGCATGGAAAGTATTTACACCTTGTATACAGGTGGCTGGGTTCTTCTTAAAGGCGAATATAAAATCCTCTTATGTATACGATTCTCTGGGGTTCGCTTTTTGTGCTGTAGTTATTTGCAATGAAAGTCGACCAATTGCAATTTGCAACCGACGAGGTGCAAATATGACACCGCACATACAAAAACAACAAAAAAATACATATGCAACACATTGCAGAAAGTGCACGAAATATATTTGTGCTGAAAATCACTTTGATGTTTGCTCAAAATCTGGCAAACTATGAATAAAATTGAGAAAAATTTGATCTCTTCGCAAATCTTCAACTGTTCCTGAAAAATGATGTAATTTATCTTGCTTTTTTTGCAATGAGTGCTCACAAATTTAATCTATAATGAAAATAAAAATTCCAAAAAATAATTTGCAAAACAAAACATTAATATTTTTGCACCCAGATTTTATATTAGATGACTATTTATCGCTAACTAACTTTCTTTGGGAAACATGTGGTCCACACACATTTGGTTTAGTTAACTCGAGCCATTAATATTAGTAATACCAATTAAAATACTATATTCTAATGCAAAAATATGTGTTTTATTGTTTTATTTTTTGAAGGTGTTCTATAGATAAGATAAGATTCGGACCGGTGAAATGACCGCTTATATTCTTTGATAATCGTCTTGTAGTCCATATCCTTTGGGGCTACGTAAAGATGAAGGGCTAGGTTAAGCCGCCAATAATTGAAGATTTGAAAGGCAACATTACTCGCGTCATTCGTGATATACATAATTTCAATTTAATTTTTAATTACCTCTATATAAATCACCTACTACGCTTTTGACCATGAGTTCGCAGTTGAGAACTTTACTTTTTCAATATTTATAAGCATGCCTTTTGTGTGGTTTTTGATAAGCAAGGAGAAGGCGCTGGGTAAGATAACAAAAAAATAAAAAGCGAAATAGATAAAAGACAAATCAAATTTGACATCGATTTTCTCCAAAAACCTTGACAAGTAATATACTTCACTGTTCAATTCAAGAATGCTGATTGCTCCTACAGTTGTACCAAAAGAATGAAGAAAACAAGGAAGTTGCATTACTCCTACCGTTCCTTTAATATTAAATCTGGTCCAATTTCACCATACTAGAACTAATTTGACTTTTGCTGACTGATATTAGAACTTGGTTTGATCCAATTGGTTTCCGGTGTCGCTACTGTCGCCGAAATTGTTGCACCCGAAGCAAGGGCTTTTAGGGCAGCTTGACTGGCTGAGTAGATACATATATACTATGTTTGTCGAAATCGCAGCAGATGGTTTCAAACAGCTAAGAGAGGTCCTTCCCGATTCTGATGGAGTGGGTGGTGTTGCTCAACGTCATTTTACATAGTCGTATTAATTTTGTTGGGAAACCAAATTCAGACATTGCAGCAAATAGGCAGCTTCTTCTCGAGTCAATCATCTTCGATGTTTTCCGCGCCACTACCATTAAGCAGAGTGAGGAAGTGCTCACTCCATTGTTTGAATGTACTCTGAATGTCGGTCATCAGCTCGTCGTTTTCATTCTTACATGAAAAATTGCCCCGGTCTTGAAACCTTCTGTACCTTCTGATAAAATTTTTGGGCGTTTTCCCTATGGGCTAGGATCTCAGGCTTCTCGCACTCGCACAACTCCGCCCCACTCTTCTTTTCTCGGAAGATGCGCCTCGCTTCCTTCTGCAACTCCGAATATGTCTGTCTCCCGCACAGTTCGCGTTGTTTCTGATTGTAGCGTGGCCCTATAGGCAACATGTTTTTCTTACATGGTGGCGCGGCATTCCCCATCGCACCAGTCGTGCTTTCGGGATCGCTAAAAACCAATGGCTTCTTCAGCTGAGGTACGTAGTGAGCAAGAAATGTGGTCTCATTGCGCGTGAATATCTAGTGGTTGAACGCTGCTCTCAGAGAGCTGGAGTGCAAGTCGAGGAGCTTTTTGAAGTCGCGCTTTCATTGTATAACTGAGCGCGTGCTTTTTGCTGCACAGAGGCACGCGCGAATCTTGGCTGCAACTAGATAATGATCCAAGTCGATGCTGGCTCCTCGTGTTCTTCCGTCAGGGGATAGCTATGTAGCTTGATGTTTCTTTTTTTACCATGTTTTACAATGTTTCGGGCCCCGGCGAAATCAATCAGCCTCAGTCTTTTAGCGGATGGTTCGTCGTGTAGGCTGAACTTACCGACTGTGGGACCAAAGATTCCTTCCCTTCCACCCTTGTCATTAAAATAGCCTAGCCCGAGTTTTATATCGTGACGGGGCATCGGCCATACGCGCTTTCAAAAAATTGGGAATAACTGCAAAATGACCTCGATATACAAATATGTTCGAGAGCTACCCAGAGGACACTTGGGTGAAATCACCCGGAAGTTGTGAGCTGCTTGAACCGTGTGCAGAAGAATCGTTCTGGCAACTTCCAAATGACTGGCAACTAGAGACTTTCCCCCCTTGCGTGGCCTTCTACACACGGAACCAAACAAAATTTAAGTGGACTAAGCTTTGTTAAGACAAATTCAATGTGCAAAAGCTAAAATGGCTAAGTAAGTCAAAATAATGTCAAATAAATTGCAACATAACTGCGGAGAAATATAAAAGTAAATAAATATGTACATAAATATAAATATTTTTCAAACATTTAGACAGGCATTATTCCATGGCTGGTTTGTTATCTTTTAACTGTCCTGCTGAAATGGCTTGGCAGAAAAGTCAAGTACCTACCATAATGAAACAATTTGATTGCCGATGTGCATACATGCATTAAGTTCTTTAATAATTACTACGCATATAAATATATGTTCACTTTAGCCAATAACACGTTGCAAGTAGTTTGTATGCATCACAAGTCGTTATTACTACACAAATTTACAAACAAGAATCCCAAAAAAAGAGAAAGAATTAAAATGAAAAAAAAAGCAAATGTAAAGATGAATAAGAAAATTTGTTTGGCCATTGATGGAAATTTGTTAACATCAAAAAGTACATTACAGTCTGTCTTCAAGAGACCACGGCCAGGTGGCAAAGCAGAAAGGATCAAAAGGAAGTCAATGTGAATTCGTGCGGAAATCCAGTACGTGACGAGCATCTGATATTGAGCTTCCAGCCCTGAAGCCACGTTTCTTACAGGTTGTTGGCATGTGGAATGAGAAAATTTGCAGGATACAAATATGCTAGGTCCTAGATTCGTGCAAAAGTGTTTGATAAATATATATATACATATATATGTATATTATATATATGTATATTATATATGTATGCTACTATGTACATAGACATGGGTTTGCGTAAAATTTTGTTTATGAATTAAAAAGATTTTTGCACCAGAATGCAATAAAAAATATAGTGATTGCTGGAACAACTCCACAATGCGGAATATGTACTGAATTTTACATCATCTCATTAGTTAGGTCTTGCTGGAATATTGAAGCCTGTTTTAATAACATAAGATAATATAATATAATAGATATTAAAATTAAAAAAAAAAACCTAAATTGGTTTGAATTGCAAAGAGAAAAATTTAAATATGTTTTTATGTAACCACGGTAAATGGTCTACACAAGGCGATGCTTAAAGTCTGGACCCTCTACACGTGTGAAACAAGTATAAAGTTTTTAATAATTTGAGTAAATTTTGTTATTTATTACACCCTATTTTAAATAGTGCTTATTATAATTTTATGGAGGGGGCACCGATTTGTGCTTAAACTTTTAGCAATAGATAGAAAGACATCAGCAGAAGTCACACAACGTTTGGATGCTGTGAAGGGGCATCCTTCCTATCGTATTCCACCGAAACAATTCGATTGGAATGATAACACTGTGCGACAAAAACCAAAAAATTTCACAACGCACGAAAAACTCAATACACTTCCAAACAAAGGGACAAATATAGTAAAACTGCATTTTTAGTTTTTCCTTCTGATATCAGGATATTTTTGAAATTTCATGGACATGATTAATTAAACCAGTTATATACAATATCGAAAAAATTATTATTTAATCCTTGTGTTTTGATTTTTATCTTTTTCATAAAATTTAGGAATTCTTTCATACTTTCTATATTCGGACGTAAAATGATAACTACTTACCTTATATAGGACTTATGGGCAAAAATAAAAGCTTAGTTCATAAATTTCTTCTTGCTTTATTAGTTATGGATGAACAAAATTTTAAAAATTGTAAAACTTGACAAACATAAAATATTTATTTAACATATACATAAATTCATCTAAATGCTTCTAAAATCAAGAGTCAAATACAGCAGTCCTGCAATTGTATAGCGTGTGAAAGATATTATGACACTATTTAAAATTCGCGACACCTACCAAAGACACAAGAACTCAAAGTAATATTTTACTCAAACAACCTATTTTAAAATAAATAATAATGGTGGTCTTACACGATTTGTATTTGCATATGTAATAGAATTACTTTAAGATCAATTTAAAGGGTACTTTTTTACCAACTGCATGTGGTTGAAATTCTTTCTTTTTTCTTGCAAACAACTTTTTTTTATCAACATGGCGATGACTTGCTCCTTGCAAGTTAATTATACTACTCTACATTGATTCCAACTACTTTTATATAATGCTTGACAAAAATAACATCAAAATTATTTTTTTTTCCCAGCTACAATAAAATATTTTTATTTCCAACTATTTGAAATTCCGTTTTTTTCAAACTGTTTTAAAAGTAGCCTAATTACCAACTATAGGTTTGAACTGCCTATTTCTAATAATTTAAAAAAATGTAAATATATCTACTTTATAGTAATTATAACATTTTCATTTTTTAGTTTAAACAAAAATGCATTCCTTTTTAAACTCAATATTCTTGTACTAAAAATAATTGCACTATATTACTAGCGCCAATTATCGAAAGTACTGTGAGTGTCGATATCTTCTTCAATTGCTTTGCTTTATAGGCCATAAAACTCAGGAATAGGGAAGGTTAGTATGCACATTCTGAGCTCAAATACACATTTTTAAAAATTGTTTGTATGGGTAAGGTTTCGAGATGTCAATTAACTGCATTTTTTTAATTTTAAATTACTTCTGTTTGAACTACATACTTGGAAAATGAAACAAAACAAAAAACAACTGATTTTATCTGTGCCTCAGATGAAAATGGCAGCATTTCTCATTCGTAAAGTACATACATACATCTGCTTTGTACAGAGGAGAATTGTATTTGTCGTTACAAGGTATGTTCATATTTCCATATCTAAGAAGTGGCATTTACAGATGCATGCAAAAAATATATAGCGTAAAACCAGGATATTTTTAATACCTTGTGCACCAAAAATCAATTTGTTTGATTAATCATGTATTTGAAATTTCAAAGTCATTTAAAAAAAAGTCATTTAAACATGACGTCAGAGAGAAAAACTAAAAACTCACTTTTACTTTATTTGGTCCCTAGTTTCGCGAGTTTTTTGATTGTTTTGTGAGCATAGTCGACAGTCACACGTTCTAATCAATTGATAATAAGTCGCGGCCATGAAACGTCAAATTTGTGGAAGAAAAAAAATTGAGAATCTTCAGTTGTAACTGAATTTTCAAAAATAACAGTGCTGTGGATTATACCTGAACGCTTAGGTATGAAGAAGTCAATGGAAATTGGGTCCCAAAACTTTTTTCCGCTGTTCAACAAAAAAAATGAATAAAATGCTTTACCCAGTATACATATATCTCTTGATGAAAGCATACCGTAAGAAGTTTTGAATTGAACTGCGACTTAAAAAAAAAAAAATAGTGGACACCTAATTTAGGAAAAGGGCTACAGCTACAATCTTTTGAAATCAGGAAATTCCCTGAAGGATATTAAAGATACAGTAGCACTAGAGTATGGGGTGATTATATTGCTTGCCTCGAGGAAAACTTTCGGTAGGAGTGGAAAATGTTATTTTAAATGGTAAAGTAAAATCAACTATTTTAGGATATTTTGACGCCAAACACTCATACTATTTGGTTAAGGATATAAAAATTTGAGTAACGTGCTGTGAATAGTGGTTTTCGATTAACCCTTTATTTTATGGTTCAGACCTTACTAAATGCACAAGTGTATATATGTAAGCTTCTCTGAATGTTATTTTCGAAATCTTGGGCTCATAACGGCGCTAGAATGACAAATGTGTCCCTGACTGATTTTATGGAAACCATGAGCGGTTCATAAAAACTAATGTGCGATTCAAAAACTCGCTACTTTATAAGTATTCATTTTCCCATTATTAAATTTTACCAGCGTTTAGAAAACAATTTTGTTCTTATATTCCAATAAAATAAAAGAAAAACAAAACAGTACAAATGCAAGAAAAAGCTTTTTTGTTTATTAATTTTCGATTTTTGTTGTTAAATAATTTTAGCATACCTCATTCCAAAGTTGAGCCAAAATTACACATTTCATATCCCGTCAAAATTTTCATATCTCCGTCAGATACTGCAGTACCCGCAATTGAAAAATGGTACTTTCTTGTGAGCATGAAGTTTAAAACATTCTTTTCTCGAAAACTTCGCGTAACATGTGGACATAACAAAATACACTTCGAATACGACTTGTCGAACCACAAGGCAGGCGTGGCCTCTAAGAAGATAAAATATTTCTAACGTGGCTCTACTGGGCACTATCTGATATTAAAACATGCTGAAAGCCTGGGCGTACCGTTCCGAAGATGCTGCAGGAGCTGCAAAAATGACGAAGAGGAGGAAACGGTCTTCATCTACTGTGTAAGTGTCCTGGACGGTATAAAAGCAGGCTGCGGTATCTGTAATCACCGTTTCTAGATGTCCTTAGTGAGATTTCAAACGCCGACGTTAATTGCCTGATGAGATTCATCAGCGAGCGAGGCAAAATGGCCTTCTATTTATTGCCTAAGAGTGCCGCCGCGGCAGCCATTCCTACATACCTACATATCTATCATGACTAAGCCCATTAAGTAAAGTGCAACTTTTTTACTAAATATGACATTTTGGACAAAAATTCGAATTTTCGTGGTGTTAATCCGTTCCACTCAATTGTTTGAGACAAGGCTACGTAACTTCTTGTCAAATTTCGTCTTTTAAATTTAGTTTGTTTATGTTGTATTTTTCCAACACCTTCCTCGTTGAACCCTTAACTTTTAGCTCAAAATTCCGTCATCCTCTATCGTATTTTGATATTCTATGTGTAGAGATTTTTTTGAAGGTGCAGTTTTTGTGAAGGTTGCAGTTTTGTTCGTATTACATTTCCCAATTTACAGAATGAGGGGCACGCATTTTAAAATGCCTGTGAAGTCTAGAAACCACCACTGGGGACTGCATCTAAGTAGATATCGATTCTGTTGGGAGTCTCTCTCTGATTATACGCAAAGTAATCCCTCAATTTTAGAGATGTAGTACTAAAATTCGATAGGCAGATGTACTGTGAATTAATCATTTATTGAATCGACAAGATCGGATCACTGTGACTCAAAGCTTTTAGGTTATAACTCCTATATTAAAGTAGCTAAGGGCATGATGCTTATTACTGTGGTTTATTATGAATTGAAAGTGCCCCATGAAAATTATCAAGATCGGGGCCTATAGCTTTTATCTCATAATTGTATTTCGTATCTCAACGACTCCTCGATTGCACCAAATCCTAGAACTAACGTTCTATTATTTTATATCTAGCTCTTATTTTATGCATACTTATTTTAAAACTTCATCTCATCCATTCTTAACATAACATTCAAAAATTATACACCCATCACAAACACATACTCTTTGCAAAGTAAAAACATTGGAATCTCTCTCCAATAATGGAATATTAGAGATACGCAAATAACTACATATATATATATATTTATATCTTTTTTAAAAATACAAACGCAATATTATTGGTCTACAATAAAAGCATATAAACAAATACCAAAACATACCTAGACCTGCTAACTACCAATTGCATTCTCCCCATAATTCATTTGTTGGTTCTGTTTTACTCATTCACACCCCTTTACAATACGAACTCATAAGCAATAACTCCAGTAAATTTGACGCCGTAAATGTAGCATTACAATCAAAAATTAAATTTAAAATTTGTGCAGTTCACACCTCTCCTAACACCACTCCCAACCTCTAGACTACGAATCCTTATCACAGGTGACTTTAACAGCTGGCACACTAGTTGGGGCTCTAAACAAAATCATCACAGAGGAAAACCAATTTACAAATTCATTCCAAAGTCAACAATGTGATGCCTATGAAAATGAACGTATGTAGATAGCTATGATCAGTATACAAACAGGGAAGCAAAAATAAAAACAGAGTTGAAAGCAAATAAAAGAGCGGCTGCTTATAATCTTATGGCAGTATTCCTGCTGATGTACTAGCTATGAAAATGATCGTTGGCGTGCTTTGTTCAGTGTAGATATTTATAAATCTTCCTTTCTACCAAAATATTTCGTAAGTGGTTTAAGGTATCCTAAATCTGAAAAGTTTTGTGCAAAGCTTCAGACCACGCGTTTCCATATTTCATTTGAAGATAAGTAGTTTTCCATGAAATAAGTACTTATGGATATAAATGAAAGTGTATGTTCGCAGAAAATATGCTTATTCTACCGCTTTGTATCGTTTCATATCCCGTTGCAATATATACCTCGCTTTTTTCATATTCTGCTATTCTCTACGTTATATTTTTCGTCTCAACTATGTACATAAAGAATTGAACTTTACTCGCTATTTACAATTTTAAGAAGTTTCAGTTCAAACACCACATGAAGAGTAGGAACGTCAAAATCAGGATAGATACACACCAATCCCAAAGATCGCCGCAACAAAATGGTATCGCACCAGTCGGTGATACTCTTTGTTATCGCATTCAATAAATATTTTTAATGCAGAAATAACTAGAATTCCTTGCTTATACACGACTTCATTATCGCCAATAAAAAGGGGGAAAAGAACACCAGTTTTAACTTTTGATAATTATACAACGAAATTTATTGGCGTAAACACTTACGTGTAAAACTGGCCTTGGACAAATGTAAACCGATCGACATATGCCGAAAGTATAAATGCTGTTATTAGAATCGGTCTCGGTGTATATAGAACGACACCAATTAAACAACAGAAGAAATATATAGGGTCTTGCAATAGGGACGCACAAAAGTAGACCGATAGCGACAGCAAACGACGCCATATTTTTCCCCGCTCTTTTGACATTTCTCTTCAGTAAGCTTTGCCATTTCATCATGGAAAGATATCCGATCCAACAACGAGTCGAAATTTTTAAAATTTACTACCGAAATTCGGAGTCAATAGCCTCAACTTTAAGAGCGTCACGTCCAATTTATGGTTTTCGTCATTTCTGGATGAATGGCTTCGTCAATAAGCAAACTATGCGTTATTGGGCATGCAGCAATCCACACGTACTCCATAAAAGAAATCGAGTTCCATACATAATGGCATCGAATGTACTTCCACAGGTATAAAGAATTTAATTCATATCCCAAACCGTTTTTGTTTTATTTCAAAAAACTTTTGTAGCGTTCCTATTGAAAAACCCTATATATTACAACACTGGAAACTCAAACATTAAAACTGAACTAAATATAGATAATAAAACTTTAACACATCCTGTTATTTACCAAAAAAGAAAGAAAAAATGACTCCAAACTCCTGTTCACTGATGGTTTTAAAAAGAATGAATAGGCAAGCTACAGCATAATCGAGAAAGACATAGTCACACAAATTGCACATCTACCTTTATACAGTTCTAACTTCACTGCAGAGTTAATTGCAATGCGCGAATCTGTGAAATATGCCAAAGCCGATTGTACCTACTCCTTCTCCTCTTTGGGCACCATAACTAACCTAAATAAAAGCCACACATTCTGTTTGGGTCAGAGATCCAAAATAATAATTATTTGCCGGTTGAATTTTAAAAAAGTCATCCTAACTTTGATAAGAATTGTACAAGTCTTTTGATAATAATTATGAATTTGACAAATTTTTTAAATCTTTAAATATAGAACAAAAATTACCGAATTAGTTCAGAAGTGATCCCGAAATTGTACCGAAATTATTTCGAGGTAGCCTCGAACAAGTCTTGTACTAATCCGGAAATGGTTCTAAATAAGTCCCATCCTTCAAGCTTAAAAAATTTTTTCTCACTCTTATCATGAGAAAACTCAAGTCAAGTCTCAAAATAAAAGTCTTTGAATACTTAAAAAAGTTTATCACGCTGATAATTATTATGTTAATTCAAGTTCTCACACCAAGTTAGTCTATGTACACCCAATCAATCTGAAGCAAATCATAGATATATGCAAGTCTTTCGATATCCACACACGATCTCTCCATAATATAAATCCCGCAGAGTTATTTAATAACCCCACAGTACACAATTCAATAAGATTAGCGCTATACTTGAAATACTGCAATCTACAGGGGAGGGGAGCAATTGAAGTGTTACTTATTGAACATTCGACATTTTTGTGTGAAATTATTTTTAATATTTAAATGTTTTTTGACCTCACCTTACTCTTTAACAATCATCATAATGCAATTGTCATGAGCAGTTTAACAGGGTTGTTATTCTCACCCATGTATATAATATATATCAACAGAATTAGAACATTTAAATTTAAACCGCATATATAATTAAATCACTACGCTACTGCCCACATACGAACACATGCACCTGCACATATGTATATAATAGTATAAACAAACTCGCTTAAGGCATTCGATGACATATTATTCAATAATTTATAGTTTCAAAAATGAAAAAAATAATTTAAGTTATTGTATTATAACTTCTATGCTAAATTCGCTAAGAACAGGAAATTATGCATCCACTTTTTAACTTGAAAAAGTTAGGCCGCAACATACTTAATAACCATTTTAGCAGAGACAGCAAAAGCTGTCATAGTTTCCTAGCTAAAAATACAAATAGAAATTGTATACTGAAAAATATGTTTCAATTTAAAGGAGTGACTGAAGTAGAAGTTATGAAATCCATCATGAGAATCAAGTCTAATGCTTAAAACACAATACGGCGAACGGTGATTTTTTAGTCGCGAACGTTCGCTGTCAAAAATAGAATACACTGACATATATAAGAATGTACACAACCAAATTGAACAACGACTTTCGTCCGACGAACATTCGTTGCGATAGATTTATTTCTATTGACGTCGCTAGCGGCAGCGCCAAAATCCAATCCATTGTGGCCAAATTTTTAATATACTCAGGGGTTTTAAATCGAAATATTTAAATTTCAGTACAGAATATTATTCGTACTTTTACTAATTAAAAGGTCAAAATTTGAATTGCGACTTGTCATATTTAGCTGTTTTCGTTGTCGCCGTAATTGCGTTTTACTGGGCGAACATTACTGACGTCATCGCTCTACTGAACGAAAATTCACCGTTCATTGGTATTGTGTTTCAAGTATTATGCTGTTGGCGAGGATGGGATATCTCTGAGGATTGTAAAACTTGTGCTGCCATTTATTCTAGAAACTCTCACGCATATCATCAATCATTGCTTTAAAACTTCTTGCTTTCCAATGAAGTGAAAAAAGGCTGTTATTATTCCCGCGGCCAAAAAGAATATTGTCACCAAGGCTAGTGATTTCAAGTCAATTAGAATTTTGCCAATATTTTCCAAAGTGTATGAGTCCTTGATGACAGCGCAAATTGCATCCGTTGTCCATGAAAATGATTTTTTAACCCCACTGCAGTTAGGAATTCGACCAAATCATAGCTGTTCTACGGTTATCTTAAAAACACTTAATGACGTAAGAATACATTTCGACAACGGTGACTTAACTCTAATTTGCCTCATTGATTTTCCAAAGAAATTTGACTAAGTAAATCATGACCTTCTCAGTGCAATGTTTCGAAACTATTTTGGATTTTCTGATAGGCATGTTAAGCTTATGTCCAGCTACCTTACTGGAATAACCCAAAAAGTGATGCGTGGAGCTACCTCCTCCAGATCTTTTATTGTTGCCCCTGGTGTGCCGCAAGGATCTGTACTTGAGCCCCTTTTGTTTAGTATTTTTGTCAATGACGTATTCTCTGCATGTAAGTACAGTACGTCAATGCCCATGCTTATGCTAACGACATTCAATTGTATCTGTCTAGCCGTGTTGGTATTGTGGAAGATATGTGTTTTAGAATAAATAGTGACTTGTCTGCAATATTGCAACGGGCATTTGATAATTTTCTCTACCTAAAATCCTGCAAAATCTGATTCTAATTCGTATCGCAAAATTGATGTTGTGTTTAATAATAATCTTACCCTTTAAGTTTATGGTCTCAAAAATATGACCACATCTCCTTTTGGAGAAATAAAATTCTTGCATGAAGCATCTTTGAATATCTTGCAGCAAGAAACTGTATTGATATGTATAAGCTTATGGAATTTTTGGAAACACCGAAATACCTTTATGAGAAATTAAAACTCACTAAATCTTGTCGGCATCAAAATCTGATTATCCCTAAATATTCCTATTTGTCTCCTTCGAGGCTTTTTGTTGTTAATACTGTTGGGCTGTGGAATTCCGTTCCTGATAATGTTAGGGCTGCGTTGAATAGAGGCAACTATAAAGCGATAATACTTTACTACTTGTAATCTATATGATGAATGTGAATACAATTTTAGATTTATTATAAGATTTGAAATCCCAATTATGTAATTTAGTGCGCGCAGATGTATTTTTAAATGACTGAAAAGGCCTACAACTACAACCTGATTTCTCAAATAAATGAAATAAATAGGAAGAATGCAAGGATCAATATCGGATAACTACACTCATAGCTCCCATAAAACAGATAGCACGAAGTCTGTTGAGAAAATCACCAATGTCCGTGTTCTATAAGGTATACCGCCCATAACAATGTTTGTTCTGATAAGAGGTTCTCCTATAGAATACTTTAGTTTTATTGTATTTTTTTTATGGAAAAATGAATAGTATTTTAAATTATAATATTTTACGCTACGATCGCAGAAATAATTTATTTGTTTTTAATTCTCAAAGTTTTTAATTTCATAGAACTGAAGTCGTCTGTGATGTTCTTTTCACAAAATATAATATAAACAAATTTGAAAAATAATTTGAGTAACAACAAACATAATTTAGAAACCAAGTTAAGGCAAGGCTGCGATACGCAAGGTGAGCCACACGCCACAAGTACTTTATGTGTTTCTAGCATTAGTAGTTTTATGTGTGACGTCACATTTTTAGAAGGTGTCTCGAAAAATATCAACACCTTCACAAATAACGGCCACTTTACTGTACATTTACTCAACAGCCGTATCCACAAAAGTTGCGCCACTTCAGTGTTCGTGATACAAAAAATCGCGACACGTCGTACGACTAGCTACCTTTTATAGAGGAGCGTTGAAGGAGCTATGGTGTTGACTGTGCAGTGGATGGATGCCTGGCTACGGCCGGCACCGACCCATTAGGTTAAGCCGAGCGCATGTTTAATTGCTTTTGAGTTCGTAAAATGTTTTCCACGCATTTATACTACATATATGCACACATACGCATACACACACATGCGTACATACGAAATATACATTCACAAATACCTGCCTTAAAATGAGACTTTTACGTGGGAGTCTGTGAAGAACATTTGATGAAAAATCTAAAGGGAGAAGAAGAAAATGTCCTTGCGATTAAGTAGCAGCTAGAGAAAAAAGTGTTCACATGTTAACAAGCGGCAAGAATGGCACTTCAGCCACATGTTGCTTGTACTGTTCATGTTTAAGTGTCTTTGGTAAGAACTGAACTTGCCGGTACCTGACTGCCTGTTTGTATGCTTCTGAAGGCACTAGAATATGTAACAGCACAAACTTATGCACTCGTAATTATTGCAAATATGTATGTATGTATGTATGTATGTGTGTGCATAGGTTTGTGGTTGTGTGTATGATTGTCTCGAAAAGTTGCCATGGGTGCCAGCGTGTTCACGCTACCTGTTTGTAACTTTTTAGAAAAAGTGAGCACTTATCGCTATTTCACTTATGTGTACTGTAAAAGTTGCAATAAACAAATCACTAGAGGTTGAACTAGAGTGCAAAAAGTATACTAGGTTCTACTTAAATGTTTCCATTAACTGAACGAATAAAAACAAAACACGAACCTGACTGACAAGCTCATGGGCTGGGCCGCCAGTTCAGAAAAGCGTTTATTGCAAAGTTTGTCAAGCTGAACGTGCTGAAAAATAAAAAAAATGATAACTTTTTTTTTGCTGTTTTCAAGAATTTAAGTCTGTCTTAGTATTGTCTTTTCAAACTGTCAATTGGTAAAGTTTCTTGTTAGCTCATTTGCTCCACCCATTACTCTTTGGTGCATTTCCCATTTAGAAAGATAATAGCCGCGTTCGTCGAGCTCCAATCAGGCAGGAAACAGGCGCAGTTTCAGACACTTCAAAGCTTCTGCTGGCGCCGTTGATAAATACCCAGTTGACAGTTAATTATCAACCGCAATTTTCTAGCAATTTGTTTGACTTTTGCGAAGAAGTTAATTAAGAAATACGGTGACAAGCGAAACGAAATAAAATAACGAGTAAGTTTCTGAAAATAAAACCATTGGCATTTGAGTTGAAGTACACAGATGCAAAAACGCACTAGAGAAAACGTGATGAGCGCAAAAGGAATAAAGTTTAATTTTGCACGTGACCTCTGCAATAACGCGTTGCTTAATAAGGTCCATGGGTAGGCGAATATACTATTTACATAAATACATATGTACATAGATGTATATATACTCATAAGCGTGGAAATTGGCCACACCCACGAAATTTTTGAAACTAAATACAAAGTTTTGTTAATATTCACTTATTAAAAATTAATAGCAATTATATTTAAAAACAAACTACACATTCTGTAATTGCTTAATAAACACAAAAGGTTAAGCCATTATATTGATTAACGTTCCAAAAATTAATTTTCTACAAGAAAAAAAATATTAACTTTTAGTTATTTCGGAAGAATGTTTTTTTTCTACAAAACTTTTTTTCTATTTAAATTTTTTAGTTATTTATTGTTTTAGTTATTTTGAAATTTCGGAATATGAAATGGAAATTTTTAACTTCAATAGTAACTTTCTAAATTTAAATTGTAACTTTCTGAACTAAAAGTGGAAAAGATGTAGGTCTCACTAAGTAGACCGCTGCTTCAAATGTTATCCACAAACAATGATTTTGTCAACATATTATTAGTTACGTAATAGGTTAATTTTCATATAACCAATATATATATATGTATATAAGTACATCCATTTGGCTTATAGTTTTCTCTGTCCAATGGCATCAACAAATATTTGGTTACTTGAAAACCAAATAATTACTTTTAGCCTCGAAAGCGCATAAAACTTCCTAGAGTGCACTGGTAAAGATTTTTTATACCTTTCATAAAAATGAAATGGTATTTTAGCTTTAACCCTGCTGTTAGGTTAAAAAAAAACTTACGAATCTTAGGGTAGAGGACCATTTGGTCCATACTGCAGTTTTCATACAAAATAACAATTTAATCTTAGTCTTTATATTTAGTTTGGTTCAATACTTGCTAAATACTATTATTTTATTATTTACTCAACTCTGGTAAAACCCAGCACCAGTGGCCTGCTCTAAAAATGCTTCTAGTTCAGGAGCTCGAAAGCGAGGAATTTGTAGTTGCTGCAAGTCTAAGTCTGATGTAAAATGCTCCATTTGCAGTGCGTTTATTTGCAAAACCAACCGAAAAACATTTTTTTTGCTCATCATGTAGTGCCAAAAAATATCGAACAAACTAATAAAGACTTATTTTTGGAAAATTAATGTAAAGAAAATCAAAGAAAATATACTATGGACCAAATGGTCCCTTAACCTAAGATTCGTAATTTTCAATTTATCTTAGTCCAGTTTTAAGTCAGAGAATTAAATTTTCGCACATAATATTGTTTTATAAAAAGACCACCTGAGCTGAAAAATTTAGACAGTATATATCACCGTTCCAAAGTTACAAAGAAAACAAAAAAAAAATTGGACCAAATGGTCTTAACCTAACAGCAGGGTTAATGCCATGTTATTATCTATAAGAAGCAGGGGCGTTAGAAAGAAATGAACAGAGCAACATGCTGACTCGATTTAGCCAAGCCCGTCTAATATCCTTCAGTCTTTTTTTACAGTTTCACCCCGTCTCCGAACGGTAGATAATTTTCTGAAGAAGTTTCTTTCATGGCAGAAATACACTTGGAGTTTGCCATTGTCTGTCCAAGGGCGATTTTTTTGTGTTACTTTTTTGGTGTTACAGGCACATGCACTGACTGGGATTTGAATCGGTTATACTCCGGGTGAAGGACGGATACGCCACACCCTCGGCTACGGCGCGCTCGTAGTAAATGTTAACTATCAAACTTTGTTTACAATTTAAATTTTATCGAAATGATGGTTGTGGGTTTGATCACTATTATCTAGATTTTTAACTGTCATGACGATTTGACGAGTTTCGGCGGTCAAATTCCAAATTTTTGGGTTGGGCACTGATGTTTTTTTCCACAAGAAGAAATATGAACCGGTTCCTCAGCAAAACTTGTAGCTTTAACAATTTTAATGCAAATAATTACGCTGCGGCTTGAGAATATTTGACTTTATGGTATCAAAATAAGGCTTAAAATATTATTGAATCTAATTGAACATATTTTTGTTAAACGTCATGTGAGTTTAAAAATTCATAAACGCGTTAAATCCTCATTTTTACGTAAAACAGTCAGAAGCTTATTTAAAAAAAGACAAAAATAACCTCCTGGCTCTGTTTATTCGAGACTTATATAGGGTTTTGCAATAGGGACGCTACAAAAGTAGACCGATAGCGACAGTCAATTGGCCGCCTCAGTCGTGCGATTTGACGCCGTTAGACTATTTCCTGTGGGGCTACGTCAATTCTATGGTCTATGCTAATAAGCCAGCGACGATTGATGAACTTCGTACGAATATCGAACGAGAAATTGCAGCCGTATTGGCCGATTTATGCTTGAAAACCGTCGAAAATTGGGTAATGGCATCGAATGTACTTTCACAGGAATAAAGAATTTAATTCATATACCACAGCGTATTTGTTTTATTTAAAAAAAAAATTTGTAGCGTTCCTCTAGAAAACCCCTGTATATTGAAGATTTTAGAGAACCAATTGCATAAGTTCTACCTTCAACGACCTTGCAACACTGGTTGTGTGTCAATTTTTATTTTCATTTGAATCTTTTAAAGCAACAAAAAAATGTATCGATTGTTTTATAGTTTCAATGTGCCTTGGAATAATAAATCTTTTGTGTTTTATTGACCAATTCCAAGAACTTTTTTAACAGAAAATAGTGGCTTTAGTAGTAGTTTCATTGGTTTTATTAGGAAGCTCATAGTTTTGTTGTTATACGAGTAATCATACGTTAATAAGTACTCGATAATTTGGTCAAGTATTAAGTACTTTTTGTATTAAAATCCTACATGGAAGTACTCAGGTAGATATCGGATACGTGGTTAAAGTATTTACTTGCTTGTAGGCCGTTTTAAAAATGTTTGTTTTAACACTAAGTGAATCATGCTGTTGCGCTTGTGGTAATACCTCTTCATCAAAGTTTGTAGTAGAAGCAATAGAAGCGTAAACTTTTTTTTTAATTTGGGGCGTATAAGTTCAGATCGGTTGAATTAAATAAAGCGATAACTCATGTGGATACAATGGAATACAAAGTTTACGTTTCCATTTATTTACGATTTCTTGACATTAGTGAAAGTCAAATACCAAACTTGTGAAAGTGAAGCTTTGTAAATCGACTGCGTTATACATTATTTTGTGTTAAAAATGCCGCCTTTAAAAAAATATATATTAAGTGGTTATATACCTACAATGTAAATTGAACCTATTAAAATTCTGAGAGTTTCGAATATATCCATAGGTCTGGTTTAAAAAAGTTTTGTTGAAATTTTGAATGTGTTCGAGACGAGTAAGTATCGAGTACTTCTCTAAGATTTTTGTAGTATTGATACATATTTTCGATGCTTTTTTAAAGAATACAGGTATTAAGTACATGGCAGTTTCATAGCATAAGAGCCATCGGAATCGTTACTAAAGCCGTGACTAAAATTGTCATAATCCATAAGATAATATGCCTCTTTTTGATGGGAGGGTCCCCTAATTTAGAAGCGAAATAACTCTGCTCGGCTAATTGAAGTCCTCGGGAATAATAGGACAGACATCAGCACCATATGACGCTTACTTTAGTTGATGAACTTATAGCCAGAATATACTTAAAATTCCCTTATTTTCAATACATTTGCGTCCCAAGATTCAATGGCTTACCAACCTTCCCGGTCCATTCTTTTCAGTGGATGTTATAAATTTTCAATTAAGGCTCAGGGTACTTCAAGGTGCATCATGTTGTTAGACAAAGAGGTCTTTATCTAGACTTTTAAATCCATATAAAAATACTTTGATTTTAAGGATAAGTTCATAGAACGAGTTTGCTTGTAGATCCACCAAAACACACATATGTACATATATACATGCATATAAACGAAATATACAAATCCGAATTAAACCGCTGGTTCGTTGAGGAAGTCTCACGAATTGTAAATGATTTGTTTGATACTCCAATCTTCCAAATCTTACAACGTAATTATCACATGATTGAATTATATTTCAATGCTATTTTCATCATAGGCCGACTTTGGTCATAGCTTTGCAATAACGATACTGAAAAAATAGGGGAAAAAATATATAATGAAAAAATATGAGGGTTTGTAAATATGTACATATGTACATATGTAGAAAATAACGAATGGCTTAAGTTGCTCTAAAAGATGTACATTCGCATGGTCCCACAACCACCTTGCTCTAGGTGTAACCATAAATCACTCAAAATTCGGCAACAGATATCCTTTGCTACAATGAAGCTTAGATGTGCGTTTCCTTTATGTTTATTGTATTTCTGTACTCAACGCTAACAAGGACTTATAAAGGCTTAGCGACCTGATGGATGGATGTACGGAGCATTGAGTTCACTAGTTCAAATTCAGAAATGGACCAGCACGAACTCACGAATCGCCCAACAAAATGGATATTTATTGGAGATTACAGTTAATTTAAACAAATTCAGAATTTATTGCTATCCTAGTAGATATTGCAAATAAAGGCAAAAACAACAGCAAAGAAACGTACACATGCACTGATAAAAAGTTGGAGCAAACTTTTTGCAAAAGATTTCTACGCCGGTCTAAAAGGATTTCGAAGTAAGATTTCTTTTCTGCAATATTACTTAACCATCCATGGGCTTGTGGGCAATTTTGATAGGCAGTTAATTATGTGTAATGTGCAGTGATTTTTAACAAAACCAACTAAATACATTCACTAGTACAGTATCTAAATATAACCGCACTTTAAAGCCCACCCGCCCACAGACACAAGCATACACATTCCTACATCCCTCGTCCTGCCAACTTCAACATTCGGCCGCATAGTGGTCGTCATAAAAAAAGAAAGATTCCCCAGAGAAAATTTTGAATTTTTTTATGATTCTTGTGCTTCCGCCATTTTTATGGTTGTTGTACGAGTATTGTGCGTTTGCAACTTTTTATGGGTTTCATTAAGGCTGAAAATAAAAGCTCATTAATTTGTTGCCACATCTTAAAATATGCAAAATAAATGAGAAAATCCACTTTGGTTGCGGTGCGGTTTTGCCGCGGCTGTGTGCCAACAAATACCGCATGAGGATTTCTCTATATTCCTGTGGTCGGTTTCAAAGGTAAATTCTCGAGCCACCCCACAAAGCTTAAAATTAGGTTGCACTGCAAGCAGACAAACTCTGTATCACCTGGTGAACCATTTGATCTTAGGTCGCCGTACTTCATTAAAAGTTTGTTTAAAAAATACTCAAACATACTTTTTTAATGTTCATCTAAGTTGTTTTTGCGGTTTGAAAGGTGAGTTGTGATGTAGCGTCATTGGCTAAGTACTCGTATATGTTGGTACGGTGAATATACAGCGATACATCTGCATACATTCGATTACATGCATTAGGGTGTTATTTACATGAGCAAAAAAATTTGCATTTATTGAATTTAAAATGCGTACTCTATAAATGCAAATACAGAATTATAAAGTTTCAGGGTTTTATGAGTATGCCGTCTGGACTTTAAAGTTTTGCCTTCATCGTACGAACTCATTGTGTTGACGACTTGTTAATAGGAAATTTAACAACACTGAAACCCTTTAAAAATTATTTAAAAGCGGAACTTACTTAGGCTTAAAAAAATCTTTTCTGCCTGTTTTCATAGAAAATTTTAAAGGGTACTGTTGGGGGCTTATTTGGAAAAAACTTCAATACACTTTCTAGGCAATCAACAGAACACTCTTGAACTCCTGATGACAGCTTGAACGCCCTGGTTTTCTCTGCCTTTTTAAGAAAAATATATCCTCTAATAACACATAATTATCCAAATTCGGTTTAAAAGTCTCCTCATAATGCTTAACCTTCCTTCCCACCGGTGATTTCTTATGACACAAATACACACCCCGGTCTATCAGACCACCATTTCATCAATTATCTAGGGTGTGTCTTGAAAATATATCTTCACATTTCGTGCAACTAAACAGTACTCAACTTAACTTATTGGGTCTATAAATTAATTCGTGCGGTTTGCTAAGAGAGGTCGTAACTTGTATGCATTCCATCGTTCCAATATGTTCCGAACATACGTTGGAAAGCTACTGTCATTGCACGTCTTTTCAGTACTTGTCATTCATTCGAAGCGTAAACAGCAATAATTTTTTTTCACTCAAATATGTCGAACTTTAATATGAAGAAAACTGCTGCCCAAAGTCATCGTATTTTGGTGGAAGTTTATGGTGAACATGCTCTAGCTGAGCTAATGTGCCAAAAGTGGTTTGAACGATTTAAAAGTAGCGATTTTGGCTTGGAAGACGATGAACGTCCTGGGCAGCCAAAAAAGTTTGAAGATGAAGAACTGGAAGCATTACTCGATGAAGATTGTTGCCAAACGCAGGAAGAGCTCGCAGAATCTTTGTGTGTCACTCAGGCAGCCATTTCAAAACGTTTAAAAGCAGCTGGATATATTCAAAAGCAAGGAAATCGGGTTCCATATGAACTCAAGCCGAGAGATGTCGAAAGGCGGGTTTGCTTGTCCGAAATGCTGCTGGAACGCCACAAAAGGAAGTCATTTTTGCATCGGATTGTTACTGGTGATGAAAAATGGATCCATTACGACAACCCCAAGCGCAAAAATCAACGGCTAAGCCGAATATCCATGGCGCGAAGGTATTTCCAGAACACGAAGAATTTTTTTATGAGCAAAACTTTGTTTTACTGTGGAATACTAAAAAAAACGTCTTTTCCAATATTTCAAAAATTCGAAAATTCATTTCTCAAAAATTTTTAGTATCATATTAAAATAAAAAAATACGGACCGATTATTTTTCAGTATAGAACGCGAAAAAAAATATGTTTTTCCAAAATAATTTTTGAGTGTAAATTTCGCATGGGATGACCCATATATATATATATATATAGTAAAAAAAATATATATAATATAAGTATATACCTATTGGTTTCAAGCCAAAATAGAAATTCTTATAATAGCCCTTTACAAAACATGCTCACAAATGGACTCTTATAAAATACTAAGTCATTTAAATTTTAATTACATTTGAAATATTTAAATTAAAATAGATATTAGAGCTTTGGTCAGGTTCGTTGAATTTTCCACTTTGTTACTTACCTAATCAAATAACTACACAAATACACACCCCGGTCTCACAAATCATTTAAGCATACAGCGCTGGATGTCCTTTTACAAAGATCACATTTGTCGCACTAAATCGTTGCGTAATAACAAGAAGTGAATATTTCGTACATGCATGCTAACGTTTTTCCTCTCTTTTCTCTCCACCGGTAAATCTGGTGTGACGTCACAGCCAAGTTACTATCTGAATTTCAGATCAATTAGCGAAATCTTGTATTCTATCATTCTTGCGTAATAACATATCATTAACTGAAATAATGAGATAGTTCCCGTTATTCGTTTTCGAGTAATAGCAATATTTACGACGACACGGTCTCACAGACAAGTAGGTGTGTGAGGGAAGGTTAAAGGCAGTTGGTGCATTCTTAAATATTTGCTTGTAGATATCGTCAAACTGGACAAAGATCCTAAGTTTTTTAGCAGAATTTGGTACAGAACTTGTCGGTAATTTTGCGTTTGACCAGAAGATGATAATTTCACGGATCACAAGATTAGCGCTTTTATTTACAGTAAATTAAGCTCTTCGAATATTAATCAACAACACTGCTGGAACCTGTCGGATTTGACGGCAATTTTGTCTTAGTTATCTGATGTTTTATATTTCCCACTAAATAAATATATTTTTTTATCACTTCGTTATTCAACTTACGCTATTTTGGTAGCAAATTAATACTCATACGTCACACGCACCCGAATCGACACAACAATGACTGTTTAATGACACAGGCACGCGCCCATTATCCCGTACGACTTCTATGAACTTGTTTAGATGAAAATCGGCACGGGATATCGGTGAGATTAAACTTGGTTTGATACCTTTGGGAATGTAAGGGTCACCCTAAAATGCATGCACGAAGTGAATGTCCTAAACGCGTTTTTCCACTAAGCGATTTTTAGGTTAACAACTACAATAATTTGTGTGCATGTATATGTGCATTTTACAAAATAGGAAGACATTTGACAACCCAATGAGAAAATTATTCCAAATAAGATGTTTTATATGACGGAAATGCATGACGGACTTGACAACATCTATGGTTTCGAAAAGTAAAATAATAATTCTGACGGGGACTCTCCTGTATGTGTGACGAAATCCATCACTGGGTACTTTTCAATTCACGTCGTTTGACCATTTCTTAAGACATATGTACATATATCTCTCGCTCACACGATACACCCCTCATACATATATATGGAGTTAGTCATATATGGTGCTAGGGTAAGTTTTCCTTATTTAACGTAACTACGCGCGGGACATCTAAGGCAGATATATCTGCATTTAACTTTTTTCAGGAGAGCAGTTCAAAATTTGTGATCCTCACTAAAAATCAGGTGACGCGTTTTATACTTGGACGCACTACTGCGCAGACCATTACCACGTTATACATAATAGCGAAACACAAGCGATATAGATATAAACTTGCGTACATATGTGTACCAAAATATTCGGAATGAAAGATAAATGGATTAAGCCATATCTGTGTGCCCGTTCGTTCGTGCACGATAACTAGATTTATAAAAACCAAACTCGGTAAATATCATATATGTATGTAGGCTGGTTATAAATGAATGCGAAAGTCAATTGGAGGTTTTTCAGAGGTGGGAGCAGTGTTCAAGTCTCATTTAGGTTTGGGGCAGTGAGTTTATGAATCAAAGAGGACGTATTGTAGACAATATACTATAAACGCTCGGGAGTGAGCACTATGTTTATAACGTTTTGCGGAAGCGGCGTTGGGATCCGTCAGATCTGACCGTTAAAGACTACGTGCTAGGCGTCTTTAACACCATTGCTAGATTGAGTTGAATTATGGAAAATGTGGGGTACATTTTATTTTTGAATGGTCGTTGCATCACCCATCAATAGCAAATAATTATATTTCCGAAACAACCTGAAAAAACTCTACACACTTTGCACTTTAATTCAGTAAGCCTAATATCGAAGGTTATAGAAATCGAACAAAAACCACGCTGAGCTCTTATGTAACTTATATAACGGTAATTTACAAATACCAAAAAAATTCAATACTTAAGTGGAGTTACGCCATTCATTAAAGTATCTTTAATCTCTTTTTTTTTGTTTTTGTTTTATTGTTCAGAATTTGTAGCAAAAAATATGTCGAAAAATAAAGCATTTTCATCTATTTGTCTGCAATTTTTTGCCATAAAACTGATTAGATAATCCATAAGAATTTAAACGTTTTGTATACACAGATTAGTATAATTGTATGCTAAATTCAGATCAGTTTTATGTTGGGACAAACCTATGCAAAATCTAGTCATGATAGAAATGAAAATTTGGGTTCCATTTGCAAAATCAGCGACCAAATAACGTACTAAATTTTAATAAGTCTAATTAAAATTTAAATCATATTATAAGAAACGTAACTGGTTTATCCATTATATTCACTTTGTAATGCTTGTATCGCTATAAGCGCCGATAACAAAAATGTGTACAGGTTGTTATGATTTCCTTAGCAGTTTACGATTAGATTTAGCTTTCTTTATTTTCTTTTAGCTGGAAATTTGTAAGCCTCTTGTCTATTTGGAGCTTTTTTTTTAATTATTAAAATTTAGTCTACTGCAGAATTTTGGGCAGAGGTTCATGAATATAAAAATAAGCTTAGCGAAAATGATTTTGCTGCCCATTGAAGATTTATTTTTAAATTTTTAATCTTACCCCTCAGCAATGCAGAAGTCGAACATATTTTTAGCATGAACATTGTCAAGACAAAACAAAAAAATAGAGTTAATGTTAAAATGTTCAATGCAATTTTAATAATTAGATATGGCTTGAAAAAGGAAGAAAAGTATTGTCATAACTTTGCAATTGAAAAACATAAATGATGAACACTTCTAATATATACTCTAATTTATGCGGTGATGAAGATATAATATGTAATATAAAAATATATGAAAAAGCTTTACGAGTAAACAAATTAGTTTTATATCATTTATTGGTTTTATTGCATATAATAAATATTTTTTATTCGAAATAAAAAACATACACCGGATATGTAACGTTCGGTTCCTTTTGAACTTGTTTCATTAAATTAAAATGCATTAAAACCTTTTTGAATATTCGCTCCCTACGCTCCAGCGCACAATTAGCTTTGCGCGTCTTTCATCTCTACTCATACTACATCACTTACTCTTTGTAGCAACATCAAACATGGCCGCAAACGGTCTTCTATATCGAACCCCAACCAAAATCTTAAAACTCCAGTACTATCTTGAAATTAATTTACATTTTTTTAAATGGCCCAGCCCAAAAATCGGACATAACCACGCCCACCTCTCGTATAACGGTAACTTTCAAAACTAAAAAAACGCTATATTTTAGCCAGCATTAAAGACAAAGCGTTCAAATTTAAGGATGGTGGTGCACTAACAAATATACTATATTAAAAAAGATTGGAAACGGGCATGGCACCGCCCACTTCAGAACAAATAAACATATCCGAAACCAGCTACCAAATTTGGGAGACATATCACATTTGATGTAAGTAAGCAAAATTTCAAAAGTTGTATAAATCAGAATTTTCCAAAAATAAAAAAAACGCGATATTCAAGTAACTGTTAAAGAGAATAAAAAAAAAAACATGGTAATAGGCGTGGCAACAACCATTTTCGAACAAACAGGCATATCTCAAAAACTATACCACCAAACTCTATCACATTTGGTGCCCCCATTTTATTTCAAGTCAATAAGCAAAATTTCGAATATTGTACACCTCGTAAAAAAAGCTTCTCATAAAACGGTAAAAAACAGAAATCAAAAAAATCCGATATTGATTAACTATACAAAGTAATTTGCTCAAATTTGATAGACAACATTGCGTTTGAGAATGAAATACATGGAACCATAGTTGTTGAGAATGCCCATAGTATCGCCCACCTTAGAGCAAATTAATATATCTCCGTAACTTCATTCTCAACATCTTGGTCAGAAAGCACAATTTCGAAAATTATAGAAATTAGACTAAAGCCACGCTCATATAACGGTAATTTACAACAAATCTAAATATTTAATATTTTACTAAGTCATGTCGCGAATTCTTTCAAATTTGGTATACATAATTTAATTGGGGTCAAAAATAATTAAAGAATCAAAGTTTTGGAAAATGAGTGTGGTACGTTGAAATCATATCTAATTCTTTTTGTTTTTGTTTAAATCAATAAACGTTGTTAAAGGTTTCAAAATGATGTAATACGATCATACCCGGCTAGTTTTGATGCGCCAATAGACATAGACATTTCTTTTTTAAATATGGAACAGTGCTTTTGCGATTATACATTATACCTTGATCTAAAGAAAATATTTAAGTATCGAATATCATATATCTACGTCGAATAGTTGGGAACAAATGGTGAATAGAAGTTTCGACTTAAATTGGGGCGTGAGTCCGCCTGTTTTCCTAAGAAATATTATGTAGCCTGATATATTGGATCTATATATCAATTATTGAATATGTGCCCATTTTTTCAAAATTTATAGACAGTTCTACCTATAAGACATATATATATATATATATTGTAAATATCATTCATCTGCACCGAATATTTGCGAATATAATACGAATTCAAATTTTCTCTTCCAGGGGCGTATATAAAGAACTCATATTCATTTTTACATAAAAAAATCTCCGAGCACTTTGAAATTCCAGCTTTTAATACATTAAACGAGTTAAGAATAGATATTACCGAAATACCAAATAAAAATATCATTTTAGTTTTTATATGGGCCAAATTCTTTATCAGATTGTTTGCTGGGTTGGAGCTGCTTCGGCCGAAAAGAGTAAAACCGAAAAATTAAATTTCCCCAAATTTTGGAGAACGCGATGAATTTTAAAGAAGATGTGAACAAAACAAATAACGCACACACAGTTGTGATCAGAATGAATATAAATAATAGCAATGTTTAAAATATGTCTTCATAAGTCTATTTCAAAACTAATGCTAAGTGTGCACATACATATGTACATTTGTATGTACATTTATGTACCTGTGATTTTTAATAATTATTAAAATCATTGCAAGTCCACAAAAATTTGTCCAGATGTAGTTATTGGAATTGAAATTAATGTTAATGTTTATTGTTTAATAAAACAGACTCCCTGAGGAAGACGCGAAATGCGTTGAAACGCGTAGGAGGGGGAATGAAAATTAAATTTTTCGTTTTTACTCTATTCGGCCGCAGTAGCTCCAACCCAGCAAACAAAAAGTCATTTAATTTTTCAAAATAAAGATAAAAACATTCACTGGTTTTATTGCATACAACAAGTAAAGTTTATTTGAAAGAAAAACTTACGGCGGGTATTTTAAGTTCGGTTGCACCCCAACTTAGACTCTTCCTTGTTTATATTTGGAAAAGGTAAATAGCTGCATTATATCTTTAAGTGTCACAAAAAAAATTATTTTATAAATTTCGGATAGTTTTATATTTGAATAACTATCTTTTTTAATTTATAAAATGTCTATGCTTTTCGCCTTTTTATGGATATTTTCGAAAAATCAATGTATTGTTAGCATCTCTAGAGCTCATATTCTAATTTTAATAAGTGCTTCAAAGATTCTATAAATATTCTTGGAAGTGAAAATGGAAAAGGTCTCACTAGCTCTTTACAACAATTTTTTTTTTTTAAATATAGTAAGTACTTATTTATGAAAAAATTAATGTCATTTTAATTGTAGTTTTAAATGCAGTTTCTTTTAATAAAATAAATAATAAATTAAATCGCAAAATCTTAATCAACTGAATTCTCCAAGAAAGTAAATATATGTATATGTATGTGTTCGGAAATAAGGACAAGGCGGGCCAAACTTATTAACAAAGTTTCATCAACAGTGTTCAAAAAAACCAATAAGGATTATATGCATATTGCATCTGTAAAACAATGGAATTCTTAAATGTTTAGAGTTTGCTAACTCATTTCGATGTATGCCATTTGTTTCCAATTTGAATGCAAACAAACAGTTGGTTTGACTTTCTGTACCGAGCATAAATGCACTGTAAAGACAACATCCGTAGCCATTCTCATAGCTCGTACCATACAACATGAATGTATTAAGTACATAAATATTGATGTACAATATGTAATTACGTGAATGTGCGTTTTGAAAGGTACATTGATGCTCAGGATGATCAATGAGTTCGGGATTTATATACCCCAAATGCAAATGTACATATGTATGTATGTACATCCCCGCAAAAATCGCTGCTAGTGCAGGCACGCATGCAAATAATACTCCATAAGAAACAAAGACTACTCCAAAGCTAACCGAAATAAATGCGGCCTATTTAATATTGCATTTTGACAAAGAAGTCAATTTTGCCATATTTGGAGGATGTATAAAGTTCATTATTTAATATTTAAACATAATCGTTATGTAACACTTCTCAAGTTAAGTCAAGTTAAGCTATGTATACATACATAAGTGAGCCATAACACGAAAGTACTTAAAGATTTCTCCATAGATTACCTACGGCAGATTAGTTTGAAAATTACGTTTTGTCGTTGAAATTCAGCCGCTTCAAGAGAAGTAAACTGCATTAAAATAAACAAATTTGTATTCAAAAATTTATTTTCTTTATTCATTGTAAGGAACAAAATTCGACATGTTCATATTTATATTCAAAACGAAAACCTTAATTTTTTGCATTTGTTTATTCAACCAGGGTATATTTAACATTGCCACTTACTCTCTTCTGTACACTTAAGCTTCCTTTTTTATCAAATCTCATTAATATCAAATGCGCTTTTGGATGATATCAGAGTTACCACCATATAAATTTTACTGAAACTTACATATGTGACAAGTAGCAGCGAGCTTAGTTACATCAAACGTACACACAGTTTAGTTAAAAAAAACGGAGTGTAAAATAAACACAAGTTTGGCACAGTACATTTTTACTGCTATAAACTGAACTGATTTTGATTATTAGTTTCCATGCAAGACGAGTGCCCATCAATTGCTAGTACATATGAAAAAATTTTGTCAACAATGATCTTACATTTCACTCTAGCAAATCAATGTTACCGAATACATAAGCATTTAGCTCTACTGCTCGCTCCCATTCTTCTTACTGGGCCAGTGCTGCCTGTGAAATTATCAGTACTGAAAAATTTCAGGGTTGACGTTTAAACCTCTAGGATGGGGTTAGGTTAATGTGGTAGTCCCTGCAGAGGAAACTTTCTTAGACATAGCAAAGAAGTCCATTGTTATACCACCTGTTATTCGAACGGTAACGAACATCGCAACCAAGAATGGTTACCAATTCCAACCCCAGAGTGCTCTTCTGGGATGCTAAAGAAGTAGGAGCCAAGCTATCTGAACCTCAGTCTTGCAAAGGCAGGGCAGCTGAGAAGAAAATGAAGATATGATTCCACCGCATCATTCTCCATATAGCTTTTGCCAAAAGGATGAGAGACTATTTTCAGCCTAACCGCATGAATACCCATCGGACAGTGCCCAGTCAGAACTCCTACGAGGATCGAGAGTTGCCGCTTTGTTAACGACCTCAGTTCCAGTTCCTCGGCCAAAGGGTACTTGCTTTTCTGCACATCGTAGTACCCCGCCGAACGAGCTCTTCAGCCATGCGAAACTACATGCCGCACACAAATTAGTCCAATGTCAAGGTATTCCGAGACGGCTAAGAGGGAAGTCAGGAACTCCCCGACAAGTTTTGAACTCACCACTAAAGATCTTAAGGCCTTAATAGTGCGGTGACTATCAGAATAAATGTAACATTGGTGAGCAGCACACTACGGTAGTCCGGAAGCCTAAATTTCCGGCTTAGGGAGAGCTCCTCGCAGAAGGCACCCCCGCAACCATCCGTGAAAAATTTCACCGGCCCCCCGCCCCAAACGCTCCCCTCCTTCCATTCCATTGTGAGTGGAGAGGGAACCATCATGGGCTAGAACCGGAAGACAGAAATCCGTTTCTAGAGGGACAAAGTCGCAGCTGACTAGATTTTTAGAATGCCCATCGGCCGATTTGAAGCTGTATCCGTTGCACTTTCGCCGGGTTGTAGCAATCTTGCTGGCAATGTCCACAGGTAACAAGTTAAGGTTAGCGTTGAGCGCCTCACCGATTCCATTGAGCGGGGTCCATTGCACCCGCCCTAGCTGCTCAATTTTCGATATTTTCTCCAGTGAGTTTCAGCAGACACACACTCCATAAAACATTATAGGCCTAATTATTGTGATTTAACCGGAACAGTATACAGCAACCGATATCTTTTTTACTCTTTCGTCAATATTTGCCTCCAGGAGAGCTTCCTGTCCAGAATCAGGCCTAAGTACCTGACCCGGTCAGAAAGCACAAGTGAGACACCGCCAATTGAGGGAGGTCAGCCATCCGGCACTCTATAGCTTCTGGTAAACAAGACGCGCATCGCCTTGCTGGGATTGATGGCACACATCCTGTAGGCCACTTTACGATCATGTTTAGGTGACCCTGCACGATGTCAAAAAGGTTGTTCAAGAACTTCTCCTGGCAATGAGTATCACATCGTCGGCAAAGGCAATAACCGAGCAACCTCTCTTTTCCAACTCCTTCAGGACTTCATTGATATTATAATGATAATAAAGTTAGACAGTTTTTGTAGGACGAAAACATGTACTTGCAACTTGTTTTCACAGAATATCACGAATGAGTCACAAAACAAGTGGTTTGCGGTATTGTGTGGACTGGATATAACAGTGAGATGATTTAGTGGCATGGGTTGGTCTGCTACAGCCTTACATGGGAACATTATTGTAGTCAATACAATTTAGTGGCAATGCACCACTTGGTCCAAAGATTTTTGCAGGGATTCTCATGTATGAAGATTTCTATCATCATTATTCATACGCATGCATTTGTAAACACAAGGCAGAACAAGCAATAATGATTTACATACATATCTACATTTATATGTACATATGTATATATTGGTACATATCAACAAGCATACTCATTATATGTACGTAAATACTTGCAGTCCTTTATTTGCACATTTATGTACATACATACATATATGACTTTTCCATACATATGTATATGTACGTATGTATGTATGTATGTGCACAAACCACTAAGTGGCAGCAAAAAGCCATCATCTTCAATCACTGTCGCTAATGCTGCTATTCTCTGCTAGCTATGTATGTCATTGCTGTTGCTGCAGTCGCTGTCGTTTTCAAAGCGCTGTTTGCCATCTATGTTCTATTTAAATGCTGCCACTTTGAATATGCAAAAATACATAAATAGTATGTATGTTTGCGTGTATAGAGTGGCAGTGGGTACGAGTATAGAAGATGGATCTATTTGCTTTGTGTTGCATTGTGCACCGTTAAGGACTTTAGCATCCCCGCCATTACTGCCTTTCTTTTTATCCCACTCATTATTCAGCGTTATTCAGAAATTGTGGAATGTACGCACTAGATGAGATTTTCATGCATCTCTGTGTATTATATCGTTGTTGTTGGTATGTGTGTATGTATCTCTTTGTTTGGCTGTCAGTGCAATTGCTTGGCAATCTAAATGAATTGCATGGGCGTGGCAGCGTGTTGTCGCTCATCGTTGCAATCGTTTATTCCCATTTATTGTGTTGTTGACTCAACTGTTATACGGAGGATTGATATGTCCTCCACCATACATGCAATGTCCTTGCTTGGAGTCCCTGTTGCTCATTATGCGCTGTCGCTGATTGCTATGTCAGTTGCAAATGCAGTTTTTCATTGTGTGGGAAAGCGGTGCGTGACACTTCGATGGAATCGAAACTTTGTCAAAACAACACAAAAATGACAAATATGTGCGTGCTGGTGTATAGGGGGCATTCCGCGTCCAACCGGCACCAGTTAGCTTTCGGTTCCCCGATTTTTTTCATACTTTTATACATATGTTATAGTTACGATAGAAAGAGACTTCCCCGCTATTTAAAATTTTTTGTTTGTTCAGCCGTTTTCGAGATATCGAGCCAAAAAGGTATGCAATGATTTAAATACCTCTTCAAGATTATTAAAAAACACTGACGATGAAATTATTTCAAAGAAATGATAAAACAATTTAAAACATGAAATTAAAAACGAGATTATTTCATTAATCCATTGTCGGGATAGGCACAAAAGTTGGGAGTTGAATGATAGTATTTCAGACAAACTCGCACAGTACGTTCAACAATTTTTATTAAATGCTTTTTTTTTAATTATATAGAAATACGGGGTTTGAAAAAAAGGAATTAAAAAAATCGGGTTTTTCGTAAAGTTAGGGACATTAAAAACCTGTTTGTTTCAAACCCCGAAATATCGATAACGGCTGAACAAAAAAAAATGATCAGATCCAACTAATTTCAATTGGCGGGGATGTATTCAAAGTTCGGGATGTCGTGTTCAGCGATTTTGGGTTTGGGGCCTCGCTGTCACTATTTACCAAATGTTCTCTGCACAATTTAAATCTGCTTTTCCCCTTTGGACTGACGTATTTCGGCCGGTCGTTTCTTTGTGCAAATAATAAGTACCTCTTCCTCTCCAAGCCACCGGCAGTACTCTCATATATGTAGCTCTCGTTGCTCCCAATCCAAGCTTGACAGTGTAAGCAGCATCTTTACTTTCCTTTTGTATTTAGACACACAGAAGTGTATCGGTGAGTCCTGGGTTCGACAAGATATTGATCCGAGCCAGTTTCAGTTCATTAGCAGAGGTTTCGTCTTGGAGACTGAATTTTTGAGACAATGTGACCGTGGATCCCTTCCTTCCCACCTTGATATAGAAGTTGCCAAGCACCATTTTGACATAGTGACGGGGACAGCGCTCGTAAGTTCAAACGAAGGGAGATCTCATGCAAGGCTAGTTGAAATGTTTCATTGGTGATGTTTTATGACGTGACGGGTCCTGATTAACGATTGTAATATTTTTGAAATTGATTCCTTGATAAAGCGGGTGAGTAAATATTTTCATTAATTTATTATCCATCAGATCATGGTACACAAATGTATGCATTGGATGTTGGTACTCAGCAGGCTTTCTTTGGTCGCCTAGCTTTATTTTGATTTGATTTATATTGAAAGCTTCTACCGCTAAATTGTAGATTTAGATGCTGCCGGTGCAAGCGGTTAAATGTATTAACAGTATCAAAAAAATATGCCTATATTTTTAAAAGCGTTACCACTTTTGATATTGCTTATAACTGAAATGCGTTTTGTGATTATATAAGCAAAGAGCAATTAATAAATAAATATAGGCAGGACAACGTCTGCGGGGATTTTCTAGTATATACATGTACATATGTGTATATAAATCTCGTGCTACGGTGTTTGTAGTAGCTAAGTTTTGCCCGATTTTTATGAAATTTTGTATATATATTTGGTAGGTATGTAAAGCATATTTTATGTTTGGGGTAGGGTTGCCCTCAATTCGGAAACTAAAATTTAATTAAAATATATGTACATAAATTATCTGAAATATTAAAATGCGGGCGTCAAGCGGTTCGTCTCGGTGAGAAGGCTAACTTTTACGTTTGAAAAGTCAAATTTAATTAAATTATTCACAAGTTATATGAAATATTAAAATATGGGTGTCACCTCTTTGAAACGAGAAATTTTATTATATTATACACAAGTATGTACACTTTTAACATATCGAGTATCCAACAGTTCGTTTCGCTGAGAAGAAGATTATAGCCAGTTATATTTTGAAGAGGGTTGCCACCTGTTTGTAAAGTCAAATTTAATTAATTTCTACATTGGTTTATAAAATATTTTAATGCGAGTGTCAAACCTCTTGTCTCGGCGAGGAAAAAATGAATACTTATATTTTTGATAGAGGTGCCACCTATTTGCAAAGTCAAATTTAATTAAATTATCGAGTATCCAACAGTTCGTTTCGCTGAGGTTATAGCTATATTTTGAGGAGTCTGAGTCTGTGTTTAAAAAGTCAAATTTAATTATGTTGTACAATGGTGTATAAAATATTTTAATACGAGTGCCAAACCTCTTGCCTCGGCGAGAATAAAATGAATGCCTACTATATTTTCGAGAGAGGTGTAACCTGTTAGGAAAGTCAAAATTAATTAAATTATACAGAAGTTATATGTGAGGGAAACCGAAATGCGATTCGAAGCAGGACAAAGTCTGCCGGGTTTTCCTGTATCTTATGTCTAAAAATGTCCTGAGTATGAGTTGGTATG
Source organism: Anomoia purmunda (assembly GCA_951828415.1). Lineage (NCBI taxonomy): Eukaryota > Metazoa > Arthropoda > Insecta > Diptera > Tephritidae > Anomoia > Anomoia purmunda. The sequence continues at coordinate 68,840,727 of OX639994.1, read as the reverse complement.
TAATTTAGATATAAACTACTCCACCAATTGGGCTCATATTTGTAGAGTATGTTTGAAAAGGTGTATATTGCGCAATAGGTTGCGCTGGTCTCAATATATTTCTAAAAATCGTATTTGCAGTCCGATTTCAATCAAGTTCAAAACATGCGTTAGCCACATAAATATAAATATTTTAGTTTATAATTGAACCGATAGGGGCGCTGGAGTCGAGATATCTCTAAAACTTTTACTTACAGTCCGATGAATTAGAATTTATTACAAGGATGAGTCTTATACAAATAAATATTTCATTTTCAATTCAATTTAATTTCAGAAAACGCCGGATCAGCTAGTATTACTATGAAATTTTAAAAACCCTTAAATGAAAGCAATTTTAATTTTCTAACACTATCTTATTTTTCGAGTTCATTAGGCATATTTTGATAATCCATTTTGGAGCCACTGAATTTGGGAATTATTATTAAAACTTAATACATAGGTATCTGGATCACTGTTTTTCTGCCAGCTGTTCCCTAAGGGTTTGATTAGGCTTTGTTTCTAGGCTACTACTATACTTAATTTGCGCCTTTATGCCAGTATTCAGTAATTCAGTCTGGTCTCAAGGCACTAAATATAAAATAATAAACAAAGAACATAGATTACTAAGAAGTTACATATTTACTTAAACCGGTATATTTTTGCTTATTTTCCATATCAGTACAAATTTGACGTTCGCTGATTTATATTAGATCCTGATTCTATCCAATTGGTTAATAATTTTGTTTTATACGCGTTTTATATGAATCGATTTTTCAACCAAATATAACACAGAGAGCAATCGATCAATGCACGTTCATTTGAAATGAGCACCGCTATAAAAACTTTCTGAAAACGTCTTCCTCCAGCATATACAGATCCTCCGTGCCGTCACCAAAAATGCACCGCTATAACTCGCAGATGATAATTATATTTCTATTTAATCTTATTATCAAATAACACCTGCCTTCATTTTCCATTTTCTCGTTTGTTTTTTCACAATATAATTCAAAATACGTGGGGGGTACTTCCTCTTCTCCCTGCTCAGAACAAGCAAACAATTAGTAGCTTGCTTTTTTAGAATAGACACATGAGACAATTTACTGAATACCAAGTAGTCTCAAAATTAGCTTTCACCACGAATAGATTTTTTAGTGAGTACACACTGCTTGCTTACATAAAATTTATCTCTCGCTCTCAGTTGAAAGAAAGACTCCAGTAAAAAACTGTCCATTAACTTGCCTGTAACTAAGTTTTAGAGCGTAAGCTAAATTTGCTCTCAATGAAAGAAACTTGGAAGAAAGCAAGAAAACGCAAAATCAGTAAGAAGTTGCAAGTATTTTCTTTTTAGTTGTATATTTAAATATTTAATAACTTTTTCCAATTTTAACCCCTTTTTATGGAAATAATAAACTTTTTTAATAATTGTTTTCTACTTGTGATCAACAGAATACTTTCAATCAGCTGTTTATCTTACTGGCAAATTCTTGCTAGCTATTTGTCCAGTAAAACTTGCAAGTTCTCTTACTTTGCTAGTTTCTTGCTAGTTCTGGCGTAAGAAAACGCTATCCAGTAAAACTATTACTGATTCTAGCTGTTTTTTACTAGATAGTGAATACGGAAACAGAACTAATGATAGAATGAAAGATTGCGCTGATTGATCTGAAATTCGGAGAGTAACTTGGCTGTGACGTCACACCAGACTTACAGGTGAAGAGAAATGAGAGGAAATACATTGGTATACATGTTAGAAAGAATACACACTAAAATTGTTAAACACGTTGGAAAGAATATACATCATTGCGATTATACATACATACAAGTTTTTTGTAATCAAAATCTGTTGTGACGTATAAATTCCGTCAAAATTGCTACGAGGGTTAGCGGTACCATAATCTGCGCCACCTTCTGTAATCTTTTCACCATGGTATTGATGTATATTGGGCAACATTTTTTGTTCCTTCCCCATATAAAAAATGCAGTCGGTTCACACTTTATATGTCGCTTTCATAATGGGGCCAGATTTCTATTTACAATCTTGGACTTTAAGCTGTTAATATCTGAAGATTTAATTTAGACCATTTTTGGATATAACAAAAATGAATGAATCAATTGCCGCTAAAGTTAATTTCTGCTTTTCATAAAAAGTAATCTTCACATATGTACATACATAACGACATGTACATATATATGTATGAATGTATGTAGCACATAAATCCGTATAGATGAAGGTATAATATGAACTTTATTTGAAATCAGTTTTTTAAAAGTCGCAATTTTTCTTCCTTACCGGTGAACATTCTTCAAACGATTCTGGTCCTCATTCCGGTTCACAATTTTTATTATACAGTTCTACAGTTATTTTTGAGGTGGCAATTTGTTTGAATTTATGCTCTGCTTGATGTCGAAGAGCAGCACTGTGTTGCAATGTGGCAAACTGCACTGTTGCAATCGTTAAGTGGCCGCACACACAAATGCTGACTAATATTTTTGCTGTTAGGCAACCACTAGCAACTGCCATCAGCAACTGTCATCAGCAAATGTCGTTCAAATACTGGCGACGAACTTGATGTAACCGTCGATAGACACATATGTATGTACATATATGTATGTGTGTTTGCACATATGTATAGCCAAATCTGTCCGTAAATGTTCATTTAAGTGAGCGCATCTATATGAATGTACATATGTATGTATGTGTGTATCTATATGTGCATGCATATATGCAATATTTGCACAAATACCTACATACACGAGCATTAGTATATTAACATATATACATCTATCTACATATATACTTACGTATATTCGTAACATTTTTTATGAACGTGTAGATTTATGTATTTTAACTTTAAAATGCACTCAACAATTTTTCTTTCAATGTCCATGACCACTTTGTTGGACAGTAAATAATTTCCGAGTAGATGGCAACGTCTGTGTGAATCGTAAAAATCATCTCCAGAGGTATGTTGGCCAAGCTCAATGTTGGGCAAATGTGCGTGGGCGCAAACGAATTTCCTCATTTTACTTTTCATGATTTTTCTACGACACTTGCTACTTTTGGTCCCATATGAGAATACATATGTATATACTTATATACATGCATACATAAATATACATATATGTAGAGTACGAATAAAACAGAAAGACATTTGCTCATAGAACAGTTGCATTAAGCTTTATGAGTACATTTGGGATATGTGAAGCCAATTAGAAACCACTTTCACCAAACGGAAGTTTAACAGTTGTAAAATATACCCTACATATTGTAGTAGCCGATATGGTAGATAGAGACGGTTAAAAAGATTATATTCTTGGAAAAATAAATATTCATGGAACTGTTATGGTAAAAATATATTTTTATATTTTTGTCAGAGATAATTCTTAGTTTCAACAACTAGAAAATTATAGTTCTAATTTATTATAATAGCGGCATACTGTCGCACTTGAATTATGTTGGGAAAGAGGTATGTAGGTGGAATAACAAAAGAGGTCACATGTGGGCTTGGCTCAGCGGTTGTGTGCTTGCATGGCGGGCGTGAAGACGGTGGTTCTAGTTCGGCCAGAGTCTAAAAAGAAATCTGTTAGAATTTTTACCGCTTTAACTGCTGTTGCCTTTTTTCAACACAGTCCATATAAGAAACTGGCATTGAGCTTCCAAAATTATTGTTGATATTTTCACCGCAGTATCATCATCCATATATACTAGATGCCTAAGCCAGCGTAATTGCTGAATTTGTATGAGTTTTCCTATGCTCATGTCATTGTTAAGCTCGTTCGTCATTCCATCTCTTCTGTATTTGTCTCCTCCGCATAATGAGCGCAAAGTAGCACAAGCTGGCAAGGGTTATTCTTCGCTTAATAGCCAAGCTGACAGTTTGGTGAGTTTATGTTTATACTGAATTCAAATACTTCAAAGTCTTTCACTATATTTTTTCATACTTCAAAGTTAAAACCGCCAATAGTGCCGTTGTGCCAATACGCGAATATTATTTGCGTGGTGCTAGGAGGTACTCTGTTTTGTTCTCGATCATCGCTGGACTCACCTCTTTGCCTGAAAAACTCCAACAAAATTAGTATCACCTAAATTGGTCAGTAGCCTCGTACTTTTGCAGTACCTAGTGCCGCTGCGATTCAGATTATGGACTCGCGTAGCATTTTCCCACATCAAATTGAAGAAATCACACGAGAGTAGGTCGCTCGTTCTAAAACCTCATTTGATCTAAAATGGTAAGAAGAGACTCTTTTTAATCTGGGCAGAGCTTACAGTTGTCCTGAACGTCACTCAACAGTCATTTAAGTTTTACGGGGAAACCCAAATTTAGACAAGTTGTCACGGAGGCAAGCTTCTCTTCCTGCTTTCAAAAGCGCGCATAAATTCAAAGAGATAAGTGGTATGTATCAATTTATTTATCTACGGCCTTTATTCATCTTCCGCAGTGGCACAAAGAGATTGGAGGATAGAGGCCCATTGATCAGATTCAGCAGGATTGAGAGATGTCATGTTATAGGGCCATAGGAAATAACGCCTTATGGCTTTATTTCACTTCACGTTGGGAAATAAGGTCATATGGAATTATTTCCATTGGAAAAGTGAAATAAGCTATAGCCGAAAATTTTGCGTATGAGAAATAAGGTCATACAATCATTTCACCACAAAAAGTAATATTTGTATGCCGCCTGTCGGCTCGCCCATACGTGACGTGCCCGCGCTCCGCAATTCGGATTAGTTCACACGCACTGCAAAAAATTCGAAAGTCCGCACACAATAAGGATCATATCCCTTAATAGAGCTAAAAAGTTCACCTATAATTAAAGAGATTGACGTCTGAAATAATTTGAAAGCCAAGGAATGCGAGAGGGGGGCAAAATCGAAGAAAGCTTCACTAGAAAATCGACTTAATATTGGTTTGAGTTACTTCTCAAATTTATTGAAAAGGAAAACGGCTGCAAATAGGAGATAACTTCTATTAACTTTTGTGGTATTCCGTTCCAAAATGTGCAATTATAAAAGGAAATCTCCTCGTTTTTATTTTAAAAATCATATAAAGAAAATTAATTAGCATCTTTATGAATTTATTTGTAAGGAAAACATTTTATTTTCAGAAGAGCCCTTTGTAATCCAAATGTTGCTTTTAAAGTCTCAACATACATATGTACTTTTTTAATTATCTATGTATAAAGTACTTATAATATATAATGAACTTAAAAAAAATGAAGGTGCCAATAATTTAAAATCGGGCTTATTAAAATTAAGTGGAGATTCTAATGAAAACCAAGATTCCCTTCTGAATTTTATTGAAAAGCTGTTCATCTTCATTTTACAAATTATCTTCTTGATTGTATTGAAAATACATACCCAGTCGTAATAAGAAGGTATTCTATATATTAAAAATCATACAGAAATCCAATAAATTTTGTTCTGATTTATAGGGCATTTTAGGTGGTATTTTCGGTCGGCAGGATTTCTGGTGTATGGCAGAAAAGGGTCTCGCCCCTCTTACTGTATTCTATAGCATTTAATAACTTTTGATTAAATTTTTGAATTTTTGTATACTATTTATAAAGGCTAACTCTTTAAACGTCTGGCAGCAAACACACTTGTGGACATTTTCGTTTCGGTTCTTTGTTGAAAGTAAATTTATGAACGCCTAGTTCATCGTTTAACAATAAAATTAATCAAGTAAAAGTAAAAAAAATGAGTGTGAATATGTGTCACAAATCTTTTATTTCTAAAAATATAAATTAAAATTTGAATTTATTATTGATAGTTTGGTATACAATAAACAAACAATTCAACAACAAATAGAGTCATTGAAAAATTCCCAAGTGGTTTGCATATTAAAGCAAGTGGTTCACTATTGTAAACCTAACCAAAAATTATCAAAGGGGCAATATCGCCATAATAACTTTATTTCGCTTCACATTGAGAAATAAGGTTTTATTTTTCCCTATGGACTTAAAACACTGCACCGGATTGGGAGTCAAGTTCGAAATTTCTTAGTTGTCCGTTGTGATTGCAGCTAACAACCCCAGTTTACGGCAGCATCTACTGATGGTCAGACGCTGGTGGTTAAAGCTCCCTATCTTTCAGACCTTACCCAAGACTCCCAACGGGTTGGTTACTGCATCTCCTGCATGGGGCACTCATGTCGTCCAGCTTCATAAGCTGTAACTCTGGGCCCGTTTTATTGTGCCCGACTTGCAAAAGAACGCTCCAACTAGGATAAAATTCCCTTTTAGCTGCAAAAGCAACTTGTTCCTGTTCTTTCACGAAAGATGCGATTTGCTTAGTGATATACAGGAACAGAAAATAGGTGCGCTAGCAAATTTTAGGTTGTGTATTTATATGTTTAAAAATACTATGCGAAAAAAAACTTATTAAATGTTAAAATGAACTTTACCATATATTTCCTTAGAGCTAATTCAAAATAGCGCAGTTTTTCGCTTCCCAACACTACGTCGTCAGGTCGGATATCATTTAACCGAGTCGGCTCAACTCGCATATTTTTCCTAGTTAGTGTTGTTTCTTTACATGCATTTTGTTATTCTACCTAGTGTTGTTTTGCAACTAGGTTACAAAGAAACGGGCCTCCATACCCCATCAGAATCCGTATATGACCTTAACAAAGTCAGAATTTGCCGGTTAAATTAATAAATTTGCTTGAACAGGTGTAAATTATTCACTAATTTAAAGTTTAAAAAATAAATATTTAACCTAGATATTGTGACATTTTGCGCTATATAAAGAAAAATTAAATTTCTTTTAGTCTTGGGACAACGAATCGGCAAAAATAGCATACGCGCAATATTGGCGATCGTCCTGTCAAAAATAGAACACAGTGAATTATATAAGAATGCGCAGAACCAAAGCGTACAACGAACTTTATCAATTTTATTGTTATTTACAAATAATAATTACACTACTTATATATCTAAAGTCTGGTTTAAATTTAAGCAATTTATATGACGTTGTTTATTTTAACTCATTTATTTGATATTATTTTTCCATTATTTTATATGAAAGCCTTTTTTAACATACGATCACTCTGAATCTTGTTGCGGACATACATAAATGGTAATTCGCTGTCGCTTCAATTGTGTTCAAGAAGGTGAAGAAGGAATGGAGCAAAACTTTCAATTTACCGCTTGTTTATATTTGTGGCAACTTTTACGTTTTCTTTCGGGCTTAGGCGATCTTAGACTAAACAATTTTGTAATAAAGCTCTCATTAATGAAACATTTTTATTTGTTATTTTACAAAATTTATCCACTAAAACGAATGATGAAAAAAATACTATTATTATTTGCAAGGATATATATAGTACATTAAGAAGCTGAATGTAAATATGGAAAGGAATCCATAGAAGTAACTGTAAAAGGACGTCAAAAACAGGATTTTTTCTTAAATCTCTTAAAATCTTCTTTAAAAAAAAATAATGAATCTCATTTTCATATTCAGCGGCCCAAGATTTGTCGAAAAACACTTTTTAACGAGGTACCACTAATTTATCGAATATATTAGTTTCAGTCAAATAGATATTCAGACAGATGAACGGACAGACGGACATAGTTAAATCCTGATCATTTTGCTTTACTTGGGTATTGGTATGTACATGTTTTTTTCTTCTTATACTTACAATCTTCGAACCAAAGTTATACTATCATTTAATCTTCATGAAAGTTATAAAAATTGGGAACCCATGATGCCTTCGACATGCACACCGCATCGGACAATAACTTTGTTAGGCTTGTTTGAGAGGCTGGAAAGTCTATTCAGGGGGTTTCTCTTATTCAATGTGGCCTATTTACGTAACCGTGTAGCCAGAAATAGCACCCATCGCTGGAGATTATTTTATATGTCTTTATTGTAGCTTGCCAAATACTGAACATAAATGTCAAATACATACATGTGATTACTTTGATAGCTATCGCTATAGGAAACGCCGTAGCTAAAAAAAAAACACTCTTTATATTGCTAATATGGTAAGCGTCGAATAATTGTAGGCGGGTGTCGGCTCTGCCTACTTAATTTGTTGTTGATTCCCTATTACATTGTGGGGGCAGATAGGTGACAAATAAATGCCTCGTATAGATTTCAAGAAAACTATTAAAATCAATTTCAGATATCAGTCACTGACAAAAAGTAAATATAAATTATATTGTTAACTACTTATTTAATTACGAGAGTAAAAAAAAAACATTATATGAAAGCTAGGTTTGTGCAAGGAAATATAAATTTAGCATTTTAATGGAGTTCTACAATTCCTTCAATATACATAGTAACTAAATTTCATTCATACATTTTTACATTCGTTCACTCCTCAATATTCACTAGTGTTATTGACAAAATTTTGTTTACAGGGCCTGTTGCATACGACTCCTACTATCGAGTATTCAGTATTTTGTGGTTGCCAGGAATGCGAGAGAAATGAAGTTCTCAACAGCACCCTTGTGAGCTAATAAGCTACTTTGAAGCCCTTATTTGCCGACCGAAAAGGAAAATTCTTTATTTTGTGTGGGTGAGAAAACGGACAGTTGCAGCAGTGAGCATCCACACACATTAGCAAACAATAACTACTGTATGTGCATGAACAATGGATATGACCGTTCTCCGTAGTCCTTTATTTGTATATTTGCACAATTTTTATTAGACCCTAGAACAATGTTTTTCGTAAACTGTGGCAATTTGGTGCCAGCGAGGGTGTGGGCAGGATATGAGCATTAGTTTCTTTTTTTTTTTGTCTTTTTTTTGCATACATTTATTTATTTTTACGAGGACTTTATTGCGTACACAATGAAGATTCACTGCTCAAACAGCAATAGAAATAGCAGCCCTGAAAAACAAACGTTCAAATGAAATAAGTATGCGTACGTATGTATGTATGTGCTGCCTGTATTCGAACAAGTACAAATATGCATGCAAAAAACGTTCAATATTTATATTTGCCCAGTCGGTAAAAGATGGAGAAATATCGCTTGCTAGAAGACCGTTGATCTCATAAAGCGTTTGGCCTTCTTGCTCGATATCTTAATATTTTTTTTATTTACATTCAGGGTTCCTTGTGTAAACGCATTCTGATTCCGCCATTCAAGATGATCTTTTGGAATAATTTTCTCAAACTTTCATTTTATATGTAATTTCGAAAACTATTCAGTTGACACTGGACGCGATTTTGGCTGTTAATGAAATAATTCCTATCCATTTACAATGTATCTTCGAACGAGTCCATGCTGAAAGGATTTATTTAGAAGGCCTTTTCAATTTTTAGATTGAGTGATTGTGTGTGTATACATACAATACGTAACTTTATGTTAAAAAAAATAACTTAAATAAAAAACTTAAAAAAAATTGCACAACCAAAAAAAAAAACAGTTTCATGCCAGCTATAACTCTGCATTTTTTAAACCAAATGTATATAGTTGACATTTATCTAATATAATAATAATTAAATAAATAGAAATTTAAAAAAAAAAAACTAATTACGTTTTTATAAAGATGCACTTTTAATTTATTGAAAATATATTTTACCACAGACAAAAAATATAAAAATACGCATACCGCTATGCATATATAGTTGGTGAAAGTTAGACCAGTTGACTTCCAACTACGTTTTAGATCGGGTAACCTTTTAGACTGTCTCCTTTTTTTTGCACCTGGGCTTAGATAAACATATGTATGTATGTATGTATGTATGTTTATTTATATATTCGAATATATTCGAATACGTTAGTGCTTTCAATATACTATTTGACGTTTATGAAGAGTTTTGTTCTAATTATGCTTGCCGTTACATTTACCAGCATATGTACTTATACTTATATACATATGTATGTAGGTATATACCCTACGCGAAAAACTTGAACTAATGAAACTCAATTCACAATTTTCAACCATTCCTAAAAAATAGGACAATATCAAAATGAACATGTTAGAATTATTTTCCGCCCTTTTTTATTGTGATACTTTAATTTCGAATTTTTCGAAATCTCCCAGCTATCGAAGTAAAAACGTAGTACTTACTTGCTGGAGATATATGTAACTAATATTCTTTGTGAACTTACATAATTTTCAGTAGCCAAAAAAACTATGTATCAGGTGTTGCAATAGGAACCCACAAAATATTTTTTTAAATAAAACAAAAACGGTTTGGGATATGAATCAAATTCTTTATTCCTGTGAAAGTACATTCGATGCCATTATGTATGGAACTCGATTTCTTTTGCATGGGGACCACGGGCACGTTTGCAGAATTCCAAACGCTGAACCCAATTTTCGACGGTTTTCAAGAATAAATCGGCCGATAGTGCTGCAATTTCAATTTCTATATTCGTACGAAGTTCATCAATCGTCGCTGGCTTATTGGCATAGACCATAGACTAGACGCAGCCCCACAGGAAATAGTCTAACGGCGTCAAATCGCACGACCGAGGCGGCCAATTGACTGGGCCATTTAGTGAGATAACACGTGCACCAAAATTGGTTTTCAATAAATCGATTGTGACATTCGCTGTGTGGCTTGTGGTGCCTTCCTGTTGGAACCAAATATTGTCCAAGTCCATATCATCCTCTCTTATTAGTATTAACTAATAGCAAATGCGGTGCATTGAAAAGCCAATCTAATTAACTAGTCTTCTAGTATACTAACTAGCATTTGTTGGCCGTGGTAACATCAGTGCGATAGTGACTGCGGCTCAGCGAAAATTCTTTCGAAATGTGGCTGTAGCTAACCTAAATTGTGAAGCCTGCTGCTTGCGACGCACAGTGGTCTAAATGGTCGATATAGCTGGATTTTACTCAGATCTTCAAGAAAAAGACCAGACCATTTAATTTGTGTTTGTTGAAAAAATTTTACTATTTTTTAAATTTTATTTATATTTTGACTGTTTGTTTTTCCGTCGCAGAAATTCTTTAGTAAGTGATGGGACAAGTAGCAACAGATGTTGGACATTTACGATTGCAATGAACCATATTATTGAATAAAAAAATAATATTTTTGAATACGTTTGAATTTCGTTTGGATCGGCGAAATTTAACGAGGAATGAAAATAAATGAAAATGAATTACACCGCCATCAAAAAATGAAATAAGACCTCGCGCTCTAAATTCATTTTTAAAAAAGATTTACGCCCGCACCTTAAAAATGCGCAGAAAGCCGCCACCTACGAAAAAAAAGAGTTATACGCAAAATTACTGTGGATAGCGTAGACGGTGTTGGACAGACAAGAGTTATTTTTTGAAGTACGATCGAATGCAGAATGAATTTAAGCCGACGAATAAAATGCCTGCCGTACGATCTTAATTCACGGCACCAACTGGGCAAGTCAAAAATAGGTCAACCCATTTTTAATGCTTGGATATGTATAGCTGTAAGTAAATCCAGATGTAAAAACTGAATGAATAAAAAATGGCCCTGACTCCTCGCACACCGTGTTAACAGATGCATGATGTATAAACTTGATAATTTACTTCAGCTTTAAATGAATAATCTCCAGTCGATTGGTTACCCATTTTTTCTTTTGAAAAGTAATAATGCTCCGTATCTTATATTAGAAACAAAGGAATTTTGATATTTGATGTACGATTCGTAAAAACCATCTCTGACCCCAGTAAACTCATAACTTTAAAGAAAAATGCAAACAAATAAATATTTTAATAAGAAATTAAAAATATTTAAATATTAAACAAGTTTAGAAGAATCTAAGGTCGGGTGAAATCGAACTCAAAATATCCGGCACTGTTTTCTTTCGATATTATGCTTGATAAGTTCCACTATTACTCGAGTACAAAGTTAGGTAGAGCTCGATAAAGTAGTTGCTCTAAGGTGGAAAGTGTCGTGCTCATTTTTAAGATTATTAATTAACTTAAATTCTTTGTATCAATTTTGAGCGAATCCGCTACATTATTTACATTACAATTATTTATTAAAATTTAACCTTTTATTAAAACGTGATAGGTAGGCGTGGTTTTTAGTCCATTTCTATACTTTACTTAATGAGTTGAAATGTAAAGCGTATGACAGATTTGGTAGAGTACAATTCATGTACAATCACATTCACATTCAGCAAGTTCGAATTTAAGCGGCGGTGAAAAATACTTTCACTAATGGTCTTACTTTTATTTGTTTCAATAGTATTTACAGCATAATATATAAGTATAAATGCGAAATTGTTTAATGGGACTATTAAAACGCGTATTTTGTAGCACATTTTCCGAACTGACAGTTAATTTTAGAAATTGGTAGGTTTTTGCGCTTTTATGTTTAAATTCGCTTTAAAAAAGCAGATTTTGGAAAAGACATTATGATTTTCAGAGGGCGTTCATGATGGTGAAAAAATGCCAACATACAAGACCTTTCTTATTGTATCACGGATTTTCTCTATTTATAGATATCATTAAACGAAATTGATTATATGATAACACTGAACCGATTCTAACAACTATTTTTTTTCAATTTATACTTATGCTTTTCGGAGTTATAAAATTTATTACATTTTAAGCCATCGACCAAGATGTTTGGAATAACATTAAGATTTAGGTTAGATGGACCGATTTGATATGACCTACATCTTGGGGATATTTTTATAATTAAAAAATAATTTTGAAAAATAGTTAAAAAAAAATCAACTCAGGTCATCAAAAAATTTAAGATTTACAGTTCTGCATAAAAATATTTTAAAATTTGTTCAACAGAAGTATAGTAATGAAATTTTCGGAAGTTTCTTTCGTGGACTTTTTTTGGAAGGTTGGCTTTCGAATAACTCAGACAAAATTTGACCGATTTATACTACGGCTATTTTCGGGCCCTTTTTATTCATATGCCCTGTTAATTATCTCATTACTACGATACGTTGAATAAATTTTTGAAAATTTTTACTTTTTAAGCTTTCACTCTTTTAACATCATGTTATTTCTTTGAAATAGTACAAAAAAAATATTATTTTGTGGTAAAAACTTTATTTTTGGAAACATTTTCAATTAGATCCAGTGTACATACGTGAAACTTAATATTTTTCCAAATATTTTGGATGAAATCTTAAAATATAATACGTTTTGTAATTCGTTTCACAGTACCTTTCTTGGTGAGGCACCCTGATGAACATGAGTGTATTTATTGTAGTTGAACTCAATGTTTTTAAATAATTTATTGCAGTACACAAATACTATTTTATGATATCGCAATTGAACCCCACAACTTTTACTACTGATTGAAAAAAAAAAGTCAAACAAAATCTGAAATTTCAAGGATGCTCTGGTGAGCACAGGACCGTGGTGTTGGCAGGTATAAAATGCAAAAATTGGGTGTATGTATACTGAGTAGTAGGGCCGATCTGAAGGTTTACATTTTAGAGTTTTGTCTCGCTAGATTTCCTATCGACGCTGAGGGCCTAGCCATGGTTTAAATTAATTAAAAAAAGATACAGTAAATTTGGTAAGCCTCGATGGCGTTTTTATAAGTGTATGTACATACGTACATATGTATAACATTCCGATGGATTTTCGAACTGTTTTATCTGATGTAGAGGCTTACTAGTTCGTTCGTCAACTGATGCAGAGAACTGCCTCCTTGAAGAAAAGTAACTAATTCAAATCTAGTATCTTACGGTACAGGACCAGGACTGATTGCTTTGAAATGCGCTGAGGGGCCCTGAGTATTCTGGCAGACCGATTCTAAAAATTTTCTCGGAACGTGATAAAGTAGATACATAGTTGAAGTCGTTGTAAGGAGAATGAGCCGAAACTGTTATTGTGGAAAAAGGAAATCATATTGGAATATTTCTGGGCTGTAGGGAAAATACTGAAGCAGAAGCTGACTACTCGGTTAACTAGTGATGATGCATGAAATATCAGCAGCATTAAATTCACCACTTTTCTTGCATGAGAATCCAGACGAGTCCTGGTTGTAATATAACTCAAAGCGAATCGGTTCCATGCGGTACAAACCAAACTTCCTACATATGTACAAATATAGATATATGTATATGTACATAACACGCCCATTCATATTAGCCGAGGCACGAGGATATGTACAATAGTATGTAGATGTATAGTTCACTCAAATTGATATTTGTGTAAGTGTGGCAAATGGAAATACTAACAACCCAGCAAAAAACGCGATTACGTCATAAAGAAATAAAGAATCGTATGGAAATTTTGTAAGCTCTTCCTCTTTCGCTTCTAGAAGTAATTACTTTAACGTAGACATGCCATTAGTGGCAATGGCTAGAAGACGACTTCGCATTCCCGGTAACGGGTTAAAGAAGCGAAAGGGAAATTACAAAGGCATTACTTTAGAATCCTTTAACTTATTTAACGCATTACGGTGAATGCAAAATCGTATGCCTAACTAAATTTTACATAGTGCATCAGGCATTGGGAAAAATTACTTTTTGAGGGGGAACATCACAAAATTGAAAACCGTTCGATGAGGAGACTCGTTGTTTTTAAATAATTTCTTTAATTTGTTGCTGGGAAGTAGTGATAGCATCATTTCAACCCAGTATCCTAAATAAAATTTCTGCACACATACAAATGCATAGGAAAATACGAAAACATATCTAAATTTATATGTATGTATATAAAAATATATGTATTTGATTGCATAGCCTGGCTAGAGTTGATTTTGGGCAAAACTCTGCTGAAAACAAAACAAAACGACAACCCAAAATGAAAAAATTCTGCTCGGTCACAAATGAAAAAGTAATACTGGTGGCAACTGTAACAACTACAAACACTATGACCAATAAAATGAACATGACAATATGCCGGGCAATCTCCTGCCTTATTTACATATAAGTATCTGGATGTGCATACATATGTACATATGTATGTATGTTTATAGCGTATGTTTTGTAAGTGAACATATGTACATATGTATGTTAATATTTATATGCGTATATATGTAGATACACATACATACATACGTTGATATGTATACCATTTGGACGTAGGTGGGAGTATACTTTCCTTCCAAGCATATGTAGAAAATTTTCTATGCTACCACCCACTGCTTCAACTACTCACTGCCCTCCTCTCTCTCCCCTCTCTCACTCCACGAATATTGCTACATTTCACATATGCCAGTCTGCTTTTTTCTGCAACTACATATGTACACATGAAAGCGTATTTTTTTCATAGTAAAATTAAAACTGTTCCACCAAATGACAGCACACCCCCCCCACCAAACAAACAAATAATAACAAAAAAAAAACAAAACTCACTTGTAATAAACACTGAACGCAACGAAAACATTATTACTCTGCTGGAAATGAAAACTGCCCCAACCCCCTGTGGAGAGCACCGCACGCATTTGTGTGGGTGGCGTCGTCGACGGCCTAGTTACCATATGGAATTATTAACTTTTTGATCGTAAAAGAAAATTGACTGAGAAAATTATATTTTCTCGCTTGCAAAATTTGTACATTTTTTATGGAATGTGAAATTTTCATATTTTTTCAAACACACATCCAAACAAATATGTAAATAATATTTGTATATACACATATCCATGTTCGTGGGCATGTGTGCACATCGACCAAACAAATATGAGTAGGTAACCATTGAGTTGTGTTCGCCAAATATTTTCAGTGCTCACTTTGCTTTCACAATTTTATGTTCTTTATTTCCGTTGGCAATTTTCTGCGTCGCTTTCATATTTTTATGGGTTAGCGCGCATATATTTTGTATCTATTTTCACAAGATTATATTTTATTCCTTAATACGTAGATTTGTTACAGTGCTATATTGTATCTGCTTATATTGCATATTACATACCATACATATATAGTACATACATACATATGTATATATAAATTTAGTGCATGCATATGGGTTAGTTATTTATTCTCGAGCATTTCACATTCCATTCATTTAGATCGTTTTGTTATGGCAGTGATTGTTCATATATTTCCTTCGCATTCTCAGAAAATTGTTATTTCAGCAAATGCAGATAGTTTGCATACTTTTCGAGTACCAGCAGAGGATGGAGAAAATATAAATAAGAGTGTTTTAATAAATTCACTATAGGAATATAAGTACACACATATGTATGTACATATTTATGTATGGGTATCCATCCATACGTATAGGATCAGTGTCACAGCGTATTTATGTACGTGTTTGCTGTTGTATAGTAGTCCTGAAAAAATCCAAGTACGCGTGTACAGAGTACTCCATAAGAAACAAAGAATACTCCAAAAGGAACCCAAATATATGTATGAAGTAAAAGTGGTACAAGTAATATTGCGATATTCTAGGGTAGGCGCACATATTTCAGTTCAGCATTACATCAAAGAAAGACAAAATTACTTTAAGATATTGGGCCTGTTTTAAGGTAACCTAGTTGCAAAAAAATACTAGGTAGGATAAGAAATAGCATGTAAAACAACAACACTAACTCGGAAAAATATGCGAGTTGAGCCAACTCGGTTATATGATATCCGACCTGAGATGTAGTGTTGTGAAGCAAAAAAAAGCCACTCTATTGTAAATGGGCTCTGGAAAAATACTTGGGAAATTTCAATCAACTGTCAAATCTTGTTTGTTTTATGGATACATAAATAAAACAAATAAAAATGGAACAAGGGTAAGTAAAATTGCTTTTCGTATATTTCACATAAAATTATGAATTAAAAACTGGTTTGTTATTTCAGAATAAAAGAAAAAAGTCGAAAGAGATGATCATGTGAGAAGACAATTGAGTATTTGAGATGCTACCTCGCCTGGAAAGCGGAGTTGGAGCACCCAAAAGGAAAGGGGTTGGCCTACGCGAACGTGTTGGAAGACATGGTGTCTCGGTAGGTTCAAGAAATATATGTTTGAACAAATTATATTTATATACATAATCCACTTTCAGGACTTAGAAAGGACGCCGTTGTATTTGTAGTCGAAGATGCACAGTTTTCTCCAGCCCTATAACGCACGGGACAACAACAGCAGAACTGGCGCCTGCGCGTGCTTTGCCCCCTATATGGAGCAAATGGACGACATATTTGGAAGAATCCGATTTTTTCAAACGACCACACGGTTCATGTGGGTTACAGACCGTTTGAAATACTTTTGGTAAGTGTGCTGTCTGGAAAAAAATAGTTAACAGAAATTACTCTGTCTAGCAACAGCTTTTTAAAACGTTACAGTGAGTTTCAGTGGAAACCTTTTAGTGAATTTTTTGCAATGTTTTTGATGTAGGAAGATGCAGAAGAGAATCAACTTAACAATTTTTCAAAAACAGTGGCAACATTTTGCTGTACAATGTACAAGGGTTTTATAAAAGCGATCAAAAACATGGCAAAAGCTCCACTAAAATTTTTTCACTGAAACTGGATTTTTTTAAATTTGCTTTTGGGTTTGGCTTTTGTCAAGGGCTGCGTCTAGGTTTCATTCTTCAAAACCTTCATCAAGTGCAAACGTATTTTCATCACTCACATCATTGATATCGCACAAATTTGCTAGTTGTCTAAATGCCACTGTATTGCTTACATACCAAATGTACATAAACACGGATTTTTTGTGGTAATATCCGCGTTCTACCACCACCAGATGTGGCAGGTACGCAGTTAAGACTCCGAATACTTCACTGAAAATAAAATAGCATTAAGTTTATGCATTTCTTATACACACAATTTGTTATTACTTGTTAGATATTCCACCATTTGGCGTCTTAGCCTCATGTGCATTTTGAAATCTGCCTCACTCATTGCATCGAGTGAGTCTTTAGAAGAGTTGGAGCTGGCATATATCGTTTCCAATACTTCTAGTACTTCTTACATCTCTCTATTGCGACGTCATTCGCAATGCTCACCCGTGTACAAAGACATCATCTACAAACGTAAAAGGTTATTTAATACATTTATTTAATGTTTTTAAATAAATTTAATAACTTACCACAGAATCCTTAGAATTGCTCATTTTGTTTTGCTACTTTAAAATTTCACTATACAAATCATATGGTTATTGACTTTCGCCAGTGTTGTGAAGTAATTAAAAGGAAATTTTAACCGAGTTGGAGTGTTTTTTTGCAACTAGGTTACATTAAAACGGGCCCATTATTAAACAGCATTAAAATATAAGCATTTATATTAAAATTTCTATCTCCTTTATTCATAGTAAGGAGCACAATTTAACATACATATTTATATTTATACTTAAAACGAGAAACACGCACCCTAATTCTTTGGTTTTTTTATTTACATCCCATGGTATATTCAAAATGGGTATTCACTCACTTCTATACAACTAAACTTCCACCTTCGTCGATGGATGATACGAGATCTGCCTCCATAATAATTTTAACAGGTTTAATTACTTGAAACACGAACATATTTTAGGTAAAAACGAAGTGTAAAATAAACACAAGCCTGGCACATTCAATGTTTACTACTATGCGCTCATTATGATATAAGTACATACTTATTGTTACGATCGTTGAATCACGAGCAATTATCATGTAACAGTAAAAGCTCGGACATACTATCGTAATTTATTGCTCATCCTTAGTTTTTGAGAAACTTACGATGGAACTATGGCGAACTTACGCCTTGTAAAATCGGTCAATAAACTAAAATGAAATGAGGTATTTCATCTTAAATCAAGAACGAAATCACGAACAAACAGTGTCGGCTCTAAATTTTATCGATAATAATCGAAAAATTTATTCTCCTATAACCAAACTTGACGACGCATTTTGAAATATTAGCATTTCACTGATTTTCACTGCCACTAGAAACTTTTTTTTTCATGATCGTAAAACTAAAAAAAAGATTAATAAAATTAACATAAGAAATATACAAATGTACATATGTATATTAGAAATGAACATAATCTCTCACATTTTTTCCTTTGATCAAAGGGCTAAGGAACCCTGTGGCTACAGGACTGTCAATGCAAAGTAGGAATGGCAAGTGTGGACGCACTTGGTTTATCCGAAGTAATTTAGATGCAAATGCGTAATTTACGTTGTAGTGTGTCCGGCATATAATATGATTGGGTGGCATGAGATGCATCCCTACAACATTACATAGGAACTTAATTGCAGTTACTGTAATTTAGCAGCTATGTACCACTTATGCCATTGGGTTTTGCAGGGAGGTTGGAGCGATATACATATGTATGTATGTACATGTATGTAAATGCATATGTATAACTTTCCAATGGAATTTAAATAAATTAAAGTGTATCTCTGATTTAAGTATAACATCTAAAAAACTTGGTACACCATTGCCTTGATCGCCATGATACCAACTAGAGTTGAGCAAAACTCGTAATTTTTCATGCGTGAACGTGAGTGATGCCAATAAAAAAATCACGTGATTTGTGTGACGGTTATTTTTATGTAGGCGAACGTCCGTGAAATAATTAGTATGTTTATCACGAGATTTTCATCTGTAGCTTTTTATTTAGACATAGTTCTAGAATTAACAAAAAATTAAATGGAAAAATTGCGCGCTTTTTTTTTATCCCTTTTCGAAAACTATTCGGAGATATTAAGCTCGAAACTTAACCCAAGAAAGGCATACCGAACCGAATACGTCAGATTTAGAAGATACATCGGATTTCGAGGCAACTACAGTTGCAGATTTGAATAAAAGGTTCCATCCAAATTCAAGACATTTTGTTGATTTGCTTTTTAACCCACCAAAGAAAATATTACAGCCTTTAACTCCACAGGCTTGGCCTGTTTACTTAAATCTACATATTTTTCAATCCAAATATGTATTTGTTATTGGCCTGTTTTTATGATTGGTTTCGGCAGGATGCACGCATTTCTTTACTCATCAATCATAGTTTACAAATTAAATTATAAAATGTACATATGTAAGTTGAAATGCCATACATTGCTGAAGATAAAAAAGCAATGAAACCGGTTATCAATTAAATATGACACCAGTCAAATATGGGGGTATAACTAAATTTTGAGAGAACTACTCCCTTAACTACCAGAAAATCTTATAGTAGTTGAGCTGGTTGATATTATTAACTACATATTTATGGAAATAGCCCTACTAGCAAGAAAATATGTGGCGAGAACAAAATGTAAAAATCTCGGCGGGTACCAGTTATTGAGTTTATAATAAGTAAATAACAAAAGAAAAAATATTTTCTGTGTTTTCTTTTGTAAATTACTAGAGTAAGCCACTATTGCTTTCCAGTTAAGTTGCATGTTATCTATCAATTTTTCCTTCGTTTAAATTTGCAGGGTCGCTTGATTCATACGTAAATATTAATACCAAGCGTAATGCGTATTGCACGGCAAGCTAACAAAATGTTGCATAAATATTGCGGTTATAAATTTGTGAAGAAGCCGTCATTTGAAACGCAAACTTTGCTGGTAGTCGATTAGTCGACCTAGTCTGCTTAATAGCGGGAAATTTTTAACAATACCTTACGACAATTATAACCACGGTGTCAACAGTTGGACGAATAAAAATTCCTAATACATATGTATATGAACAGATTGGATAAGAAGTAGCGCACATGCCCGTGCGCACCGAGGGTTTTCGGGGTTCAAATATACGGAATCAGTTGCAAGGTGGAATGGTGGAATAATAAAAATATAGAATTTTTTAAAATTCTTTATTTATGGTACGGTATTCAAAGGGAATAAGCTTAAAATATTAATTAAATTAAATGTGTAAGGTAAATGAAAGATAATAGTTTTGAAAGTCAAATAAGAACTGTGTACGGAAATCACTTCTAATCACTGAAATACTTTTTTGATTTATGCACATACATACATATATAATCACCTGGATAAGCGCATTACTTGTAGTAATCTATATAACCGATTAGGATACAGCTTCTCAACCGGTGATAATGAGACTTGGAAAAAATTGGAATTCTCAAAACCCGAATGGCAGACCTCATAGTTGCCAATGACAAACAAGTTTCAGCAACCAGCCGTAAGAGACAATTATAAAAAGAGTGCCGATTTTTTTTAGAAATTAAAAAAATAGAATAGGCCCTTTTCTTTGTAATCGAGTTGTAGAAGAACACTTGGTAGGATAACAAATAGCATGTAAAGCACTAAATCGTAAAAATATGCTAGTTGAGCCAACTCGGTAAAATGATATCTGACCAGAGTTGTAGTGCTGGGAAATCAAAAAACTGTGAATGAGCCCTAAGAAAAGATATACAAATTTTAGTTTGAGATCTAATTAATTTTTATTTGCATAGTATTTTTAAATATTTATCTACAAAAATCTAAAAGTTGTCGGCACAATTATTTTCCGTTCTTAAATAGTACTAAACAAATCTTTCATCTCTCATGAAAGATGCGAAGTGAGTTGCTTTTGCAACTAAAGAAAATTTTATCCGAGTTGGAGCATTCTTTTGTAACTCGGGTACAAAGAAACGGGCCTAATGATAAATAATTTTTTTGTTACATTCGAATTTATAATGTTAAAGTAAGTGCCATGCAAGCGAAGTTTGTGGATAAATAAGGATAGATTTGTATTATTAAACTTTTTATTGGTTTTTTGATATACGCAAAGGCAAATGTGCGTTACTAGCTGCCTTTTGTTCCTAAAATATCTATTTGGAGTTATTATTACCAATTGCGATTATAGAAAATCCACCGAAAAAACCGATCATGCTAACCGATCAGTCTCATATTTTAGGACAGGGCGAACTTTCATCTCAGTGACAAAGTTATTTTTTTAATGGTGATCTTATAGTATTTTGAGAAAAAATTAATATCCGAATTCCACAAATACATTCACACTTATTGTTAAATTGCCAGAAGAACCAGAAGCAGGAACGTACTTTCAATACATTACGTAGTAATTTACAGAAATTAAATGATTCAACCTGTGAACTGCTATTTGTTGAATGATAATAATAATAAACTCGAAAACAAATAGATAACACGCTTTGTATTTAAGATAAGGGTATATTTATAACTTTCCGTAGCAATGGTACTTAATATTCTGCAATGGAATATTGAAGACTATTTTATTAACTACCCTGGATTGAAAAACTGGCAAAAACTTACCTTCCCAATATTTTACGCCTTCAAGAAACACACCTAAAATATAATTTCAATCTACACATACATAAGTACCTAACCAAAATAAATCATACTTTTCAAGCCACATCTACAACACAACATACGAACAAGGCACAAAAGCATAACACTCAAACAAATCCAAGTATACAAGTTTACTGATATCTGCTGTAAAAATGACCAAAGCTTTCCCTGATCCGACTATTTTCATCTATATCCCTCCTTAACCCATTAACGCCGGGGTACAGAACCCGTGGACCGAACGTCATGATTTTTCATACACCAGTTACTTTTGACCTTTAGATGCAAAAAATAATTTTTAAACAATTTTTTTTCATGCCATTTCCCAGCCTGTACTTTTTAAAGTACAGCCGGCGTTAGTGGATACATTTTTTTCATTTCAAAAACTAAAAATGGGATTTACCAAACAAACGGTTTTATTTTCATTAAAACATAAATTTACAGAATGTACTTACACTTACGAGTCCATATCTATTTATTAACATTGAATCATAAATAAAGGAAAAAAGAAATAGTTTTAGATATTATGTGTGGTATTGAGCGAAACAATCTTTTTTATGCAAAGGGTTTTTCTGCACATAGCGCATGACCAAATTGTGCGTTGATGGCATACGACGCAACGCAATTGCGAGTCATTTTTTTGTGGAATATGGCCATGGGTGCTTCTTTCAACAGATGAAGAAGGTGCACGCCTTTTCCTAGAGGCCCGTGATTTGCCTTCTGTCAAAAATTTCCGAACAATTGCACGCCTGAATTGCAGTTGTGTATTAAATTTATCGTTTTTGTTATTGAGTGATATATAAAACTTCCAAGCATTTGTCATGGTCAAATCAAGAAGATAAGTGAAAATTACCCACCACCATTTCTTTCCCTTCAATGCTATACGATGGGCATTTACATTTTGGTCTATATTATCGACGCCACCCATATGCTTATTGTAGGTGGCATATAAATTTGGTTGTGGAACGTTGATCTTGCTTTGACTCTCGCGAGACCAGGGGTCGAATCGTTACATCCGCGTACGGATCAAAAACCATACGAAAGAAAATTACGTGATACGTCAATCGTATACGCTGAATCGGCTTATGATATACGAAAGCAAACGGAACGTAATGTTTTTTCTATTCACAATAGTTTTAAAGATCCACAATAAGTTGGATCTTATTTTTTAAGTCACAGTAGATGTGGAACTGTCAAAATGTTTCAAAAATCATAAACAATAAGTAAAAATATAAAAATGGATGCAACTTTGCTTTTTTATTTGAGCTTTACGGAAAGTGATGGCAATGAAAAATTAGTGCGGAGGCAGCTAAGAGATCGGAGTAATCCTTTGGCCTTGCCGAACACAGCGTAAGCATATTATTAGTTAATTATTCAAGCTTATTTACAATTGTTTTCTTTCAGTTTCTTAAAACGATTCCGTCTGACCAAAGAGGCTTTTGATTATGTCCTGCAGAATATAAGTTTAAAACATTCGGACACCAAAGCGGTGCCTCCAGTGCTTCAATTAGCAGCCACTCTTTCACTTTTGGCTAGTGGTGGCTACCAGCACAACATCGGCAGCGACTATTTAGTGGGAATGTGCCAAAGCACTGTTTCAAAGTTAACATCACACGTCCTTCTCGAAATGGAAAGAAAGTTGTGCCCACGGTTTATAAAGTTTGCGCCTGAACATTCTTCCAGCTGCAAAGAATGGTTTGTGGAAAAATATAAAATACCTGGAGGTAAAAGCTTTGATTTAGTTTGTGAAATTATTAAATTTTAGTTAATTTATTTGCAGTCATCGGGTGCATTGATGGAACGCACATTGGCTTACAAAAACCCACCGTGGAAGAACACATGTACTTTAATAGAAAAGGGTACCACAGTATAAACGCTATGATAGTGAGTTACCATTAAATTATTTAAATAACTTTAAATTTTAACAATATGGATATATTTCACAGATATGTGACCACCAATGCAAAATTTTGGCAATCAACTGCCAGTACGGTGGTGCAGCTCACGATTCATTCATTTGGAAGCATTCGGATCAGAGGCGGGTTTTGGAAGATCGATTTCACCTACATAGGCAGGAGAATTCATGGTTTTTAGGTACGCTTGTCATTTGTCAAATCTTTGTGTCAGTGCAATGAAAACTATCAATATTTTAATAGGAGATTCAGGTTATCCCCTGGAGCCATGGTGCATAACGCCTTATAGAAACCCATCGGATGGTTCAACTGAAGGGATATTTAACGAAACTCATTCCAAGGCCAGATGTATCGTTGAGCGAACAATAGGCATTTTAAAGGGCCGCTGGAGAATTTTAGGGTATGGTAAAAGAGGAAGATATCATCCCACAAAAGTGGCAAGATTTACTAACGTGTGCGCTGCATTACACAACGTCTGTATAAAGTTTAAAATCAATTATGATCCTCAAAACTATGACTCTGGCCAGATATCTGAAATTGACTCCGGCGAATCAAATCAACTTACTGCTATTGGTCAAACAATAAGAGATCAAATCAAATATTCACTTGTAAATATTACTTAATAATGAACATTAAAAATTCTGTAAAGGGTTTTAGAAAATGCTGTAAAAAAACTGAAATATTTGTAGCAAAAATATAATGAAATAAGCTTTGTTTTTCGTATGCGAATTAATGCTTTGAGTTTTATTTAATTTGATTTATTTAAATTTCATTTATTTTGTTTGGTTAAAGACTTAAACACTAGAGGTTAAAAATGGAAATAAAATAAGATTAATAAAAACTAAGATGGAATCACAAAATTAATAAAATATTTCATGAAAGTAAATCTAAAATTCATATAAAAATATTAAAATTCATTTATTATTTCTTAAAACTAAATAAAAACTTCGGGTACTCTATTTACATACAAAACTATAAGAATTCAATTTATACTTCTTAAAACTAAATTAAAAATTCAGGTACTCTATTTAGATATGTAAAAAAATAAAAAATTCATTCAGAGTTCTTAAAGCTAAATTAAAAATCCAGGTACTCAAGTATTCCTCGGTCTTCTTAAATTAATTTGCAGAGTTTCCAGCTCAAGTCTTTTTATTTCTAGGTCTAGTTGGCGTGACTCCTGGGTACTGTGATGCTTCTCCTCTTTAATTTGAAGCATCCTCTCCTGCACCAACACCGACCGCTCCTGCACCAACACCAACCTCTCTTGCATCTCCAGCAACCTATCAAATTTGCCATCTATTCCGCGTTGGAAATCTGACGCAGATTTTAAATTCTTCTGGAGCAGCATTAATACTTCGTTCCCGCTATTTGTTCTCCGCGGAGTTCTACACTGGGTAGGAGTTGTACCCCGACCAGGAGTGAAGGTTTTGGTGGATGTCCCTGGCAAAGAACTGTGAGAGGAGCTCGCTTCTTTGTCGCTATCATCACTCCCACTGACGCTTGTTGAGGCCGCTAAACTGCCGAAAGCTGGGACATTCTTGTTCCCCTCTACACAAGCCTCTAGACCTGATGCCTCAATTATAAGCTCTTCAGCGGGAGTTATAATTTTTTCCATGTATGGCCCTCCACCTGTCCGCTGCTTAGACGCTTTGTTGAAGGAAAGCTTTTTCTTCGCCTGATATTTTTGATCAGCAAAAGCCTATAGCAAACCACAAATATTACTTAAAATCATAAAAACTAAATGAAAAATATAGATCCGCATACCTTCCTCCACATTTTAGCATCCTTAAGGGGAGGTCCAACAGCATTTAGACGCTTCGATAGCTCATCCCACAGTCTATTTGAAGTCACTCTACCTTGCGCACAATTTGGCAGGTTGTTTTTTGCCAAATCGGGGTGACTTCCCATAAACTCCGCCATTACTTCCTTCTGCTTTGGGTTCAGTTTATTATAATTAGACCTAAAATTAAAATATTAGCTAAGACTTTTATTTAATTACATATTTTTATAATTTACTTACATTTTCGTTTAAATTCAACCGACTCGTTTGCTTGTTGGTGATCGTATGACAGTTCACAACAACGAATACGTCCACTCGCTCGTTCACTTTTGTTATCGTACCGAATTACGATATAAAGAGTGCGTTCACTTATGTCATGCTCCGAAAAACGCGTTTTTACGTGACGAGTAATACGATATCTACTCTGACGATTCGAGCCCAGGGCTTAACATAATTCACAGGTGTTATTGTATCAAAGTTGGTGAGCATCGAGCAAACGCTATTGTCACCTCACTTGGCAACCCTCTCCTCCTAATTACAACTCTGTCGGAGCTAACATAGCAGCGCAACAGTTTTCGAGTGAAGCCGACCGTGTACGCAAGAACATTTTCTAACGCTTTGATTCTATTAAAAATACTTTATATATATCCACATTGAATGTGAATAAAACCATTATAAATGAATTTAACCTAATAAATCGTGTTTGTAAATACCATTTATTTCGAATATTGGTAACTGCGTTCGTAAGTATATGACAATATTCAGAAGGGGCTGTGAACAAACGCCTGAGACTCCGCAGACAAGTGCCACTAATTTGAGACTCCGCTGACAAGTGCCGTTAACTTGAGACTCCGCCGGGAACATTCGTTTGGATTGCTTCGTGTATATGTGTTTGTTGTTGCGCTATTCAACGAACGCAATATGATGACCGAAAACGTCGGTGTGCAATTCAAAAAGTTCCAAATCGAAAAAGTGAACGAATAATACTCTAACAATCGGTAAAATTCGAAGTCGAAGAATAGTACGAAACAAGAATGGCATTACGGAGCCTGAAAGTATGTGATTTGAAAAAGAAGTGTCGCGATGCCGGGTTACCAACGACGGGTAATAAAAATCAATTAATTGAACGATTGTTAGAAAATAATTTATCTGATAGCACAAGTGATACTCAAACTGTGGTGTTGCAACGTATCTCATCGTTAGAGGAAACTATTTCTAATTTAGTTTTACAACAAAAACAAAGTGTATCGACGTCAATGAATTTTGACCCGTTCATATCGTCTTCGCCGTTAAATACTGTTGAAACAATGGCAAATTCAGTTTCAACCGTAACCAGTACGTATACAGTATCGCATCCGGAAGTGGTACCAACCGCATATAATAACCAACACTCGCTGTGGACAACCGCTCAAGAGCCCAGCAATGTTGATTATTTTTCCGAATTCTCCCGACCAAGACATATTGCATTTGTGCCGCAATCAAGTGCATATGTTTCGCAAGCTTATACGCAAGTACCGCCAACATTCGCACCGCCGTCATTCGTGCCACCAACAACAACCGCACCTTATACAACGTTCCGTAATCCATCAGTTCCATATACATTCGATCATGTTCGCGCACCTCCGGTAGTACCGAATTACTACAATCCATATGATAACGTGCGTGATATTATTGAACTATTACCGTTTTTCGATCCATCATCCGATCGTTCGCTAAATTCTAAGCAGTTCGTAAAGCGCGTAGAGAATCTTAGAAGTGTTTACGGATGGAGAGAAACCACACTTTTGTTTGCCGTACAGCAAAAGATGCGAGGATCAGCTAAATACTGGGTTGATTCTCTGCAAGATGTTTTTATTTCGTGGTCAGAATTTGTTAACAAATTTTTGATGGATTTTCCATGCATTGAAAATGAAGCCGATGTGCATCTTAAGATGTCGCAGACGAAACGCCAAACCAACGAGTCCGCGCAAGAATTTTATTACCGTATGCTTGCCTTGGGTACGAAAGGTGGGTTATCCGACTGTAGTATTGCGCGTCACATTATAAACGGTATAAATGACTCGGATTTACGTAAAAAAATATCTAATAACTACACGCGTTGTCAGGACTTATTGAGTGACATAATAAATTTTAATATTTATAATGACATTAAAATCGCGCCGCCTAAATCCGTATACAAAGCAAACGCGTCGGTCGAAAAAGTGATTAATCAAAGACCATCGATGGTTGAAAATCAAAAGCCGTTAACATCATTACCACTCGAGAGAGTTAAATGTTATAATTGTTTCAAACTCGGACATTATTCGATAAATTGTACCGAACCTCAACGTAAACCGCGCTGTGAAAGGTGCCAACGTACAACACATAAAACCACAGACTGTAATGTAAAAACGAACAACCGCGTCAATAAAATCGATCAGCGCGCGCGTGACGATAAGATAGTGAAAACGATCAAAGTGAACGGAATGGAAACGCTTGCATTTGTCGATCCGGGTAGTAGTCGCACTCTTATTCGGAAAACGTTCGCGCAGCAAATCGTAGAAGCGCGAGAGCAACTATGTAACTATTTTGAAGGGCTTCGCGGGTGGACAATATTCTAGTACCGAAGTTCTAAGTGCAATCCTCGAGATTGATGGTAAAAATAATTCGACTGACATGCCAATCATTGATGATGAGTTGTTGTGTGAATCCGTCTTGTTAGGAAGAGATATACTTTGCCGCGCGGGTAATCGTTTGGTTATTGAACAAGATCAGTGTCGCATAGAAAAAATACATCAAATTGATGCAAATGAGCTAAATTCGATCGATCGTCAGAACTTTGAACATTTGTTAACACAATACTCTAACGTGTTTGCAAACAATTTATCCGAAATTGGTAAGTGTGATATATCTAAAATGACTATTGAATTAACTACCGCTATACCTATTTGTTTGAAACCATATCGTATTCCATTCGCCAAACGTAAAATTGTGTCGGAAATCGTATCCGATCTATTGGACAATAATATAATTCGCCCTAGAGAATCTTCATACGCCGCGCCTGTCGTTCTTGCCGAGAAAAAGAATGGCGAACATCGCTTATGTGTCGATTATCGTAGCCTGAATAAGGTTACCGTAAAAAAACCCTACCCCATGCCTATCATGGAAGAACAGTTCGCACAACTTTCGGGAAATAATTATTTTACAACCCTTGACCTTCGTACAGGGTATCATCAAATCGAAATAGACGAAACCTCAAAACAATATACCGCGTTCGTTACTACTGACGGGCATTACGAATATAACCGCATGCCGTTTGGTCTCGTCAACGCGCCAGCATTTTTCCAATGCATGATGAACAAAATAGTTGCGCAAATGCCACGCGGGGAAGTGTTAGCTTATTTGGATGACGTTATCATTCCTAGTAAAACTATCGATGAAGGACTTAAACGACTCGAAACATTTTTAAAAATTTTAAAACAAAATAGACTTACATTGCGCATGGACAAGTGCAAATTTTTCGAAAAGGAAATTGAGCACCTGGGCCATATAATTAACCGAAACGGTATAACTCCGGGTAAACGTAAAATAGCCGCGATCGCAGATTTTCCGCCGCCGAAAAATGTCACTGAAGTTCGTCGATTTTTAGGACTTACCGGATTTTTCCGAAAATTCGTACCGAACTATTCACTTATCGCTAAGCCAATAACACAACTTTTACACAAAACGGAGCAAGCAAATTTTTTGTGGGGTGAAACGCAGCAACAATCGTTTTCGGAACTTATAAAAAAGTTATGTAATGCACCGCTTCTTGCACTTTACGATTCCGCCGCTAAGCATGAAGTACATACCGACGCGTCTAGTGTTGGACTCGCAGGGGTTATGTTGCAATCATGTGATGGCAAGAAGTGGCAACCAGTATTTTATTATAGCCGACATTGTACTGACGCAGAGAGCCGCTATCATAGCTATGAGCTGGAAGCGCTCGCAGTTGTTGAAACGCTCGACCGTTTCCGCATATATTTACTCGGAAAACCGTTCCGTCTCGTAACTGACTGTTCCGCGCTCGCAACAATTAAGGAAAATAAAGAACTTAAACCGAAAATCGCGCGTTGGTGGCTAAGGCTACTCGAGTTCGACTTTGAATGTATCCATCGTCAAGGTAATTCTTTGTCGCACGTGGACGCGCTCAGCCGCATGCCAGTAGAACCGCCGAAAGAAATAGAACCTGCTGGTTTCGTACTTAATGTAAATGTCGATGCACGCGACTGGCTTCTAACGATGCAGCTACAAGACGATGCGCTCCGTGAAATAATAAAAATACTCAATCGTGAATGAAATCTGAACGCGAAAAACAAGTGCGAAACGACTACCAAATCAAAAATCAAAGACTTTATCGAAAACAATCCGACGGTTTAACGTTTGTTGTTCCAAAAGCTGTACGATGGCGTGTTGTAAAATCATGTCACGATGATGCTGGTCATCCCGCGCTTGAAAAGACAATCGAACGAATTAGGAAAATTTATTGGTTTCCAAACCTACGACGCTACGTGAAAAGCTACATCAGCGCTTGTGTACCGTGTTGCTACCAAAAACATCGGCCGGGAAAAACTGAAGGAAGTATGCATTTCGGTCAAATCGATCCCGTTCCGTTCCGCTTGATTCATATCGATCATATGGGTCCGTTCGTTCGTAGTAAACGTGGAAATTGTTACGTTCTCGCAATATCAGACGCGTTTACAAAATTCTTAATCGTGAAAGCTGTGCGCGATACCAAAACCGCGCCTGTAATCAACGTTCTCAACGAAATATCAAGCTATTTTGGCTTACCGAACCAAATTGTAAGCGATCGAGGTACCGCGTTCACGTCAAAAGTTTTTGAAAACTACTGCGATGAAAACGGGATTAAACACACCAAAACCGCCGTCCGCACTCCGCGCGCTAACGGTCAGGTTGAACGCGCCAACCAAATTATTTTAAATTTTCTTCGTACAACTACGGAAAACCCTAAGGATTGGGACTTGAAGCTGAAAGATCTACAATGGACGATCAACTCGCAACGTAACTCAACTACAGGTTATAGCCCGAATGAACTAGTATTCGATTTTAATTTACGCGACGCAGTACAAAACCGCCTACTTGCCACAATTCAGGAAGATTTATTTGAACCTGATACCGCCATCTCTATAGACCAGAAACGTGAACAAGCTGTTGTAAACATAAACGACGAACGTACTAAATGGAAATTGCGTTTCGATCAACGACATGCTAAACCAACCAAATATGACGAGAACGATCTTGTGGTGATCGAAAACGAGCCTTCCGCTGTAGGTGAATCTCGAAAGTTAGAACCGAGATACCGTGGTCCGTACATCGTAGCCAAGGTTCTCGGCAAGGACCGATACCTTATCGAAGACATTCCAGGGATGCAGCTAAAGAAAAAGAAATTCTGCTCTGTATTTACATCGGATAAAATTAAACGTTGGTGCAGCAGTGCACCTGATCTTGATGACAATGACTTCGACAGTGAAATCGAGGTCGATTTACTTGCAGGAGTGGCCGAGCTGTCACCTCACTTGGCAACCCTCTCCTCCTAATTACAACTCTGTCGGAGCTAACATAGCAGCGCAACAGTTTTCGAGTGAAGCCGACCGTGTACGCAAGAACATTTTCTAACGCTTTGATTCTATTAAAAATACTTTATATATATCCACATTGAATGTGAATAAAACCATTATAAATGAATTTAACCTAATAAATCGTGTTTGTAAATACCATTTATTTCGAATATTGGTAACTGCGTTCGTAAGTATATGACACTATTGTCTACCCACTTAACTGCGAGGATATCGTTGGAAGTATCGAAACGATAATCGTAAGTTCCACGGGAACGCTTTTTGAAAATCTTGTTGATATCAAGCTTGCAATTTGAAATTCTGTTTTCGCGAACGGTACCAGTTGCTTTGAACTTCATATTTGCTAGCTGTCTCATTGTCGAAAAAAATTGCATGTCTCTCGGGATTGGGAATCCTGTCCACAAAGTTCAATACAACGCTTGCGCCTAGCGGAATATTTCGAGCTTCGGACGTATTTTTTCCACAATAAACATCCAAATCATAACAATACCCGGAAGTGCTAGCTACCATCCATGCCTTGTAACCAAAACGTATGGGTTTACCTCTTATAAATTGTTTTGCTGAATGCTGGCCGAAGTACTTTATCATTGATTCATCAATTGATAAATTCGAGTGAAAATAACCGAATTGCTGAAAACGTGCAATCAACATAGTCATTAGTGGCCTAACTTTAAACATTTTGTCTATAGAATTATTTATTTCTTTGTTGTCTGCAAGATGCATATATTTTTTTATTTCGAGAAAGCGATCTCTTGACATGGCTTCTGAAACAATATTGAGTCCAAGATCCCCGTCAAGTGACCAGTACGAACGCTCAGTTGGTATCTCATGGTAACCGGTAACAAACAAGATACCTATAAATATTCTCATCCCCTCTACGTCAATTGTAAAGTTTGGATTGTTTTTATCAGAGTGTGCATATAACATGGTTTGGTCACACATGTATTGAACTATTTCGTCCGTTAAAAACTCTTTAAAAATCATATTTGGTGTATACTCATCAAAACTTTCCTTTGTTGTCTCAAATGTTTCGACATAAGCACAGTCATTGTATACGAAATTATACCTTGGATCTTTTCTGAGCCATTTACAATTTCGGGTATCTGTAAAAGGAAAGTAAAAAACATGGGATTATGTATAATTTGTTTGATGAATAAAAAGCAAATGCGAACTTATTACCCATAGATAGGTATTTCTCTGAAATTGAGTTCTGTCGCGATGCTGCCGCAGAAGTTGATGGTTCATCTAGTGTTGAGTCTATCACTGAAGCTGATGCAGAGGCAGTCGATTTATTGCAATCAATCATATCCTCATCAATGTCTAGTTTAATATGTCCGGGCACATCTGTCGGCATCATATTGTCGTCTAAATTATCTTCATCAAACTCTTCCGTGTCCGTTAGTTGGTCTAGCTCCAGAGGAATGATGACCAAATCCGGAATGATATCATCATCACCTTCATCGTCATCAAACAAAAGAGCATTAACTGCTTCCTGAAGACCTCGGAAGCTATTTTTGCCACGGAAAGTCATTTCTAAATTCGGTAGAGAAAAAACAAAAAATGTATACCATATACGCCAGCTGTACTTTTTAAAGTACACCAAACTTTGGAGAGTAGAAAAATAAATAAAATTGAACTTACCGCAAAAATCTTGTTTGTAGTATTCTTTCTAATGCTTTTCTATACACGTTTTTAATAAATAAATATATTTAAATAGTCACAGTTTACACTTTTCTCTCTTCACAGACACACACCTCTTAAAAGATCAAAACTTTTTGTAACTGAGTGACTCTGACACATCACAAATGACACAATGTCAGTCCAATAACGGTAAACAAATTTAACGGCTTAGATTGGACTGTCAGCTAACCACAGGACTGCCAGCTTGGTCGAAATCGATTAAAGTGTGTCTTAAAAAAATCTCGGAAAAAATCCCAATTTGCTGTACTTTATAAAGTACAGCCGGCGGGAATGGGTTAAGATACAATCAGGTTGGAATCCATCACAAATTATCAAGCAGAAAACTCTTCTATAAATATTGCTAGCCGGAAAACCACTCACCGAAACGTTCCTTGGTGGAGCGCTGTTCTTGGGAACCTGAGGAAAGAAAAAAAAACGCTTGGAAACGCTACTGTGGATATAGTGGATCGGCTAATTGAGTATAAAATGAAAAATTGTACACTCAACGAAAAAAAGCGAAAATCCAAAATTCATACCCCTACCGCGATGTTGGCACCTGAGCTTGTTGTTCATTGAAGGCGACTAGAATGTGTCATATGCAAATAGCATGTCGGTGACAGAAGGAGTTTTCAATAACCCTTTGATAATCCACTTACGCGATGTGCTTCTCGATTACACCGATCTTATAAAAATCAGTTGGTATTATAAGTAAAGAAGCTGTATACAGAAAAGGAGAGAGGGTGGCACTGAACAACTCCAAAACGAGCGGCAGCTATGTTAAATATGCCATACGTCTTAGAATAGGCCACACTATAACTACCCACAATCACATATCTACTAAAAGATATATGTAAACAAACAACTCGGACCTTTTTGTAGTATATTTACTTCAATGACTGCATACTGGTACCTACAATGTCAAAAGCTGGAATATAATTTTTGTTATTTCTTAAAATTGAAAGACTGTATTCATTCATTTAATCATTTGAATGAGCGCATGAGCAGATGATAAGCAAATACCTGCTACCTTTGGTGATATTATTTATTTCCTCTTTTATTAGATTTGTATATATATATGCATACATATTATATAATAAGCTTTATTACCCGCACCTTCGCTCACTTGTAATTCTGTTTAACGTTATGAATTCGAATGTAACAAATGAAGAAATAAACAATTCTACAAAGAGTCATGACTTTTAATTCATTTTCAATTTTGGTTTGTAATTTTTTAATATCTAAACAAATGTGACCCTACTGCATAATTGGTAAGTACAGCTGTTGGTTGAAAGTTGTTTGTCATTGGAAACTGCGATAAATGCCATCACTAATTTTTTGATAGAAATCATTTCATGATTAAGTTTTCTTAAGCCTACTTCCTTTGAATACCATGCCGTATATTTCCTTTAAATTAAATGAATTTATCCTTTCAAATAGATGACAACCCCAAAAAAATGGGTTCGATTGCAACGGATATAGCGTGCTTTACCTTATAAATTTAATAGACTATAAGCTATATATTAACCGAGGTTATAAGCAACATATGTGCTAAATTTTATACAAATATATAGAAAATACTCACACACAAACTTTCACATTATTATAAATGTTTGTTAAGATTTTATGAACAGCTTTGAAAAAAGGTTGTGCAAATAAAGGGTGTTTTTTTAGACGTGAGGTTTTTAAGAATAAATAAAACGCATATAATTTAATGTAATGGCCAAGAATTCAGCTTAATTATAAAGATAAGGGTTTGCCAATATGTTTTAATATGTCATAAAAAATGATGATGACCGCCGCGGCTGGCTCGAATAAAAGAAAGCCGAGAGGGCCAATTCTTTTGCAATTGGGAGCCGTTAAGGCGTCAATCGCCTCGGGCTTATCTGCTTAGAGATACAACTTCACTTAACCCCACACACAATAGTCCAGTGGAGTTAGATCGCACATTCTTGAAGGACACGCCACAGGCCCACGACGCGAGATAACGCGCTCACACAACGTTTCCTTCAATAAAATCATTTTTCCATTTGCTGTATGACATATAGCGCCATTTTATTGGGACTTAAGATCGTCCACATCAACATCCTCCAATTAAGGCACGAAAAAGTCATTAATCATGACTCTGTAGTGTTCCCCATGGACTGTAATATTATGGCAGGCTTGATTTTTGAAGAAATATGGACCAAAGATTCCCTCTGCCCATAGAGCACACCAAACAGTGACTTTTTGACGATGTCTCCACAATCGTCATCAATATATCGACCGATTATTTGACTCAGCGCGCGAAGCATCGCGTGAACCGAACTTTTATTTTGGTATTAATTTGAACGATTTCCGGAGTAAGTCTGTTTTTTGTGAAATGGCAAACCAAACTGAGTATAAATAAAGTAACAGCTGTAAAGTTGACTCATTGAATCCCACACGTCTAAAGAAAACACCCTTTGTGTGTGTGTATGTATACTTGAAATAACCTTATTTGTATTTAATTTTCAAACACTGAGCAACCCCTATAAATTTGTTCGATAATAAGTTTTCCTAAACATCTGTACGTTCAAACCAGTATTGCAACGCCTCATTTATTTTTTAAACTTAATCGAATTTAAATTTTTCTACTCTAGGAATTATTTCTCTAAAAGAGCCTACTAAAACGGTTTTCGTTTGACACTAGTATAGAAAAATTTCCATTACCTTAGCAATTAAATAGAGTCAAGGGTCGTTAAGGAGTCATCAAATATGTTTTCGCATAAAATCTTTCGTTTCAGAGTAATACTGTTATATTTCAGAAAGCTTACGAATAGCATTAAATTCATGTTTTTAAACACGTGGCAACATTCCTTAAATATATTTTTATAATTCATTTTTTTAATCCGCAGGTGACAACCCTCTCCAAAAGTATCAGGTCTTGCAATAGGAACGCTACAAAAGTTTTTTTAAATAAAACAAAAACGGTTTGGGATATGAATTAAATTCTTTATTCCTGTGAAAGTACATGCGACGCCATTATGTATGAAACTCAATCTCTTTTGCATGGGCACCACGAGCACGCTTGCAGAAGTCAGACGCTGAACCCAATTTTCGACGGTTTTCAAGCATAAATCGGCCGATACTGCTGCAATTTCACGTTCGATATTCGTACGAAGTTCATCAATCGTCGCTGGCTTGTTGGCATAAACCATAGACCGAGGCGGCTTATTGACTGGGCCATTTCGTGAGATAACACGTTCGCCAAACTTGGTTTTCAATAAATCGATTGTGACATTCGCTGTGTGGCTTGTTGTGCCGTCCTGTTCGAACCACATATCATCCAAGTCCATATCATCCAATTCGGGCCAGAAATATTCGGTTATCATTGAGCGGTAGCGATTCCCATTCACAGTAACGTGCCGGTCTTGATCATCACGGAAGAAGTACGGCCCAATAACGCCGCCGGCCCATAAACCGCACCAAACCGTAATTTTTTCGGGATGCAATGTTGACTCATGGAGTACGTGTGGATTGCTGCATGTCCAATAACGCATATTTTGCTTATTGACGAAGCCATTCAGCCAGAAATGACGACGACCATAAATTGGACGTAGCACTCTTAAAGTTGAGGCTATTGACTCCGAATTTCGGTAGTAAATTTTAATAATTTCGACTCGTTGTTGGATCGTATATCTTTCCATGATGAAATGGCAAACCTTACTGAAGAGAAATGTCAAAAGAGCGGGAAGAAATATGGCGTCGTTTGCTGTCACTATAGGTCTACTTTTGTAGCGTCGCTATTGCCAGACCCTTTACTTTCGAAATTAAGGTTTCTTAAAACTTTGAGATCCAAACTTCAATATTTTATTTAACTTGTAATAATTTTAAGTAATTCGGTGGCTATCGTCTCAAAAACTATGTTTGAAATTACACATTTTTAAAATATGTTGTTTTCCACTCATATTGCAAAATATCACTTATTTTTTTACTCAACTTAATTTGTATATAAACAGGTAGCTTTATTGAGCCTTCCATATAATATTAGTTTGATTTGATTTAAATTATTATAATTTTGATTGATTTTTCAAGCATGTGGCAACTCTGTCCAAAGAATTTTTTGAAATTACGCTTTCTTTAAACTTGGCACTCTTATAGTAAAATGCCTTTTATTTTTTAAGTTAACTTTATTTGCATTTAAACAGGTGGCAACCTTTTTTTCAAAACGTTAGGGAAGTGAAGCTTTATTAAGTCTCTTGTTCATTTGATACCCATATTGCAATATTTAATTTCGGCCATTGCTTTAATTGAATTTAACGTATTAATTAGATGGCAGCTCAAATATAAGAAATTAATTGATCAACATAAAATAATACAGTCGGATAACTCAAGTAAATATGGAGCTATCTTAACGAAATTTGATATGCGCATTGCACTAGACTCAAGATATTTTGGTATTGGAAATGGTCGAAATCGGACAATAACCTCGCACACATAACGGCATTTTATGCAAATCAAAAGACAGCGGTATTTTCGTAACTATTGCATATAATTTGCTCAAATTTGATTCATAGAATTGGGCTTGGGAATAGAATACGTGTGCAAATTTTTTTTTGGAAAATATATATCTCCGA
This sequence comes from Anomoia purmunda, assembly GCA_951828415.1. Classification (NCBI taxonomy): domain Eukaryota; kingdom Metazoa; phylum Arthropoda; class Insecta; order Diptera; family Tephritidae; genus Anomoia; species Anomoia purmunda. Next base: position 68,803,107 of record OX639994.1, on the reverse strand, counting down.
AACTACTTGACCAAACTTTAGGAGTCAGTAACCAAACTTTCGAAAATTGTTAAAAGCGGGCAAAACCCATGCCTACCTCTCATATAACGGTAATTTTCAAAAATAAAAAACACGATATTTAAGTCAGAATTAAAAGCAATTCGCTAAAATTAAATATTAAGGATGGAGCTACACTAACGAATACATCGTATCAAAAAAAAATCTGGAAATGGGCGCAGTACCGCCCACTTTAGAGCAAATAAGTATATGTCCGAAACTATGTCACTAACCCTAGAACACTAACCATCAATTAGAGTTACATAAACACTAACCATTCGTAAAATTTACGATTTATTTTTCAATTAAAAAAATTAAGCTTTTCCATAAAGTCTTATTGTATAAAGTGATGTAAACTAAAAAAAATATATTAAGGAACAAGAAAAATTATTGATCGTGATCATATCACTTTTCGTTGTCGCATGGTACACAGCAACGTGCACGGTGTTCAAGACAAAAAGCTCGGCTACAGTGACTGCAATAATTTGACGTCATCCTGCGTTTTTCATATGAGCATAAGAAGCATGTTGTTCGCTTTGGTACAGCAGGAACCTCATGTTGATCCTCCATTTTCAAATCGAGGATATCTGCAATCATTTGCTTCAGTGAGCGTTTCAAAGTTGGTAATTTAAACCGATGCTGATTCTGAGCCACTTGCTTGCATTTCATCGCCATCTTCTTCTAGCATTGCTACAATTTCTTCTGGATTGAAATTTCGAGTATTATCTCCACGTTTCGCCATGATTTCACTAAAATACAACCAGTATCATAAATCAAAATATCCGCTTATGATATTTAGTTGGTTGGTCAGTCACCTTAATACTAACCATTCGTAAAATTTACGAAATGATCCTTATCTCACATATAAGCAAACTGACGAGAAAGCTCATCCGCGCATAAACCAACCTGTCAACACAAAATATGAAGCTACACTGGCTCTCACCAATGTAAATGCTGTTAGGCGTTGCCAGTAGCAAATTTAAATTTCGAGATCGTAAAATTTACGAATGGTTTGTGTTCTAGGGCTAAACTCTATAAAATTCGGTACACATATGTATTGTGTTTAAAGTCTGTAAGCAAATTTACGAACGTCTCATATAACGGTAATTTTCAAAAAATAAAAAAGGCGATATTCTAATTTCAGCATTGAAGACAATCCGCTCAAATTTTATATGAAGGATGGGGTAAATATGTCAATTCAAAAAAAAAAAACTTCGGAACGAGCGTGGCACCGTCCACTTAAGACCAAATCCGAAACCACGTTTGATGTAGTAGATAAGCAAACTTCCTACAAACTTACAAATCGGATCAAAGTAACGCCTACCTCTCGTATAACGGTAATTTTCATGCAACAAAAAAAAGGCGACATTTAAGTAAGTGTTAAAGAGAATTTGCTTAAATTTAATATTTAGAATGGCGTTTCACAAGCAAATACACGGAATAAAACAAAATTGGTAATAGGCGTGGCACCACCGACTTTCGAGCAACTAGGTATATCTCAAAAACTATGGCACCAAACTCCATTTGATAGACAATATTGGTTATGAAATACGTTGCCGTAACTTCTTTGCCAATTTCAACCACATTTCATACATTTTGCAATTCTAGTCATACAGCACCATTTCGAAAATTTACTAAATTATTTCGGGAATTCTTTCAAATTTGGTATAAAGAATTTGATTAGGGGGGGGGAATAACTAAATAATCAAAATTTTGAAAAATGAGTTCGGTCCGTTAAAATCGTACTAACTTATTTTTATTTTTATTTAAATCAGTAAACGTTGTTTAAGGTTTCAAAATGATGTAATACTAGAATACCCGGCTTGCTTTGATGGTGCAATTAGGAGTAATTGCTTCATATTTTTCGAAGTACGTAGTTAAGGAGCAACTGTCAATAGAAAACGAGCCAGAATAATCATGGATTAATTTTGTATCCTACTGTTGTTCAAAATAATCAAGAGGATAGGTGGTTTCAGCTATGAGGAGCCTCCTGCCACAAGGCCAACGTAATAATCGATTTAGAAAATCGGTTCGATTGAATGTGTTATTTTCGGAGAAGTCATCACACTTTTCTGAACGATATTATTTTTATATAGATATGGTACATTATGTTAATTTCCAAGAAAAGAAACTTTTTAAACACAACGTATTTGTTTCCCTTATGTGTTCTTTACTGCTAAATTGTGCATGAACCTTCGTTTTAATGGTAGCATCTTAATTTTGATGAAAAGAAAACTATAACTTTTCCGAGCTGTTACCATTGTCGCAATAGTGGACAAAAAATCTTGTTTAGAGAAAATATTATAATTTGCCATTAAAAATTGTATTCAAGCTATGCCCATTAGAGAGCCTTCCTCTCTTTTTGTTCGGTGCAGTAAGTGGCTTACATTTAGTACATCTCAAATTTGATAGTGTAATATGCAGAAAAAAGATGACCCTATTCGCCGCAGTTGGCAGGAGCTGGAATGATACTCATGGCATGCCAAATGCGATTCATTGGTTCCATTGACACCGCAGATTGTTTTCTCTTCTGGGTATTTTGGAACAACCATGCTTATATTATTTTTATTTCCTATTCACAACAATGACGGAAGGGCCAGTATAGACAGCTGTTGACTAAAACAATAGCACTCAAAAATGGTTTCCATTACCCGTCCTCTACCCTTAAGGCACCCACTCTAAACCGGGCTTCTGAGCATACTTGGACAATCTAATTGCATCAAAGTTATGCAACATGCATTACGTTATGGTAGGGAGCGCTTTGCCGCTTATCTACTTTTGATTTCCTTTATTTGTTCTGGTACTCCTCTGTCCTCACATGGTTGACTTTGTTATTTGCTTTTTTCCATGGCTATTATATTGTTGTTTATGTGACCACCGTCAGCATTGTTGGCATGATGTTTCACTTTTAATGACCGCAGGTGAGCCAGAGCATACAGTTTATGTGCATTTATATATAAATGTGTTTTTTGTTTTATCTCTATAGCGTAAATATATACAAACATACATGTCAACATTAGTGTATTGGTAAACTGACAGAACGTGACTTTTGCTGATGAGTTGCGCTTATAAATATCAAACGGTTGTAATGACGCACTGTTGTGGAGGACTGGAGAATCTAGTGATAGCGTAACGAGCACTGAAACCAGGCGGCGTCGTATATGTGCTATTTGGATACACTAGCACACAAATTGCTTGAGTATGTGTCATCATGCCCGTGCGGATGGAGGGTTTTGGGGGTTGACATCCATCTAAATCTGCGACATTTTCACAAATACAAATTTCTTCGCCTTCACAACCATCTCTGACTGAAATGAAGTCAATGGACCCGCACGACATAGTACTATTCGTGAATAAACTAATAACTGAAAACCTCAATTCTATTCAACCCTAAAAACGCAATGTATACCAGCAGTCATGTTTGGAATGATCTTATAGTCATTAACTATGACTTGATATTAAAACAGCTCATCGACAATTCGACAAAACATTCAAAAAATGGTGCACATTCGATTTATAAAGATTTTTTGAATTTTGTTTCGACTACCCAGTTTTCTAGAAAAATATTGTCAGATGTCATCCTAGCTTTTTGGAATCTCCAGGGATAGACTGTAAGTACTTTATCAAAGAATGTTACGACGGTGGAAGTGCAATAAATGGAGAATTTCAGGTTCACAGTTTCATTTTGTCCATTAGTGCTGCATGCGAAATAGTTTCGGTCAAAAGTTGTACTTACACTTTTTTTAATTATTCTAAAAGTTTGCTCGAACTGCAAGTTGCAATTTCTAGAAACGAAAACCTTCAAGATGGTTCAAGCACAAAATTGAAACAATCCTGTGCAGCGAAGTGGGTAGTTAGTCAAAATTTATCTCCTCTAACAACCAGCAATCATAAGCGCCTTGGAAAACATATCGAATATTTGGATAGATGGAAAACCTCAGCTTCTGACAGCGATCAAAACCTTAGATTTTCTGGTTTCATTGCAAGGGCTCGCTTCATTTCATTATCTGGGTTTATCATTGAGACGAGTTCTGCAAACGGGAAATCAAGATCCCGATGAAGCCATAAATTTGCACATGCTGCAAATAAGAATTAATAGTCAGGAAAGAGAATGCAGAAGAATATTTCAGAACAATTTTCCAAAAAGTGAGGATCGTGAGACTCATCTGTGCAATGTGGATACTAACGACATTGAAGATTATTTTTTCTAATTTCCCATGTCTTTTTCAACCGAAAACTCCAACTCTAGAAGAAGAAGGATCGGATAAAAATATACACAACCGTATTAAATCCTTTGAATGAACTCTCTGCTAAAAGTAGATATAAACGCACCCGACGCATCAATTTATTTAAAGAATAATTCTTTTGAAGTTTTGGTACTTCAACTTATAATTTTTTTAATAATAATAATAATAATAATAATAACAATAATAATATTTTTAATAATAATTTATAATTTGTGTAATACTTCAACTAATAATTTTTTTAATAATAATAATAATAATAATAATAATAATAACAATAATAATATTTTTAATAATAATTTATAATTTTTATTCCATCCATACAGTAATAATGATTTTCTTTGAGAAACTTCTGCCATAAAAACCCCCATGAGCAAATCCTGCGCGCGGACCTGCATATCATCTGCTATTGTTTACATTTTATTAACTTTTTTATGACGCATGCGGTTTCTATTTGTGTTTGCGAGCAGCAAATGGTTGTTATATTGAGATACTAATTTTTTCCCAAGGGTATACCTTTTGTTTTCACACAGTAACAAAAAACGAATGGAAGAGAAAAATTTCGAAATAATGCATTCGCATTTAGACAAATTTATGGACAATAACATTCGGTATGTATCGTCAAAGTAAAAATGTATAATAGAAATAACATATGAAGTATTTTCAATAGCCTGCATGTTACTCATACGTCACGTACTAGCAATGAAATAAAAGAGTAGTCTTTGGAATCATCAAAGTTGATTTTAAATATTATAGTCGTTCCTTGTACATATACTTATATATAGAATACAATAATTATATATAGTACACATACAGAACACTGCATTGAAAAACTACTGAGGATTTCTCTATGGATATCACTAAATAAATCGATTGATCTACTTAAATGCTGCATATTAATGTTTGAAACATGTTTTTCTAACTTTCTTTAGTTTCCAAAAAGAAAATATACATCAGTTTTGTCGATACTACTGCGTTCAACTTTTACCTTCACTTTCTATTCTGTGCTCACTTGTAGCCGCTGAATTTTGTTACCGCTGAAATTTTGTTAGATACTCTTGACCTGTAAAGTAAAAATGAATGCCAAATACACAACTTTGACACTTTAGATATGGTAAAGCTAGATGAGAAAAGGCGAATACTCTACAAAACTCATTCGCATAGCAGCAGCTGCAATAGTTTAAGTTAAATTTACGAAAACAAGTGGAATTCCACTTGCAGTATTTCTAACATCACATGACATAAACATAAAAGAAAACGGCACAAAATTGAATTTTCATGTTTATTATTATTATTGTTAGTTAAGTGCTGTGCCGGTTTGTACTATTTAATTTTGATAGTTCAGCTAAAGAGATTATCATTGTCGTTAGTTTGACAATAGCATTGAACTGGAAGAGATGGAATATAACATTGCATTGAAATGAGATTTGATAAATGCCTACTAAAAAAAGGAATTATAACGACATTTTAATTAGAATATGGCCAATGTAATTTTATTTATCCAACTACTATTTAGTTATCGCAATTTTTTAAAAACACTTTAAACAGAACGTGTTCAATTCTCTTTTTAAGTCTCTTTAACCTTAAAATCACTAACACCGTCTACAGAGGGTCATCACTTAAATCGAGACATATGCAAACTTTTAGTTTTTCGATCCCTACTTTTCACAACTATTTATTTTCTACAAAATAATTTCTATATAAGACATTTTGGAAAGCTCTTTGGTGATTTTTTCGACAGATATAGTTATTTCTATCAAATTTTTGTGGAAAGTGTCCCAAAATTTTTTTGTGAGCTTAGTGCAATTTACAATTTGAAAAAATATATTTTCTAAGGACGCAATTAAATCCAGTTTTTTCCTGGTAAGTAGTTTTAACTTGTATTTGAACGATTTATTGCTATTTAAACTTCTGAATCGAAAAATTTGTGATATTGGAATATTTTGTGTAAACCGTCTAAGCTTAAGTGAGCAAATTATCTGCTTATCTTACATTTATTGTTAGCAAAACTAATTTCAGGTTTTCTGTTGTCATTAAGAATGGCGCGCTATTTCAAAAAAAAAAAGCTGGAACAGTCAAAAAGTCCTTCTCCCTGCAATTAGGGATTTCGTAATTCAAAGCTTCAAATCTCACCTGAAGTTGATAAAGAATCCGAAGATTCTGATGACATCATTGAATATCTAAATTATATTTGTGATTCAATCGAACCAGAAGATGACGAGATGATAAATGATTGATTGCAAGTGTTGGACTCTTCATCAGTTGTTAATGCACTTAACTTGTCTACGAATGTAAGCAATCTAACTGGCGAACCACTACAAACTTCAGAAAGGGAGGTAGTGGCTAACGCAGAGGTGGACGCACGACTAGATAAAACAGTAGCTACATCGGTTCTTAGACAAGATAGCCCCCAATCTAGCCAATGAAACGAGCTCGTTCCTCACTACCAATCGTATAACCTCTCTTCTCTTTAAGACTTAGATAATTCCAACAAAGATTTGTCGGAATTCAAAAGCATTGTTTGACGTAAAATGTTTGTGCAGTTGCATGTGAACAAAGTTGCATTCAGAAGTAAAACAGAGATTAAACAAATCTGAAGTGAAAGAACTTGAAGGCCCAATTGATTTTTTCACATAGTATATATTAATCGAAATAGAAAAATCAGGAATCCATCAATATTGTGGGGTTTTGATCTTTGTGTCGATTTCCCACTATCTCAAAACCGAAACACATTAAAGCGAATTGAGTATCAAAAAACAAACTTGAACAAAAAATGGATACTTGTCATTCAACGGCAAATCACAACGCTCAAAAATATTGTGCTGGTTATGATCCCATTTTTCGAATATGAAAGGTGGATACATTATTGATTAAGCGTTTTGATTTTATTCCAAAAAATGTCAATCATTTATTATATTTCGACAACTTTTACTTTTACACAACGCTTCCATGTTGGTGTACTTGGGAGGTGTTTCGCTGCAGCACTGCAAAAGAGCTCTGCGCTTCAGTTGAAAAATTATCTGTTGGCCGCCCATTGGTTGCTGCACAGCCCAATACTAGTAAAAGGGTTAGTAGAAAATCAATTTATCCAGTGCCAAGTATCAGGTTTGTGCAAAAAACTTCTTACTTTGTGTAATGCGTTGTTCAACTACAGACGGTCTTTCATTTTTTTCACCGCGCGACTCAAGAAATTTTTTTTAGCCAAATCATACTACATAGAACCAAGAATGATAGAATACAAGATTGCGCCTTCCCGCGGTGAAATGCCAGATCTCGCCTTTAGTAAACAAGAATACGGGAGAGAGAAAATTGAACAACTTCCAATATTTCATTGAAAAACGTGTTCTAATTGTTCTAAAGTGTAAAAGTATGAATTTATAGGCAGACATTTAATAAATAAATTCGCAAAATACTAAAAAAAGTGTCTCTTTTTCTTAATTTGTGAAAAAAGCTTTGTCTAGTTGAAGTTGAGAATTGTCAAACCCGGCAAAACCAAAGTAGCGGTACTTCTAAAGGCGTCACCTTCAGTATTCAGTACACCGTGACATAGAACTATATAAATATTCAATGAACAGACGAAATGTCATGAAAAGAAATGTCAGATTCAAATGCCAAATTACTTTCAAATCGATAGCGACGCGAAATGGCAGACAAAATTGATGGTGGAGTAAATTTGAAAAAAATCGTTTTAAATGAAATTTTTTTTTAAATGTTTTGTTAATTACAGAGCTCCATGGTATGCGGAAGAACGCAAACATCTACGCGGAGATGACGCTTGAGTCAAGCGGCTTGACTTATCCCAGCTTGGATATACCCACACCTCCAGAGATGTACAAGCAAACTTACACAATTTTACACAACGCTACAGGTATGTACATTCATATATGTATGTATATATTTAAATAAACGCAATATGTTGAAATTAATTTGTTGGATCAAAATATTTAGAAAAGAAAAGGCAGCGATGGGTATATCTGGTGTTCCACCTTCTACGTGGGTGCACTACCAAAGAGTGCATTAAATAACACTACTCGACAAAAAAAATCTCCAAGAATAAAATAGGCCTTTCCTAAAGTGAAATTTTCTCCTGATTCCGAATATGACTTTCATTTTCTTGTGGCAGATCTAGTTTCCGAGATATCGGCGAAAATATGAAAATTCCCATTTTTGCAGAACACTACTTCATATAGGTACGACAAAAATTTGCATTTTTCATTTTTTCGTTTTAAACTGTTGAATTATGCATTATACTAATTCCCATAAAAATGTCTTGCCTTCACCTCCCTCAAGTATCTTCAGTAGTTTGGCCACTATGCCAAAAAACGTTCAAAAAATGTTGAAAAAAAAACGAAATTTTTTACACAATTTCAGATTTAACCACTTTAAAATCGGAAAAATTCTATTGACGAAAAAAAGTTAGCCCTCCTATGTTGTAGGTAATTTAACTACGAAAATTTTAAGCATACCAGCACAACAATCGGACGTGCCATTGAAACTATAGCCCCGTTAACTTGCAAGCGTCTATCCTACAATTTTTTTATAGAGAAAATTTTTATTCAAACTAGGTTTTTATTTTTTTATAACGTTTCATTATAGACATATGTTTGCACGTTAAACTGTATTCAATTGAGTAATATGAGTATAAATCAGCAATTCAGTAAAAAACAACAACGACAACAACATTAAATACATACATATCTACATCTAAAAAAGTCAAATTGAGCGATTTTACCGTGGTGGTCAATAGTGAGGGACGTGGGTACTTCTAACTACCCGTTTATAATTTTCTGGGTTTGTCTCCCGTATTATTGTCCAGCAATAATCTCCCATCATTTCTTCATTCCAAAAACCTTGGTAACGCTTTTCAAAAATCATGAGGTCTTGGTGAAACCTTTCACCCTGTTCATCACTTTCAGCACCTAGGTTTGCGGGAAAATTATCCAAATGTGAATGCAAAAAATGCATTTTGAGGGACATGTTGCATTTCATAGCACTGTAGTTTTTCAACAAGGCTTTGACCATCTCTCTATAGTTGGGATCTTTGTTGTTGCCAAGAAACCCACTAACGACTTGCTTAAAGCTGTCCCAAGCCGCTGCTTCTACTGATGATAAATGATTCGCAAAATTTTCGTCTTTCAGCAACTTTCTAATTTGCGGACCAACAAATATACCTTCTTTTAATTTGGCTTGAGTTATTTTAGGGAAAAATTTCGTTAGGTACTGGAAGGATGGCGCGTCCTTATTTAAAGCCTTTACAAAATTTTTCATTAATCCTAATTTGATGTGAAGTGCTGGCAAAATAACTCGTTCGGGATTTACTAAAGGCGGGTTTGCGATATTGAAGGCACCTGGTTCGTACTCAGCTCTTGGTGGCCAGTTTTCCTGAATATAATGGGTTTCTCTAGCACGGCTGTCCCAAAGACAGAGAAAACAGCAATATTTAGTGAAACCTCCTTGAAGTCCGAGAACTATAGCTACAACCTAGGATGTATTTCATATACTATTTATTTTAAACTGTACTGCTTCGGAGTCACTTTCGCTTGAGGCTTCAAAACTTATAGGCGGTCTAGGTATGGGTAAGGTATGGTCATGTAGTTTTGGTTTTTTAGCTGATGCCACATTTGGATAACTTATTAATTTCCTCTTTTTTCTCGTTTTACCTTTAAGGTCTATCACGCAAAAATAGCACTGGTCGTGGTTAAAGGGTTCAGTCCACATCATTGGAACACCAAACTTCATGTTATGACCTTTACCCGATACCCATCTCATTAAAGTTAATCTACAGGAGGCGCAAATAAAATTAGGTGTCCAAGATTTATCGAGATTTTTTACACGGAAACCGAAATAATGAAAGTATGCATCTCTGACAGAATTAGTTATTTTCCGAGCTGAGTTTCCGAATATATAATGTCCGCAAATAAAGCAAAAATCATCCGGATTATTTTTACATTTAAAATCTCTTTTGCAACAAGCCATTTCGTAAACACATCTACCGATATAGTATGTATAAATTTGCACTACAATTTGCAAAACAAAATTTACAACAAACAGTAGTGACAATTAAATACTTGATGTCTTTTTAAATTTATTAGACCCTAAGGTAGAGTGACCAAATGAAATGTCTCGCCAATTTTATCAGAGTAATACTAAAATTGTAGGATAGACGCTTGCAAGTTAACGGGGCTATAGTTTCAATGGCACGTCCGATTGTTGTGCTGGTATGCTTAAAATTTTCGTAGTTAAATTACCTACAACATAGGAGGGCTAACTTTTTTTCGTCAATAGAATTTTTCCGATTTTAAAGTGGTTAAATCTGAAATTGTGTAAAAAATTTCGTTTTTTTTTCAACATTTTTTGAACGTTTTTTGGCATAGTGGCCAAACTACTGAAGATACTTGAGGGCGAAGAAGGCAAGAAATTTTTATGGGAATTAGTATAATGCATAATTCAACAGTTAAAAACGAAAAAATGAAAAATGCAAATTTTTGCCGTACCTATATGAAGTAGTGTTCTGCAAAAATGGGAATTTTCATATTTTCGCCGATATCTCGGAAACTAGATCTGCCACAAGAAAATGGAAGTCATATTCGGAATCAGGAGAAAATTTCACTTTAGGAAAAGACTATTTTATTCTTGGAGACTAAAGTTGATCAAAATTTGTCGAGTAGTGTAATTGGAGGATACAAGACCAATTTATATAATGAATTAACAATTGAGTTTGTATAATAATAATTACTTGCATATATAGTGCATACATACATATATACATATATACTCACAGCAATGTAAACCTCCAGTATTTGGTTGTGCGCTGGGCTTGGGACCCGCCACGTAAAAAACTATACCCAATGAAAAATTTCAACCATGCAGTATTGGTTCTTATAATAATGACAATATTTTTCGTGCTAAATTTGTTGCATAACTTTTTATACAACTATATTTAATTTCAATATTATAAAGAATTTCGTATAGATTAAAATGTGCAATACCGTCCATAAGAAAAACTTTCAAAAATTAATTAATATTTTTAGGAACTTGGAACTGCACTTTTTTATAGAAAAATTAAATGGGCAGCAAAACTGAAAATTGCAAATTTTAATATAATTGTTTTCAAGTTCAAGTCAAATCATCGTCAAAATTTTACAAAGAAAACAATTTTGATTCTTATGCTTTATGATTAATATTTATGTAATTAAGTATATACAAAGCTAGGCTACAATAAAAACTCATTTGTACTGATTGAGAAATGAATTACAGAATAAACTTAGAACAGACACTAGTTACAAGGCCTTCAGTCTTTCTTTGATACTAGGTTATGTTACCTGTCTAACAAAAAAGAATGTATTCGTTAAATCTAATATTACAATAAAAAATATAATGATGTTTTACTATGGTATCTTAGAGCACGCTAAATTATGTTAAGGATATTGTTGTATTTGAGAAAATTATAGATATGCATAATGTTATCGTGGATAGGTGTCGATAGGGGGTCCAATAGGGATTATTTCCAGTGATCTCTGTCTGCCTAGTGTTAGGACATTTAGATATCCGGTGTCTAACTGTATTTGGACCGTCGCATAAAGGGAAGGAAGACGAGCCTTAGACGTGCATGCGGCTTCAGGACGCTGCATGTCAGATTAGCTAGATAAGTTGGGGCCGTTCCTCTTGGGTTAATTCCAATATAATGATGGTTTCGGGGTATCCAGTCCGTGAGTTCCAGATTTCTTCTTTTTGCTTAATAAAATTGAGTAAATCGCATTTGCTTAAGAAGTCAATCATTAGAGTGGAAGATCTATTAACTTCTTTGTGATGATTTACTGGCAGTGCAAATCAAGTATTTACCTCTGTTTTTTTTTAGCATGTTCAACTTCGGGTCAAGAAGCCATTGAGAAATTATGTTTCCATCTTTATTGACAACGACCAACGCGGTGTGGTCTACTGTCTTAGAGCCATCCCTATAAATGCAACGCCATTACGAAGCACTATAAGCAAGAATATATGCAAACTTTGTTTGGTGGACAGCATTAGGTGTACTTTGTTTCGGCAAGTTAAGTAAGGCATTCTCAAAAGATGCTGAGCTAATAAAACAAGAAATAAGTGTATCAAGGTTCTTTTTGCCTTCGCGCAAAGAATTAGAAATTGTCCCTGGTATATTTAATAGATCTGGATACTACAGACGGCATCATTAATGGTGTCTTGCGTGTATTTATTCTGATTGAGGTCTTGTTGTTGTTGGTGTAGCGGCTATCACGCCCTGTAAAGAGCGGATTCACCCATGGTCGTTGTCATCAAACTCATTTAGGAGGAGGCCCAGGAAACGTGCTGTTTCGACAGAGTTGGACCAGAGGGAGAGGGGGGTTAGATGAGTGGGTTTGAGAGGGCATGTGAATAGGTGATTGGTATCGTGCGGAGAATCTCCACATGCCGGATATGTGTTGCGTATGTCTGGGTTGATTCTGGATAGGTAGGAGTTGAGCCTACTATAATATTCTGATCCCAATTGTGCCAGGGCTCGCCGGGCAGCAGGGACTCCTCATCGGCTATTGGTGGTGGTTGGGCTCCAATTACGGCATTTGCCTGGCGAGAGTCGATGGTGGGGTTGACTGTCTCTCTGTGGATGTTGCTTAGAACCCGCCTCCGGATCCAGCGGTTGCGTTATATATGGCTGGATCTCGCCCTTCAGTTCTAGGAGATACCTTCTGATGTACCTGAAAGGTGGCTCATCTGCAAGCAGATGAATATTTGGGTCCTCCAAACGGTGACACCCGGCGAGAAAGTGCTTGCTGAGCGTGAGTAGATGTTCCTCAAGCGACATCAGCAGGAAATCCATCACCGTGTGGAGTGCGGCGTTCTGGCAGGTCTGCATCTTCATCTACTGATGCAGGTCTTCGCCAATGCCTGTTTGTACCGTCAAGTTTTCTATCAAGAATGCGAGATGTTGCATCAAGCCAGATTCAGCAAATAAAAACTTCGTTGGTGAAGTTAGAAATGTTTTAAGACTTCGACGAATTGCAGTATGGTAAGATACAAAGATTTTACGCACCACGGAATTTGTACAGTGTCCATATATAGGTAAGGCGTATTCACTTTTGGATAGCATTAGTGTTCTGACAACATTGATGAGTATAGTAGGGTGTATAAAGCAATGCTTAAAAGTCAGATACTTAATAGTGTTTAGTATTTGTACCAGAGAATTCCTTATATAGCTACAATGATCTTTAAATAGATACTTAGCATCTATAATTAATACTAGAATCATCAACTTTTCTTTTGGCATAAGGATACAGTTATCAACATTTAATGAAATGCTGCATGGTATCATTTCGCGACAGATCCACATATGGAAGATTTGTTTTTTCTAAGGAAATGTGTACGCCTGAATTTGAGGACCATGGTGAGAATGTCAATGAACGTGTTTTGAACAACAACGGTGTCAGATACTTTTGAATATATCAGTACACTATCTGCGTAAATTTGATGTTCAATGTTCCTGTAATTCGAAAGAAGTTGGCTTAGCTCATCAAATACGATAATAAAAAGTAAATCAGAATTTTGATTTTGAATATATTCAATATATTGAATATTGACTGAGAAATTTTAATATATCTATAAGTACATATTATAAACTAAAAAAAATCCGTTTCAAAGTTAGTTTTTCTCACCAAATTTTGCACAAGCACAACCAAAACACTCAGTTGTCAACTACTAATTTTGAAATCTAAATTATATTTGTGGGAACATCTAACTCTCTGACATAATTTATAGCTTAATTGCCTCAGCTAATTGATCTGTTTGAACATAGTAACTATAAGGTTAAAACAGGCCGGTTAAGCTGTTAAAAACGAATTGTCAGACATAATAAGAGTAAAGCTTATTACTATAATATGTGGAACATGCAAAAGAGTATATATGATCGGGAGTACTCTAGCTATATATGTTTTTCTTATGTGTATGTAGAGTAAAAGAGAAATTGGTGGTAGTAGTTACTGCTTACTTTCGGTATATTCTAAAGAAAAAAGTTTTTACAATAATACAGCCAGTTATACGTGTATAAGCTTCTCACTTTTCGCTATCATAGCAACCTGATTGTAATATAAAATTGAATTTTTAGAACTATAAAGCCTGAGTAATTCATAGTATTGTAATTTATGTTTTGATTCAGCGCCCTATTATTAGGGTCGAAAAACTGTCACGTCTCTCCACTCTCAGTTTCGGCAAAAATTATAAACAGGAGCACGTAAAGGAAAATTTGAGTGCCAACTATAATTTTTGAGCTTAAATCCAGTTTTTATTTAGTAAATCCATCCAGAAATCATTAAAAGTCAAAGCGAAAGGAGTTACAGCTGCCTTTTCGGTAATCATCACGTCTCGTCATCAAACTTCGTTTTAGACTTTGTCCCCGATCTATTCACAAATGAAAGGCAAGCACTATACTCGTATCCTCTGTAAAAAGCCGGCGTCCAAACAGCAGTTGTAACTTCTATTGCTTTTACTGTTGTTGATTTTTTCATTATTAAATCATTTACGCATTGTTGCCAAACGCCTGATGAAATTATCATATTGACTATTGTATTTCGATTGCTCCCTATTTATGTTTGATAGCTTGTACATTGGTTCGAAGTAATAACTGTAATTGGATGTTTCGATACGAATTTATTTCATTTAATGCCAGTTATTTCTTGAAACTTTGGTAAGTATAAGTACAGTTAGTTAAATTCATATTCACTGCTTTCATTATTTCCACTTCTACCTTTTTCACTTTCTTCTGTAAAATAAATTTTAGTCGTTACAGCCAATATCAAATGAAACATCTACCTTCTATTTTTCGGGAGGGTTCGGTAGAAGCTGTTTGACATTTTCATTAGAATTAACATACACAAATGAGGACCCTGTTGTAACTGTTCTTGTTGAGGCAATTTTGTGTGGGGAGCGGTTGTTAGTCTTAGAAATTTTCTCAATGTCTGGTAAAGTTGTGATAGCTATTTTAATGAATCGTTTCATTTCCAAGAAGTTCGGTTAGTACCATCTGATATATGTAAGTATGACTAATATTAAACAGACACTGAGAAAATGAACTTTAGTGTCACACTCTCATCAACACTTATGAACAAAGAATAGTACATCGACGTACTCCAATAAAGATCAACAAACCGGGTAAAAATAATATGTTTCAGCTAAAAAATGCTGCATGCGTACCGCAATACGTTTTAGGACAAGCATTTGGTGTGGGACCAGCAGTGTGTGAAGTACCTTAGAATAATTTACCGTAGGAAAAACAATAATCCATAAGGGAATAGTCGACAGAAGTTATTCTAGCGTCACGGGACTTCCTAAGGCGCACAACAAATTCACAACTGTAGTGCGATTCATCAATTTGGTTTAACGATATTCGCATGGTTAACTCATCTTAACGAAAACTTTAACGATTTTGCTATGCAGCAGCCTTTTTTTTAACGATGTTCCCTTTGGCTGGATCAGCTGTTGTCGTTAGCTAGTCGATTAAAGAAAACTAAACGACAACAAATATGAAGCTGTTAACTCTATCGATAAAATAAAAATTCGTGATTTTATTTGCATACAATTGAAAAAAGGAAAATTATACAAACTTTTAATTATTTAACATATGTATGACTTACACGATGCGAGGAGGAAGTAAGCCCATACAACAGTGGATTGATGTTTGCTCCGGGATGTAGGTAGCTCATGTAATCTTCTATTAAATTATAATTTTATATTGCTAGGTTATTTGAGATGCTGGTGGCAATCAACGACTCGTAGGCGAACAATGGCCAATATCAGTAAGCGTGAGATGTAGGGTACACTGTGTTAATATTTTGTTTAAAAAACATAAATTCACCATGAGCCAAGTGGAGCATCAGGGTTACCATTGGGGCTATCGGTCGTGCTCTTATTTCAATCATCGAGTAATGGAGCAAACTTTAAAAACCATGGTATGTTTTTCATTGTAAGTTTCATTAATTCATTGAAAATTAAATAAAAATAATTTAATTTAAAACTATTACAAAAACTATTTGCCGGTGATCCCGTATCTTCCTTGGAGTTGTGATAACTCCATTGCCAAATCCCCCAGAGGAGATCCCGAAATTCCGCTGCAATGAAGCACTGCAGTATATAAAAAGAATTATAAATATTTGTAGCGGGAAATAACCTAGTATTTTACTTCACATTAATCAAATATAATAAACAAGCGCTAATTTTTATATTCGTCACCTGCAGTCATTTGTTTTTTTATACCTTTCATGAGAATGAAATGGTATATTAAGTTTGGTCCGATGTTTGTAAGTGCCAGAAGGAGAAGAGATAGACCCATCAAAAAGTATACCTAAATGATCAGGACGATGAGCTGAGTCGATTTAGCCATGTCCGTCTGTCTGTCCGTCTGTCCGTCTGTTTGAACGCAAACTAGTCCCTCAATTTTAGAGCTATTTTGATGAAATTTGGTGAGCAGGTGTCGTTGTACAAATGATTAAACATTTGTCGGAATCGGCCAGATCGGGTGACTATAACATATAATACAACCGATTATTCAGATATTGAATTTTGCGCCATAACTCCTCCATTTAAGCAGCTAAAGGCTTGAAATTTTGCAGAGATATCAGCCATTATTAGCTACGTATCAGTATTGAAAATCATGAAGATCGGAGAAATATAACATATAGCTCCCATACAACCGATTGTTCAGATATTGCATTTTGCACCATAACTCCTCCATTTAAACAGCTAAAGGCTTGAAATTTTGCACAAACATCAACCATTATTAGCTATATATTAGTATTCATCAAGATCGGAGTTCACAGTGTAAATCGGCAAGATAAATTCAGGACAAATATTTATTGCGAAAAGTAATAAGCTCAGCGCAATATCACATGAATCATTGCGTTAAACGTTTGGGAACTATTTACGGATCTGATAACTGTTTTCAAAGACCGACATATGTAGGTCTTACATATTAATACTTAATTATTTGTATTTTTTAAATGTTAAATATCAAGCGTCGATACGATATTAAAAATATTCAAAAACCATTCCCTTCTTAAAACATAGTTCTTTTTAATTACATAAGGAAAAGCATTAAATAATTTATAACAATGCCTTTACTAGAATTATTTTTATTGATTTGAAGGAAATTTTCGCTTTTAACTATAGGTAATACGAAATTGTAATACAATAACACGTTTTTTACTATTCTTCCATTCATGAAAGGTATGAAGCCTTCGGCATAGCCGAAGACAGCGCTGTTTTTACTTGTTTCTATGTCTATTTGTGCTTTTGGCTTCTTTTTACATTTAGTTTGACAGATGTGCCCTCTTTATCACCTTGTATAAATATAAAACGACAGCGAAAAACTGTCGTTAAGAATGTGTTAGGAAATCGCAAAATCGGTACTGCAAACGACAAATGTGGTCGTGAAACATTGCGATTGTCGGATCGCTTAAAGTTAGTGAATCCCAATACTGGTTTGATTTAATAACAAAGATGATTTATGAAGTCACAATATATATGTTACTAAATAATTCGAATCAAATGCGCTTTTAATAAAATATAAATACTTACTATGTACATACTTATTTCTTATGTATGTAAAATAAGTCATTGATAATAATTTTTGATTCAGCATGTATGTATGCTAAGAAATTGCTTCTAAGAACAAAAGTACTTGTAAAGGGTGGTTAAATTTTAAGGGCCGATGTTGAATGTGAACCACACCTAAACGTCAAGTTTTTTCTGCATTTCATTTGACATTTCTCAATTTCAGGCTAACTCAATTTGAACATGGAAAGATACATAATCGAGCAACGTGTTAAAGTTATTCAGGCATGTTATGAAAATGGGCGTTCAAATCAAAATGCATATCGTGCACTTCGTGATTCAGTGATGAGGCACATTTTCACCTCAGTGGATTCGCCAATAAGCAGAATTGCCGCATTTGGGCGAATGATAATTCAAGAGTGATTGTCGAAAAACCAATGTACCCACAAAGAGTGACTGTTTAGTGCGATTTATGGGCTGGCGGCATAATCGGGCCGTATTTTTCCAAAATGAGGCCGGTCAGGCAGTTACTGTGAATGGTGTTCGCGGCCGTGTTATCTCACGTGATGGCGATGTCAATTGGCCACCAAGATCATGTGATTTGACACCGTTGGACTACTTTCTATGGGGTTATTTGAAAGAAAAGGTGTACGTCGATAAGCCAGCAACAATTCAAGAGCTAAAGGATGAGATAATTCGGCACATTAACGGCATATAACCTCAATTATGCCTCAGCGTCATCGAAAATTTGGACCATCGGATGGAGGTGTGCCGCCGAGGTCGCGGCGGACATTTGGCCGATATTTTCTTCCATACATAATTGAACCACACCATATTATCATAATAAAAAGAAATTACAATAATTTCCAAAATAATTTGTGTTTTATTCAAAATCTACATCGGCCCTTTAAATTTAACCACCCTGTATATATAAGTACATACGACATTTGTACGTATTTGTGATCTGAGCACTGTACCTGAAAAGTGGTTACCGACAAAAAGTCTACGAACGGAAGAACAACTTTAAAATTTTCGACTAAAAAATGTTGGAACAATTTATGGTGCTATGATCTAAATTGTAGTACGTTAAAAATGTTCAAATTTTTTAACAGGGTTTTTATTTTTTCCGTACATTTATTTTTGTTGTATTTGGTAAAAATAAAAACCTTTTTTTAAGTATCTATGCGTACATCTGAAATTAATGAAAGGAACGGTTTTTAAAGTTTTTTAACCATAAATTGAAATAAGGGCGATTACATAATTTCAAACTGAAAATTTACTTCACTAGAAAGATTTGAATATGATAGGATTTGAATACATAGGATATGTGTAAGTAGTACTCATGCTACACAGCATAACCCGGAGGTCCAATGGTTCGCTGAAAGTTGCCTTCCAAGACGTGCAAGGCTTCCGATTAGTACAAATGACTTCATGTATCCCAAGAGAAAACAAAGTAGGGGTGTTAAAATGAAAGATTGAAAATATAACAGGTTCACCAAATAGTTGCTTTAATAAGTCAATTGTTTGGCATCCTATGTACCATGTGGTGTTGAACATAACTTGTTTGGCAAAAAAATAAAACCAGTGCCCCAAGGATAAAGAAATTTTATATGCTATTTCAGTTTGAGCTTTTTAAGAAAAACTTCAAAAATGCTTGAAATCGGTCACTATCTATACCTATTATACAAATTTTAAAATACTTATTTTAAGCATAATAAAAGAAGATATCGTAACGACACTTGGCACATATTTAAGTCGCTCTTGTGAAAGGTACCAACGGTATTAAGCCTTGAAATCGCTTCTTCAACATTAGTTAGGCGCAAATTCCAAGTTTGTTCAGTGATCGGTGATAGATGGTGAACTATTTCAGGTAAATCACAAGAAGATACTCACTCTCGTTTGTCTTAAAGTTTCCATTGCCTTAAAATGGATTGTTTGCCACCAAAATACCACTGAGTGCCATTCACCAAATGTTTTTCATTACGTCGACTGATTAGTGCGCTGTACGCTAACGTTCTGGCCGTAAACATTCTAGAAGAAGTGAGAACTAAGGAATCAACCAACCCATAAATCACACTAAACAGTAAGGTATTATAGATGTAATGGGGCTTAGTGAATCTTTCGTATAGTATTTTAGTTCCAAATATGGTGATTCTGCTTATTTACATGCTCAAAGATTTAAGCAGATTTAGCGCACGGTAACACTGAACATAACCAGATTTTAAAAATAAAAATACAGCAGCACTGACAGATCTGACTAATTTGTGATCATTCAATCGTTATCGAAAAATTAAACAAATTTCTGATCAGTAATACCTTACAGTTAAAATGGCTGAAAATTTGGATTCATTAGCAGTTGCTATTGTAGTTGAGGAAGAAGGAACAGTCGTACGGTTAAAGTTTAGCGCAGGCCATCTTGTATCATACCGGCAGTTATTGACTAAGCTCTGTATCTCTTCAAAAACCATAACTTATTTCAGAAGTTTATTTAAATAAAAAGTAATCCAATAACAAAATTTACTTCACATTTCCAAGCGATATTTACTAGTTTGGTGGTACAGAACTTTTTAACTCTAAATTTTTAAAAATGCTTGCATTTATTTTGAGCTTATGAAGTCGTGTGGCTTCAAAAAAAAAAACCTCACTAAATTAGGGTAAGTACTTAAACTATATTTCAATAAGTTTTCTAAGTTACGTACTAGATTTAATGCATTACACATACTAATTAGCTTATACGATCCACTCAAAGTATTTAATCGGCGCTGTAACCGATAAGGCAATTTCGGCCGATTTCAGCATAGCGCGGTAGTACTGCTCTGCCATCACCAGCAGACTGAAACATTTTGTTTCATATGTACAACCTGACCTAGCCAACGTAGCCGCTGAATCTTAATTCGCTGTACTATTTTACTACTCATCCCAAAGTAGCACTTGTTGGCAAGAGAGACTCTTCGCTGGATATAGAGGATAACATTGTTGTTGGTGTAAATGCTGGTTCCAAGATAAACCAAGACAAAATTGTAACTGTCAACATTGAAGTGGGAGCCAAGGCGCGAATATGCCGTCTGTCTATTTTTTGACAGTAGGTACTTCGATTTGCCCTCATACACCTTCAGATCAGCGGGTTATTGTGGTCAATTTTATTGATGCCATTGACATACGGCAGTATTTGCATACTCTTCTGAAAAATGGTGCCAGAAAGGTTTAATTCTGCAGTTCGCATTGTCTTTTTCAATAAATTGTTAAAGATGCCGCGCGGTTGGGATTCACCATGTCTGAAACCTCGTTTGGAATCAAACGGCTCGGAGTGGTCCTTTCCAATTCTGACTGAGCTGGTGGTGTTGCTTGACGTCATTTTGCATAGCCTAGTTTTGCATGGGACCAAATTCAGACATCGCTTTATGCCGCGATCTTAAGCTGGTTTAAAGTCGACAAATAGACGGTGTCTATCAATCAAGGGTATTTTCTAAAGCCCTACGCAATACGATCGATAGATCCTTAAATGACATGTTAAGAAGGGTGATCCGGCGGTAGTTGGCGTATATTGCGGGATCAATTCTATTATAGATTCGGAGCGCACACTTAATTTCCAATCGGCGTGTATGCAGTCGCGCGACCATATTCGGGAAATGAGCTGGTGTCTGCACCTAACCAGCTCTTCGCTATCATGCTGACTTTAGTGGACTCTTAAACCGATTAAGTCGGTGTGACCTCACTAAAGCTCCTTCTCTTTCAACACTTCACACATGGGTTTCTCACGTTGTTCAGAGAGCACGAACGAGGACGTAATAGTCGGGATTGAGTATAGTCACTCAATTGTAACTGCATACCCCGAAGATCGAGGTATATAAGTTAGTAAATAAAAAGACCGGCTTTTCCAACATAAATACCTCGCTTATTCGCAGTCTCTTATCTTGTCGGCTTCCGCAGCACTTTTGTGCACAACTGATTTGTTCATGGCGAAGTATGCTCCTTTATATGCATCTTTTATACAGGGGGCATGGTTCTTGTGAAGTACACGCTAACGTGAACCAGTCAGGTGTCAGTTCTACCGAAACTCGTTCAGTTTACTTTAGAACTCTTTACATTAAAAAGTTAAATGACAACACTTGGCTAAGTCGAGAACTTCGCTCTCCTATTTGTTTGCAATTTTTTTTTACTTATTCCAATGCAATTAAACACTTACATGTTTGCAGTTGACGAAGCCTATGCAAATACTCGTAAAACCAAAGTTGACCGAAAGCAAGAAAAGACGCAGTCCAACATGCCAGCAGTGAGTCAGCAACACTACGTCGTTTGTTAAATAAATGAGAATGCAACACAAAGATGTCTCATGCAACAGTTAAGTAGACTGCAGAGTGAAAATGTAAATACCAACTGGAATGTGTGCTTGTGCTTCAGAAGCAGTATAAGGACATTTGCTCTACACATGCACACCAACAATTGCACTGAGTACAATGCAAGGATGCGCTTGGCAGCTAAGGAATAGAAATATTAACAGCCAAATGCAAACGGACCCCCTGGATGGTTTTGTTTTTTTTCGTAATCAAGGGAGAATATTAAGGCCTGTGCATGAAATTTACATACACCTTTGTTAAAAAGATACCGAGAGCTTTTGTTGGCATTACGTATGCTCTTTAAACGCATTTTTTCAGAAAAATTGAATAAAGGATCTTGCAATAGGGACGCTACAAAAGTAGACCGATAGTGACAGCAAGCGACGCCATATATTTTCCCGCTCTTTTGACATTTCTCTTCAGTACGGTTCGCCATTTCATCATGGAAAGATATACGATCCTACAACGAGTCGAAATTATTAAAATTTACTACCGAAATTCGGAGTCAATGGCCTCAACTTTAAGAGCGCTACGTCCAATTTATGGTCGTCGTCATTTCTGGCTGAATGGCTTCGTCAATAAGCAAATTACGCATTACTGGACAAGCAGCAATCCACACGTACTCTATGAGTCAACATTGCATCCCTCTAAAATTACGGCATTGTGCGGTTTATGGGCCGGTGGCGTCATTGGGCCGTACTTCTTCCGTGATGATCAAGACCGGCACGTTACTGTGAATGGGAATCGCTACGGCTCAATGATAACCGAATATTTTTGGCCCGAATTTGATTATATGGACTTGGAAATATGTGGTTCCAACAGGACGGCGCCACAAGCCCCACAGCGAATGTCACAATCGATTTATTGAAAACCAAGTTTGGTGAACGTGTTATCTCACGAAATGGCCCAGTCAATTGGCCGCCTCGGTCGTGCGATTTGACGCCGCTAGACTATTTCCTGTGGGGCTACGTCAAGTCTATGGTCTATGCCAATAAGCCAGCGACGATTGATGAACTTCGTACGAATATCGAACATGAAATTGCAGCAATATCGGCTGATTTATGCTTGAAACCCGTCGAAAATTGGGTTCAGCGTCTGGACTTATGCAAGCGTACCCGTGATGCAAATGCAAAAGAAATCGAGTTCCATATACAATGGCATCGATTGTACTTTCACAGGAATAGAGAATTTAATTCATATTCCAAACAGTTTTTGTTTTATTTAAAAAAACGTTTGTGCGTTCCTATTGCAAGACCCATAACTGATAGGTTTTATATATCAAAAGTTTTTTATTTTGATAATTCTGAACCAACGTTTTCCAACCAATGGTCCGTTGAAATATGGTCCACGAATGTTCGCAACATTAACGTAGTGCCAGTACAAAGTAAGACACATTTAAGAAAAACATACACCAAATATCAGCTGCAAATGTTGACTGATGAATTCCATCGTAGCTTCCCAGATAACAACAACAGAAATTACACAAGGCAATATTAAAAAAAAGTCGGTTTATTTAACAGGGTCGCAGAGAGGATATCGAGTCACGGGAATATATTAGCTGCGAGCTCTCATCTCGACCTGGTAAGTTAAAGGGTACCTTGTACATTGTAATGATATACGCTTTCCAAGTGGACTATTTTTGATCATATTTCATTTGAGACATCAGCAGGATATTTTTTAGCAAAATTGCGTGCCCTTGTTTGAATGTCTTCTAGTTTCATTTTCGGAAACAGGAGCAAAAATGTTGCTCATTTTTCCGATGGTGGGAAACCTTTTTCTTATCCCGCAAGAAATGTATTTATTTTTTGATCTATTTCTTAATCAGAATAAATATCTTCTGAAGTTGTGGGCATTCATTTATCTTGTTTCGTCAGTCTACTGAGTGGTAATACTGACGAGTTTTTTGACAAAACTTCAGCAATGGTTTTACACTACTTAAAAATTGCATCCCACGGGCACCGTAAAAGTTCGTCGATTGTAGCGTTGGTCTTCTGTAAGAATAAGCTCACGTAATTAATTTCTCTGAAAATCTTTAACCATATTGATGACATTTGAATTTGCTCGCGCATTTCAGAAACCCGTCGATATGTCGGGTGGTCTCTGTAGTAAGATTGATAATTTTTTACTTATTCTAAGGCATTCTTGATTTTGGGTAGCATGTTATTATCCATTTTTAGCTTTTCTAAACTGCAATATTAAAAATAAACACGATTTAATAGCAGGCAAGAACTAAAAATGACCTTGACGGACCACACGCTCAGCTTGATCTGGATGCAAGAGGTTTTCTCTGAATATACCAATAGCAAAGTTTATAAGACGTTTATTATTTACTCGTGTTTCTGATTGTTTTTCTGTATTTAATTCTAATGATATTTATATGTCCGTATTAGAGATATGTGAAGTATCTGCCGTAATGTCTTGAGTTTCTGGAACATGTTTATCGGAAATTTTATCTGTATGATTTGCCATGCACTGAGTTGTGATGGCAAACATAGTTGTACGGTTCCACTGATTAAAATGTGTTTTCTTTATTTTGTGTAGTTGAAAGACACCGGTTTAATTGGATCGTATCTCTTTACGAAAATTAAACGGTATTAGGTTTTTTTTACCTCTTCGGACTTTTGCAATTTTATGCCTTCGAGCGGTTTTCTGTTTTCGTTTCAGACATCCACATTTTTGAACATTTTCATCTAAATCAGAAATATAAAAGTTAGCATAGTACAAATGTCGATAGTAACGCACAAAATGTAAATAATAATCGAGTTCTATGAATTGGGTTACAACTAGGATATTAAAAAATTAATTTTTTTTATTGCATATTGGGCAAAAATGGAAAACATTTGTTTTTTGTATTCTCTTCAAACTACATTATTTTGAAAGTTATCACAAGTTCGGAGTTTTATGTATAAACATATCTATAGAAAATAAACTAATTTTTGAATATCCAAGTTACAACCCAACTCATATAACTCGATTAAACGGGTAAATGACGTTATGATAGTGCGACATCATAAATCTATACTTTTCAAACCGTCGTATCCCTGTCAATCTTCAATATTTAACAAATACCATACGTTTCTATTTATCTTTCATAGCCTCTCAAAATCAGAAAAAAAATTTACTTCACTTCAGAATTTTGATGCCTATGCATCAATGCCCACAATAATTGGGTACATAGTTATATTTTGTGTGACGACGGTTGTGACCAAAAAGGGAAGGAGGGAATTCGTTTGATAACCCATTTACAGTATCTTCCAAAATTACTTCTTGTTCGTAAAGGTCCGTCCCGATTCTGACGGAGCTGGTGATGATGCTCCACGCCATTTTACATAGCCGTATTATATACATACGTCTTGATTGGAAGTTCGGGTTCATCATTTTCAATGTTTTCCGCGCCACTACCATTAAGCAGTGTGAAGAAGTGCTCCCTCCAAAGTTTGAGTTTACTCTAGATGTCGGTAATCAGGTCGCCGTTTTCATTCGTACAGGAAATTGCCCGGTTTTTAAACCGCCGTATATTCTGATAAAGTTTTCAGACGTATTTCCTATCGGCTAACAGCTCAAGCTCCTCGCACTCGCATATCTCGGCCTCTGCCTTCTTTTCTCGAAATATGCGCCTCGCGTCTTAAATATGCGTCTTAAGCTCCCGATATCTCTCCCCCATAGTTCGCGCTGTGCCCGATCGCAGCGTGGCCCTGTAAGCAGCATCTTTCTTTTCCATGACGGCACGACATTCTAAACAATCGTACAATCGTATTCTAAACATCATACCAGTCGTTTTTTGGGCTCGCTGAAACCAATGACCTCTTCAGAAGCGGTAGGTAATGAGCGCGGAATGTGGTTCCATTGCGCGCAGACATCTTTTTGCTGAACACTGCTCTCAGAGAGCTGGAGTGCAAGTCGAGTGTCGACATGGTCGGCTAGCTGTTGGCGGGCTTTGCTTGTATAACTGAGCTCGACCTTTTTCGGCACAGAGGCGCGTGTGCATCTGGGCTGAGACAAAATGATGATCCGAGTCGATGTTAGCACCACAACATGATCAATTTGATTTAGTGTTTTTCCATCAGGTGAGGCGATGTAGCTTGATGCATCTTTTTATACTTGAACCTGGTACTAGATACATCGTCCTTTTCTTTAGTAGGGGCGTGGGCACAAATCAGCGAAATGTTAAAAAATCTCGCTCTGATGCGGATTATATAAATATTTATGTGTAACCAAGCATATTACTCTTACTCCTGTCTTGTATTTTCAAATATTTATCAACCTACGTAACTGAAACATGAGATTTGAAAAATTCTAAAGAAATAGGTAGATCCCTTTGTTATCTCATGATCGACATAGGCTCGAAAGCTGCGGAATGAATGATCGCCTTTTCAGAAAAAATTTCAAGAAATGCTTGCTTAAATTTTTTTTACATGCCAAGTCTTTGGAAAAATAGGAATTCTTAAAAAATTGTGAATATTTAAAAAAAAAATGTTCTTTTTCAAAGATTGATATCCCAAAAACGGGTAAACAATTTTTTTTGTGTAATCAGGGAGGCCTCTCTCAATGGGTAGTACAACAAAAACAAAAAACATTTGAGAAATTGCGAAAAGCGAATTGGTGTCCGATATGGTGCTTAATATCGCATATATATATATAGGTTATCGTGAACAAATTCTCACAATCATCTTTCTGTCGCCAATATATCCGGTCGACGTAGCCGTCACTCGGTTCGGTTACACTCCAGAAATATCATAGTCGACAGGAGCCACTATATCAGCAAAAAATGCATTCTCACGGCACCCAATATTCCTCACGAGCTGCCAATTCAGCAGAAGTGACTTCACAAGATTGTCTACGTCCAATACGGGTACTCCACACGAGTCGCCAAGTCAACAGTTGTGCAATATCGGCGTCAACGATGCTTTGTTTAGGCTTAGGCTTCGAAACTATTGTAAGTTTGGTTTAAAATACTTACTTCAACACAATAGCCAGCGAGCTGCAATAAATTGTTAATAAATAACAAATCGAAATGTTTAATTTATACTTACTTACTTACTTAATTGGCGCTATAACCTCTTACGAGATTTTGGCCGAGTTTAACAAATTCCGCCAGTCACTCCTTCTTCATTCTAACTGGCGCCAATTGGAAATACCAAGTGACGTCAAGTCCTTTCCACTTGGTCTTTCCAACGCAGAGGAGGTGGTCCTCTTCCTCTACTACCACCAGCTGGTACCGCGTTGAATACTTTAAGGTCTGGAGCATTTTCGTCCATTCGCCCGACATGTCATGTAATTTATATTTGGAAAAATGTATTTCCATGCTTCCATTCCATTTCTGTTGCGTACTTTCAGAATTCTTTGGTGATATATCTGTGGAAATGTAAACCTCCCGCCCCTCAAAATAGTTTCCTTTGTGCGGCACTGTACAACAAGGACTGTGCATAAAAGGACACGTATAGAAGTAGTTTTAATGAAACTTTTTCGGAATTTATTGTCAAATAATTCTTGTAAATTGAAATGTAAATCTTGTGATTCTTCCCAAAAACAAATAATCTACTCATTATCTCATTGAGCATCTCAATAAAACTACGTAGGCCAGCATGTAAAGAGTCTAAAAGATTTAATGCAACAGGACAAGTGCTCGCATGTTCTGATGACTAACTTTTTCCATTAAATTTAGCGGAAATTGTAGCAAAGCTATCCTTAATTTGAGTGCGTATTTGTTATTCAGAACTTTAGGAGGTGTGGCAAGAGCCCAAAGAAATTGTGACTATCCACATAAAGTAGTAGTAGTAGTAGCCAATAAGGGAAGTAGTTGTAATATAAAACCTAAAAGTTCCGATTGGCACCTTTACGTGTCTACTTGTCTACTTTACTGTCTGCGGCAGCACTGATTACATAGGGTAAAATTTGTGGTAGGGTGTATAGAAGTTCGTGCACAAGACCAAAGGTGACACGACAAAGTGGCATTGCGCAGAAGCTTATGCTGCAGCGACTTTGGCGACACGTACGCACCGCATAGCGCCAAATGGAAAAAGTTTTCCTCATCAGCGTTTACGTATAAATTGCGGAAATTATTACTAGTTGGAGGATACATGTCCTTTGAGCAGAAGCTTGCATTTACCTGCAAATTATTTCTTTCCTTTGCACTTCTTTGGCGAGAAAGGCAAAGGATGAGTATGTATCTATGTATGTACAAATAGATGAGTGTGCAAATGAATCTGTACACACCCACACGAGCCTACAAACTTTCTTCGAGTTTATATGAGCATACAAATATCTACTTAACATATGTACGTCATTTGTATAAACATACATACATACTTCCATACGTCTCGTTGTGGAAGTCTAATTTAACATCAAATAAAAGTAATTGGGGACAATCTAATTACATATAAAGGAAAATTCGGTTTATTTGAATCCGCTTCTTCGAACTTTTCTACAAGTATTCGAGTATGTACATATGTAGATACAATCAAACATTCATTGACAACAGCAACCGATGTATGTTTAATTTAAGCATAGCAAATTTAAATCTCATTAGAAAC
The DNA here is from genome assembly GCA_951828415.1 of Anomoia purmunda. Taxonomy (NCBI): domain Eukaryota; kingdom Metazoa; phylum Arthropoda; class Insecta; order Diptera; family Tephritidae; genus Anomoia; species Anomoia purmunda. The sequence goes on along the minus strand of OX639994.1, from coordinate 68,774,406 downwards.
GTTACGGGAACTTTTACTAGCAAATAAATTCACTGTTGCTGAGCAAAAAAAATACAGGTAAACAAAATTTTCCATCCATGGTCTTCCTAGCCTTTTAGAGATAGGGAACTAAACCACAGTATTTTTATTGTTAGTGGTGCTAAAATTAATAAATCGAAATTAGCAGCATAAATGAAAAAGGATAGATATTTTGTTCTTCAATTTTTAATAGAAAGTCTATAACATGAAATATTATTTCGCAAGTATTTAGTTTAAAATTTTTGAAAATAAATGCTTCACATACAGTCATGAAACCCAGCATTTAATAAATGCACTAGTAAAGGAACTTGCAGCCAGTACACATTGGCTCCTAGATTTCATAATAATACTATCAAAATGAAAATACGGTCGTTTTGTTTGGAAATCATGTCGTCAGCAAGCGACCAATGGAATTGAACGTATTAAAAAATTTTTCCGAAGTAGGCTCTTCGTTCCTTGATCTTTTGGGATCGTATCCCATGTCATTCTGGTTGTATCATCCTTGTAAGTATCTAGTCCTGAGGGAATCGTAAGCATATTTTGTGCTTGTATTTTACTGGCCGTGATAGGCCCCATTGATTGTCTCTACATGTTGAGGAACATTTTAAAGCTGCCATTATTCGCAATATTCATGAATTGAGTTCCATTAAAATAATGTTGCTCTTGATTTCTCGCTTTAAAAGGCTGGATTTTGAATCTTTTGAATTATTTAATCTATGTGTATTTGAAGATATCAGTTGTTATATTTAAGAGTAGTAAGTCGATTTAAGAGAAAAGTAATTGTGTTAACTACGTTTTTTACACCAAACGTGTAAAATCCGTTTTGAAACACAATAATTGGCAGTGAAGTTAATAGGATTAATTTTCTGCATAGGAAAAAAAAGTATTGCACTCGACAAAGTAGGTTATATACATACATTCGGATACGCTAACTAAACAACGATCTCACGGCTTTTCTAAGGCTATCAACATGGCGGAATTAGAGCGAGAAGTTATCTACGCACTTCACCTTTCATAATTGCATCATGAAATCAAGCTTCCTTAAAACTTTAGTTTGCTACTCATATTGTAAAATGGAATTTATTGTTTAATTTAACGTCATTGGCATTTAAACAGGTGACAATCTTCCTTCCAAATATTTACCTGCTTCAGCTTTCAATAAGGCTTGTTTCATAATGATTTTGAAATGGACGTTGCTACGCCTCAAAAATTCAAACGTATTAAATTTTAAGTAAATATTTGTGCATTGAAACAATTTATTTTAAAAAAAATGCATTAAACTTAAAAAAATGTATGTGTGTTGAAAATTTCTCCAAAAATGGATAGTTTTTTATAAATACAAATAGTTTATTTAAAACATTATTAATTCTTTTATATAAAATAGTATAAGCTTAGCAGGAGTGATAAAAATAATTTCAAATTTATTCAGTAGCATCATAATAGTGAATGCAAATCTGAATCTGCGAGCTGGCGGAAGAAATATCGCTGCAAAAAGAATTGGTTCATCTACTGTAACTTCCACAATTGGGGCTTTCTCATTTCCATCTATTGTTATCATGCCCAGTGCTTTAAGGGCGCGGCTATCGTAATCACCTATGTATGTAAATCAGCTAGCTTTGAGACGCGCATTTGGTCCCCTTTCATCTATCTCGCCCTACTCCGTAACTATAAAAATGAATATGTAGATAGTAAAATTTTTGAGCCATTTCAACGCATTAAAATTTTTGGCTACTTCCCCATATATTACTTGTAAATGTCGTAGTTTTACACCACCTATAGCTCTGCGATGTTCGCTCAAATTTTCTGCAAAATAATTTATTTAACAAATTTAAAAATTAAATAAATAAAAATATACTTACTTTTATCGTTGTTGTGCTACCATTTCTTCTTTTCCTAATTTATGGTTTCAACAATGAGCCGTCAGCAATGCTGCCAATAATTTTACTTTCACCGCACTTATTAAAAAGTTGCTAGATTGCCCGTTACAAGTATTGGTAACAAAGTTGCCACAAAATTTAAGTTGACAAAATATTGTAACCGTTAAAAAGGCCGGTTTAGCATTAGTAGTATTTTTTCCCAATTTTTATCATATTTGATTTCAATTTATTTGTGAAACGTAAAAAGTATTTTAAAATCTAATATTTGTAGACTAACAATGTGGTAACTTAAATTAAATTTTTTAATATTAATTAAAGATTTAAAGGCTTCGGCAGGACCGTACTGTCTTTATTTGTTTTTGTTTTGAAATACGCTTCACGGACTTCACTGGTTAAAAAACTGAACATTTTCAGTACAAAGATTTGAATAAAAAATAATTGGATGTGCTTGAAATTCGTTGCTCTGAAGTCTTTGAGATCGCTGATTACGAATTTTAGTATCGACATGTTCACTTTTAGATTGGCTTGGAATATATTTATGGACTGGAAATGAGACTACTCCACTTTGTTTCATTGGGCGGTAAAATTAAATGCACCTGTCTACGCCTATAAATATCTACTTATATAATATAAGCACATCTTATATAAAAAAGATTTCGTGTCGCGCTGTTTGTGGTCGAACCGATTTTTATGAAATTTTGTATATATCTGTGGTAGGTACGAGAATAGGTCGTAGAGTAAATTTTATGCTTGGGAGAGGGTTACCACTTGTTCGAAAAGTCAAACTCAATCTAAATATACACACTTTATATGAAATATTAAAATATGGCTGCCGAGCGGTTCGTCTGGGGAAGAATATTTGTAGCTAGCTTTTATGAGGGTGGACACCTGTTCGAAAAACCGAATTTAATGAAATTATACACCAGTTATATGAAATATTGAAAAATGGATGTCAAACGGTTCGTCTCGGCGAGGAGAAGGTTCATATATATTTATATATATTTCGAGAGGGGCGTCAAATTTTTTTAAACACAAATATATAAAAAATTCAAATATGAATATCAATCGGCTCGAGTTATTCGTTTCGTTTTTAAGAGGTTGACACGTGCTTGAAAAGTCGAATTTGATTAAATTATACGCAAGTTATATAAAATATTAAAATATGGCTGTCGACGGTTCGTCTCGTCAAGAAGGTTTAATGCTAATTTTATAACGGTTGTCTACTCTTTTCTAAAGTCGAATTAAATTAAATTATGCCCAAGGTATATGAAATAAGAAAATACGACTGTTTGGCACTCGTTTTGCTGAGGAGGAGGTTTATAGATACTAATATTTCAAAGATGGTTGTCTTATGCTTGAAAAATACAATTTTATCAAAAATTAGATATTATTAAATTATACACAAGCTATACCCATTGTCAGACAGAGAGCAGCATCCATTATAGCATTATCTCGTTAAATCTGGCAGCACGGCATTCGGTCTGAAACTTGCACATATGTATGTATATTTATACTATACATTGTATATGTATGTATAAGGCACAGATATTTTTATTCATTCTTAAATTCATGAAAACCACTTAGTTTTGAAATAATTTATCATTTTTATCGTACAAGCAATCAAATATTTGTATGCTATTATCTCATTCAAAATGACTACGATAATAATTTTGACATTGTAGGAAAGATAAATTTGGTTTGCACGTCCCATAAAAGAAGCAATGCGTAAAAAACATGCATTTGCCAATAAGAACAAAATCAGAGATTCGTGAAAAAATTATAAATTCGAAAAACTAATCAAATAATATGACGCATGAGAGTTTCGACGGCGTGGCAGGCTTTGGAGGCGTAAAAAAATCTTCAAATCCCATCATAAAAGCATGCCTATGACGTGCTCCGGAATGTGTAGAAAGAGTATACAAAATTTCATGACTTTTCATTAAGTAGTTTAAGCGTGATGATCGAACGACAGGACAGATTTTAATTTACATATATATATATATATAGAAGATTAAAATACGACCGTCAAACAGTTCATCTCGGCGAGGACAAGAAGAATACCTATATTTTGAGGCGGTTGCCACCTGTTATATGAAGTAAAAACCGAAATGAGTTTTCTGGTTACATATGCAAAGGATAATTTATAATCAAATATAGGCAGGGCAACGTCTGCCTGGTTTTTCTAGTATATATGCATATAAGATTCAGATATACTTTATATAAGTTAACACATAATAAGCTCACTTACCTTTTTGACTCTTATTACGAAAAGTATTTTTTAATTCTCTTTTGATTCCCACAGTTAAGTAAATTCCAAATAATTTTGAAGCCACCTAAACCTTTATTAAAATTTTCCATTTTCTAAATTCAAAGAATTGACAATTGACTTAAGCTTAGTTCAGCAAACCCATTGCCCGCGGATCCGCTGCAATACCTTTGCTTATGGGGAAATGCTGACGTCTGCGTCTGGCAAACCTTAGTGCGAGCAATAGCGTAGCTTTGTTGTTGTTAACAACATAGCGGCGTAGCTTACTTTATAATGAAAATAACTACAAAATTTTAGTCTTCATTTCGTAGTGTCCGGGTTCGGTTAACAAAAATACAAGGTTTTGTTTTTTAATAACAAAAAAACCCAATTTATATTCTCAAATGAGCTTTCAACCTGGACAATGTAAAGGACATATAACTTTCTTATTTAACTATGTTTTTATAATATGTACAATACTCTCTTTGTTTCACAAAATATTAACTTACTAAAACAGAACCTCATATAGTACGTTTGAAGTTTTTAATATATTTACTACATATGTATACTAATTGAGTGAAAGTTTTACGAATATAAAAGCTGTAGCTATCCTCTTGCCTTTCATTACGCGCCTAATTTAGAAAGATGGGCATTCGTCAAATTACAATACATATGTATGTATATGCGCGTATAATGGCAAAAGTTGTTAAATTAATGTGTGTCCATAAAGAGGCCGCTTCCACAATAATTATAATTAATGTATAGTTTGTTTACGATATTAATTGATATATTTATTTACTATTTTGCAAGTTTCATTAGAAGATAGATAAATTAATTGATCCGCATGTATATTCATATGTATAAATATTGTATATACTTATTTGAAGTTTATTTCTTCGCCCACATCTTCGATTGACAGCTAATTAACACGCTATTCGCATAATAAACATTATTTTAGGACACAAGTGTTTATGATGATGTTAATATGCTAATTATTTTATGTATATTATGAGGAAATTTACATAGTTATTTATAAACATAAACAAAGCCATGTGTTTAAAAGTTTATTTAAAAAGTAAGTTCGACATTCATATGTACGAGTACATATGTAAATGCTTAGTAAGAAACTAAAAATTTATATGTGAAATTGAACTCATTAAACGCCAGTGTTACATACATATATGTTCGCTCAAACTGCTCACGATAGTAAAGGGTGGTTAAATTTTAAGGGCCGATGTTGATTTTGAATAAAACACAAATTATTTTGGAAATTATTGTAATTTCTTTTTATTACGATAATATGGTGTAGCTCAATTATGTACGGAGTAAAATATCGGCCAAATGTCCGCTGTGACCTCGATGGCACACCTCCATCCGATGGTCCAAATTTTCGATGACGCTGAGGCATAATTGAGGTTCTATGCCGTTAATGTGCCGAATTATCTCATCTTTTAGCTCTTGAATTGTTGCTGGCTTATCGACGTACACCTTTTCTTTCAAATAACCTCAAAGAAAGTAGTCCTACGGTGTCAAATCACATGATCTTGGTGGCCAATTGACATCGCCACCACGTGAGATAACACGACCGTTGAATTTGTCGCGCAAAAGAGCCATTGTTTCGGTGGCTGTGTGACAAGTGGCACCATCCTGTTGGAACCACATATCGTCCACATCCATATGTTCCAATTCGGGCCATAAAAAGTTCGTTATCATCTCACGATAGCGAACACCATTCACAGTAACTGCCTGACCGGCCTCATTTTGGAAAAAATACGGCCCGATGATGCCGCCAGCCCATAAACCGCGCCAAACAGTAACTCTTTGTGGGTGCATTGGTTTTTCGACAATCACTCTTGGATTATCATTCGCCCAATTGAAGATTTGAACGCCCATTTTCATAATAAGCCTGAATAACTTTATCACGTTGCTCGATTGTGTATATTTCCATGATCAAATTGAGTTAGTCTGAAATTGAGAAATGCCAAATGAAATGCAGAAAAAAAACTTGACGTTTAGGTGTGGTTCACATTCAACATCGGCCCTTAAAATTTAACCACCCTTTATATAATTTTTCAAAGTAGGAGTATGATGAAGCATAATATTTGCGTTATTCTATTTTGTGTAGCAAAAGCAAGATAGTGTTGAAATGATATCACGTTATCGGTAAGTATCATTTTTTGTACAGTAAATGAAATTTATGTGAAATTTTTGTTATGTATTTTAAAAATTAGTGAAAATTTTATGTTGAGTTAAAAACAAAGTGATAACAATGACAATATTTGTCTTTGCGTTTTTTGTAAAAGTTTACCTTACATATGTGTTAAATGAAGTTCATTGTAAAAGTGAAAATTCTACCGATTTTAAAATACAGACATACATTCTTAGCAGTTGATGTCCATTGAAATGAAGACTAGAAGTAAATTAATTTCTTTTACCAATGAGAATTTATTAAAATCCACTTTTACAGTGACTGATACAACTTTTAAATATACCTTTATATTTATTGTGCATATGCATAAGTAATCTTGGTTTCTTGCAAAAAAATTAGATCATTTGACGATACGAATATGCCGGTATTGAAAATAGCAGAAACTTGGAAAACTTACCTTAAATAAATCTTATAGAGGAGTGTGAAATCGTGAATGGGAAAAATACCTAAGTCGAAGAGGACCCGGACTTCAATACAGAAACTGAAATTTTAGACTACTTGAATCGTTCTCTTTCGAACTTAGAAGTAAACCTTCCAAATGATGTCACATAATAAAACAAAGAGAGCCAAACTATTATATACATCGGTCAATGATTGCATTGAACTCTGTGTTGCAACTTCAAACAAATTTTGATAACGATTTATTGCAAATTCATTGGAACAAGCCAAACAGATAGTTAGTTCTAACTAATAATGGGAATCCAAATATTGCAATTCAAGAAAGGAACGTTTTTTTTTTTTTGATTCTGAATGTTCTCTAAACAAAGAAGCGTAAACGGGAACGATTTCGAGTAATTTTCCAAAGTATATACAGTTTAGTGATCCAACAAAGGAAGATTTGTCAGATAAAATCTGGAAACTGAGACCGATTACTGATGCTCTGAAGTTGAGGTTCGTAAAAAATTTTCATCCGGAACAAAATTTGAAGCAAATGAGTTTGAAATTTCTATTGCTATTGTTATATATGTACTTATACAATAAAAGAATGGGCGTTGCAGACTGTGAGGACCAAAGCGTTAACACTTACAGGATTGGAGTCAGAGGAGAAAAGTGGTGATTCTAAATTATATGGTTGATGTCAAAATGCTTGGATCTTACATAGAAAAGGCCCGCATGGGCCCAACAACGGTTTAGAATAAACATTGCTATTCACTTTTGTCGCACTTATGTCAAAATCCCACCTCCCTCGGGAATCGAAAATTGAGCTTGATGCTAAATATGACCTAACGGATCCAGCTGCCAGCAAATGTGTAAAGTGTGACGTGCATCTATGTATGGATTCTTTCTACACTTTCCACTTTAGCCCAGTTTTAATTTCCTTTTAAGCTTCAAAGTCATGAATATTCACGTGTTTAAACTTTCAACTTTTGTTATTTTTGTAATAATTTATATTTAATTTAATAAATAATGCGTGAAAATTTCAAAAAAGATAAACGAAAATGTTGGTAAATGATTGTATTACATAGCAAAGACCTGCGAGTGTTACATATATTTAGCGGATCCCTAGACACCCCTCCTGATAGTGGTCGAAACATTTGATTGTGGTTTTATGTTCATATCAACCCTTGTAATCACTGCACAAAATTTAGTTCTTCTAACTGTGCTATTTCGCTTTCACGTTTAATGTTAGAACCATTTTGTCAAACAACATGGTGGTTTGATGAGTTGGTTGTTGTAAAATTTTTTCTTAATGATATAACACTTAATTCTGAAACAATAGAATTTAGTAAAGTAACTATTTTCTGTATATTTGTCACAATTTTTTTTTTTAATTGTATTGATTTTCTCTGCAACTAGGCAACTGTCGTGCATTAAAAAGTTGCTGATTGGCACAGCTGAACAGAAAAAGGGATATGGTAGATTACATTTCGGCACACGCCCTTAATCTTATATAATTTTAAGGAATTCAATTGAAAGGCAACTTGAAATTAAAATTGTAAATCGGAGCAAGCAGCTTAATTTTGAAAGGTAAATGAAACTATATTTTCATGTATTTAAAATCAATGCAAGCAATGCTCTGCAAAGTGATATCTACGCGCAATGGGACCACACTTGTCGCTATTAACGTATCGCCGCTTAAGAGGTCATTGGTTTTCAGCGAGTCCGAAAAAAAACTAGTACGATGAGGAATGCCGTGTGGCCATTAAAAGGAAGGATGCTGCCGACAGATCCACGCTACGATCGGGCGCAACGCGAGCACTGCGGGAGTTGAAGAAGGAGGCGAGTCGTATCTTGCGAAAAAAGAAGAGATAGGCCGACGTGCGAGAGTGCTAGAAGCTTGAGATGCTAGCAATATCCTGCAAGAATGAAAACGGCGACCTGATGACTGGCATCCAGAGTACACTCAAAAATGTGGAGGGATCAATTCTTCACGCTGATTAATGGTATTGGCGCGGAAAACATCGAAGATGATGAAACCGGACCTCCAATCAAGACGAAGTCGAAGTCCCGTTACCCGACATGGACAACACCAACTACCGCTGTCTTAGCATAGCATAAAAGGGTCTGTCGAGCGTATTGTGTAAACGACTGAAGCCCACCGTGAACGAACTGATTTAACCTTACCAGTGTGGCTTTAGACCTTTTAGGCAAGTCTACCACCGACCAGATATACACGATACGCCAAATCTTGGAAACGACCCGAGAAAAAATAATAAACACACCCAGTTAGCAGCGACTGGAGCGACTGGTAATTTGCTGAACTCGTCCAAAATCGCTGAGGCGGCTATAGCGTCAATGAAGTATGTAAGTAAGTAAAGATAATTTGCTCAAATTTTGGTATATAGGATATAATTTGAGGAAAGGGTTACGTCTGGGAGTTTCTTTTTTGGAAAACTGTTTGACTAAACTTTACAAAATTTGGTACATACTCGTATGTATGTGGCATTTAGAGTCAAAAATTGTAAATTGGAAAAAATCGAACAAAACCCACGGACAAAAAGCGCGATATTTAAGACAGCATTTAAGACAACTTAAGCAAATTTAACACGATGGATGGGGCTGCACTAGCAAATACACCAAATCAAAAAATTTTGGAAATGAGTGTGGTACCGCCCACTTTATAGCTTATTTAAATGTTTGTTAAAGAGAATTTGCTGAAATTGATAACAGTAATGACATTTTTGTAATAACCGTGGCACCGCCAACGCGGCATCCTCCTTTTGAGATATTAACTATTTCAGCTAACTATCTTTGTCGACGATCATTTAAAAATATATCGTGGGTTTTATTAAATATTTTTTTTATCAATTGCTCCGAGACACGAGTGCTTGTGGTCGACAACGAAATTCAGTATATTACTTCTTCTAAATTATACTCCAAAAATATTTTTCAAGCTTCACTTTGGTTTCCTTTATAGTTTTATTTTTAACAAAACACCAACCTTTATGTAATCGGTCCGCTCATGCACTCAGTATGGCGGACAGGGTCGCAATATCATTTAAATTCCAGCCAAAAATAGTTGGCTTGCTCTGCATTCGCCAAAATTCGTTAAAGGCTTGAAATATGTATAATAATAAATGCAGAAGATAGCGGAAATTGGAAAACTGGATTTTTGGTGGGCTGACTATTTTTAATGAAATTTGGTAATTTATCTCAAACAGTCAGTTGAAATCAGACCTCACAAATGCCACATACAAATGTTTCAAATTCCATTACATACAAATGTTTAAAATAGATTTTGTTCCACACTCAAAATCTTGAAACTGTAGTACTCTTCATCTTGCAATTAATGTATTGTTTTTAAATTAAATTAGCGTTTTATTATTATTCGCATTAATAATGATAATGATTTTGTTTTCCAGATGTATACTGTGCTTTAGTTTTCGAGCTCAAGGTCGGGTTGAATAAAACAACTGTTTGGTTATTTTTGTTTTTATTCGTCGATATTTCGACCTCAGTTTGAAGTAATTTCCCAAAAGTCGTGAATGCCTGCTACTTTAAAATTTTTAAATCTAAAATAAGATGAAACAAGGCGAATTCATATAAGGTGGTGTTACAAGTGCAATTACAAAATTCCCATGTACTGTGTTTTTGCTCCTGCGTAAGACTTGTCAAAATTTATAAGCATTTTATATTTGCTTTTACGGCTTTGGAAAACTCGCACGCCAAAGCAAAAACAAAATACATGTAAGGAGAATAAAAATAATCAAATCGGGCGCAATAGTAATGCCACCTTATATGAATTCGCATTGGGATGTGCTAAATTTCACAAAAACGAAACCACGTTTACTTTATAGAAGTTATATGATTTCAAAGTTGATTTTCCATGTAATACAAAAAAGTTAATAAAATTTTAATTTACATAGTTTATCTACGTTATTACCATTTTATCACAATATAAAAATACTAATATTAAAAAAAAACATTATTCAGTTCATTTATATTTTTCCAAATTTAGCTTAATTATCTTGGAATCATTATTTTCACGTCATTAATAAAGGAATATCAGTTTGAAAACATCGATGCTCTATCTCGCATTTGTCGCTTACTTATTAAATGGCCCTCACATACCTACTCATTACCATTGCATTTTTTAAAAACGACAAATATTCTTTATAAAAATATATCCCTATTTATTCATAATGACCATTACATAATATGATTATTCGATGTCTTTGGAAAGGATTTTCCGTCGTCCCTTCGTGAATGAAATATGTCATTGAAGACAGTGCAAAGCCGAAACCGGTTTGTTTCCAAACCAAATTTAACAAAGGAGGAAACACCAAAAGATATCTAATTATTCCACTGAGGAAAATCCACTACTTTCCTATGCCAGCTAATAGAAGATCTGCTGCAGAAAATCCCAAATGCGGAGAAAAATAATCAGATTTAGTTAGAATTGGGAAACGGAATAATATCTGAGCACTTGGACAGTTCCCGACAAAAAGTGTACTCGTTCACAGCAATCACACTCGTATGTGCTAGGTATTATATTTATGTGTAAACGTAGCTAGAGTTATAGTTAAGTGCATAATAAAAGGGAAATTAAAAATACAAACGTCGGTATTTACTCATTGTCCTAGTATGTGTGTAAAATTCATCAGTTGGCTTCTGAATTATTACGGTGATGGCTGCGGTTGTCCGACATGTGTGTAGGTGTATGACAATCGCGTTAAAATGCATTTGCTTTGCGGTCTGCGGTTGATTCTGCGCAGCCTCTGGCCATCCTTCCGATGTTCTTTCCGCCAGCTTTGTGTCCATTGTTACTTTAATTGATTTTTTATACCTGCATAATCGCTGCAATAATTTCAAAGTTTTTTTTAGCATAGTATCTCTGTGGTTGCCGTTTATGTTTTAAGCCTTTATTTCAATTACCTTCCCTCCGTGCAGTGTGCAGTGCGTTTATCTAAATAAAATATTTATTCAGTGCACTTTATAGGCGACGTCATTGAATTTTGCAATTATTTTGCAATTTAAACATATCAATTATGGTTTTTAGCCACATTTTGCGCACAGCTGACAGGCTTTAATTGCTTTTGTCTCGCAGCTACTTGTATGCATACTTACAAACAATGCGAATATTATCTGAGTGAAAGCCCATAGAGTCTATAGTATAGATCTCTGTATGTGCAATATACATGTACAATACGAGTTACCGTCGGTTGATGTGTTTCCGCATTTTTGCGAAATATATAAGCTTAATTTATTTGCGAAAGAAGCGTTCATCGGTTCGACACAAAATCATATACATATACATATCTATATGTAATGCATATACTTAGTAACGTAAATCTGTGTGTATGCGCAAATAAAGCGCATTAAACTAATTAAATGTTGAATTTACACAAACAAATGTGATGCAATTAAAATTTTCTCGTCAAGCATAAAACAATAAATAAAATGAAGCCCAAATAAAAATAAATGAATAGTTGCAAAACGCACCAAGTTTGTTTTTTTACCCTAAGGTATTTTTTACATAAAATTTTCTATGCATCCAGGCAGCAAAAAACCTTGTGCTAAAAATATCGATATAGCAGAGTAACCAAAGCTGATATATCACAATGTCGGCATTTTTTTCAGAAAATAATGGATAGATACTATATAAGATTGATTTTGAACGTGTCTGTGCATAATAATCCTTTATAGCTGGTGACCGCAATCAGAGTGTGCCTATGAATGGGTCACTTTGGTGTAACTACCGAATATTTTGACAATGTTTTGGCTAGTCACGCCCTGAAGCAAAAATACTGATATATCTATATTTTTTACTTTATTTTTTTTTTGTATGTATGTATATAATGAGTTCCCAAAATTTTTTGGGTGAACGAAGTATTACGTAATTGAAATATCCGACCAGAATCTGGTTATCTGGTTTTGTATGCTAATCATAATGATGATGTGTCATTAACGGCTTGTTATTTAGAAAATAATCTAGAAGTATATTGGAATATCTAAAATTAGGCAATTTTTTTTTCGTATTTACTTTTTCGTATTTATCCATAAAATCAAAGCGCTGATTTAAGTTCTGTTTGTATATATATATACAAGAACGGATTTTCTACCTTGTCGTTTACTATGGAAATTCCTTTGAGTTTGATAGCCGAATTCAATTATCTAATTTTTCGAACAAGCTCTTTGTCACTCAACGTGCGTTTTCCCACCGCGCTCATTACGTCAGTTCTGCACATTCCTTCCATATTTCTATGCTCGCCAACATCGCTTATGTAGGCATGGCTGTCCGCTAAGGAACTGTGTGAGGTAGACACTAGTTCCCCATGCTTTCTATTGATCCATTCATCTACTCTTGGAATCAACTCCTTTGTCCATCGTAGACGATACCCATCAATATTGCCACTCGATGGTGCTATCTTGCATGATCTCCTTTCGATTGATTTGGCTGCACTCACTGTGCTTTACCTCACTAAATTTACCCAAACCTTCGAAAATTTCAGAATTTTTTTTTTCTAAAATTTGTCTGCGCTCTTTTCAGTTGGCCCTATCAAATGTTTTCTTTGAATGAGTAATTAAATAGATTAATAATCTTTAAAAGCGTAAAATTATTACTAAAGCTCAAAAGTATAAATAAATTCAAATTGACGTTGCCCAGGTAAATTTTCAAAAATAAAAACGGATTCTTAGCTGAATTTTTTCGGAAGAAAAATTTTAAGTTTAAAAATGCTGGTTGTTTTTTTTTGTTAAATTCTGGAAACTTGCGATATGAATTCTGTGGGATATTTATTGCCAAAAGCTAACAGTAATGTATAGTTATGCTCTTATTAACACTTTATGAGCAAAATCAATTCTTAAGAACATAATTTAAGAAAAACAGTTTCGACCAATGTTTCGTTGTAAGTCTATTTGGTTTTTTTCGTAACATAGCTCTTATTTTGGAAAAACACATTCTAAGATTACGGAAGTTACAATTAATAAATAATATTTTTAAGAAAAAGTTTTTAGTTTAGGGTCCGTTTATTCTAAATTTCTTGCCAGATACCAATTACACGCATTGCGTTTCAATTCTAAACCCGGATAATTGAGACGGAAGCTCAATTCGTCATGGGGAGGTATGGAGTCATTGTTGTTACTTATTCGTTTAAGTGACATAGTCTTTTAGTGGCTCCATAAATCAGAATTAGCACCCCATGAGGGTCTTTGAAGAGAGCTTCTCTTAACCTCTTGGGCTAATATAAAGGTTATATTTTAAACATGTGGTTTTGAAGAAGAAATAATAATATATTTTAATGTCATGTCCACGAATTTCGCTTTACTATAAAGATAAGGGTTTGCTATTATGTTTTAAAAAATGACGTCCGGCAAGTGACTCTAGCGGCTAGCTTGAATAAATTCCAGCCGAGAGGCCCTATTTTCGACCGCTTTTTGCAGCGATTGGGGCCATATGCCGGCAATAACGCGTCGAATATTCTCTTCCAAGACGTCAATCGTCTCGGGCTTATCTGCGTAGACAAGCGACTTCACATAATCCCGCAAAAAATAGTCCAGCGGTGTTAAACCACACGATCTTGGAAGCCATGCCTCATGCCCACGACGCGAGATAATGCCCTCACTAAAAGTTTTCTTCAATAAATTTATTGGTTCATTGGCTTTATGGCACCTAGCTCCGCCTTGTTGGAACCAAAGGTCGTCCACATCAGCATCTTCCAATTCAGGTACGAAAAAGTCTTTAATCACGGCTCTTTAGCGGCCCCCATTGACAGCAACATTATGGCCGGCTTAATTTTTGAAAAAATATGAACCAATGATTCCCTCCGCCCATAGAGCATATCAAACGACGTCTCAACAGTGGCTTGTGGATTATCAACACTCCAAATGCCATAGGTGAACTTCGTCATTATCGCGATCGAATATTGGACGCAGCGCGTGAAGCGTCGCGCGCACCGAACTATTTTTTTGCCAATAAATTTGCACGATTTGGAAGCGTTGTTTCTTCAAAGTGGCAGACGATCTGGTACAATATGTTGGTATTTAGTTTTGGGCAGTAGAGATATACATACATACCACCCACTCTTAATATTTGCTGATGTTAGAGTTTGATTACATAACGCTTACCAAATAGAATGGAAGTAGAACAATTAGATAATTTTTCGCAGCATATGGTACACAACGCCGAAACGCTGTCCAAATGATGTAGATTACAAAGAAGATGCATGCTGTTTCACTTCTTGTGGCTACAAATGTTAGCTTATTTTACCACACCATGATGGACCGCAAAGAAAATGCATCCTATCCCACCGTTTCCCTAACCGAAAATCTCGTCCAATTTGCCATACTAGAACTAATTTGACTTTTGCTATTGATATTAGAATCTGATTATATCCGATTGGTTTCTGTGTGTGATGAATTGGACGAGAGTTCTTGCTACAGGAAATTAAACGCCATGTAATTTCTTTGCAATCTACGTTCTTTGTGGACTGTCTATCGAAATGATCGCAGTAATGCCCTGCTCGATATAAAATCTTACACATCTTTCAGCGTAAATATCTCGTAAGGGGTTTAAGGTGTCCTAACTATCACGTGGAATCGTTTTGGTTTCTTTCACTTTATCTCTTTCGCTAATCGCTACGTTATATCTTTTGCCTCAGCTTTGAAAGCTTTACTCTGCATTTGTGTTTCGCCGCCTAAGAAATTTCACTTAAAACATATTAAACAAAAAGGTATCCTTTGATTCGAGGAACATTACCTTTAGTGTATGTATAACGTTGGCGCCTTGATGTTTAAGTAAACGGCATCCTTTACTAACTTATATACCTACATACATAAATATGAGGCTCTTCTACTACTATAGATGGCGTATAAGTTATAATACCCCCGGACATAATTTTTAGTTATTTAGGAAATTAGTTACTTTTGGATGAACTTTATTCACTCAACCAAAAAGTATCTTTGGCCAACTTGCCGAAACCGCTTTCTTGGCCCGAAAGTCTTTGTAAATCAGTTTTGTGATAGTTTAAACTCTGCTAGCACAATGATAATAAACAAGATATATGGACATGCACACATATCTACTACATGTACTACATGTATGTCAAAAACGCATGCGTCTAAATTGCCCTTTTCAAATCACGAATTTATTTCTCATACCGTTTTCTAGCATGAAGCCAATAAATTCTTATGACTACCCCATTTGTTTATTGTTGAATATGTTCTATATATTTGCTGTCAAATGCTGAGATTGCTACTCACATTTTCTGTATTGTATCTATGCATCGCTTGCAGTTTGAATAGATACTGTATCAGACGAAATACAATTGTGTATTTCGATGACTAATATCAGTTAGTGAACACAGAAAATCTACAATAATAGCATGGAGTGTAATTTATTGCTGATTTAGAAGTGAAGCCTTCCAGAAACGAATTTTTAAAATCTCAATAAGCAGAGATAAGGAGAAATTGCACACAGATTTGGTTACATGGGCACATATCAGTTTTTTGTATTTTAATTTAACCTTATCGGTATATATGGATAACAGTTTTGTACGTAAATTTAAGTATATTGGCAAATCCAGGCATTCGGACGATACATTTGTTTTACGTTTATTTATATTTATTTATATTTACGACCACATATTAAACAACCAAGTGCTACAATTAGAATATTTTAATTGACACTAACTACTTATGAAAGATAACCAAGTTTTTTTAATTACTTTCACAGAAAAATAATTTTTTGAGACCAAGTACGGACACTACGCGAAACGGATTCGAGATTTAATTAATTTTGGCATAAAAGTTGAAAAGAAAACAAGATAGCAAAATAAATTAGGTTTGCTAGGTTTTTGTTTTGAAATACAAGCTATAAATATCGCAGATAGCGACTATTACAAATGTTTCCCCGCATTTATGTACAGTGACCGACAAATCTAAAGCATGAAACTCTCCAAACATATTTAACACTTTTTTCATGTTTGAATCAATATTTCATTTTAATATTGTATTTGATTTTTTTAACACAACAACAAATGCATGCTTTTGTAAATTATATAGAAAAATTTGGTTTTAATAATTATTTGAAAATATCATTTCGATAGGTACATAGTAGTTGGGAGAGTTTCGTGCTTTAGTTTTGCCGGACACATAAAATTATAGGTGGTGGCAGGACTTTCGTTAACGATACAACAAAAGAAAGCAAAAAGTGGCAACAAGCTAGATACCACGAAGGCAATAAAGGATTCTCTCACCACCGAAATTAAAGCAATCTTGAACACGAACTTAAGGCTCAAATACATCGATACCCGATAGCTGAACAGGTACTGATGCGACTGCGACAACTGACTACTCTTTTTGGAAAGCAACAAGCAATCTTAATAGGGCGACCCTAACACAATCAGTCATAAGAACCTAGAACAACAAGTGGGAAAAACGTGATTCAGAAAAGTCAGGAATCTTTGCCAACTATGTATCTAAAAACAGTATTCGCCCCAAATAATATAGAGCCCCTACGCCATACGACAGAAGAAGTAAAAGTTACTCGTACTTCGAGTTATCCCTACCAAATGGAAACACCCATATGGAAGTTCTCAAAATCAGAAGTGAAAACAGCGATTGAAAAGTTAAAACAACCACCATAGGGGATCATCACGTTTTTCACTTATCTATGTAATGCAGTTTTAGCAGGTGGTTTCATATCTGTCCAGTGGAAAGTTTCACAAGTAATAATGATACTTAAACAAAGTGCTGATAAAATTGAATCCTATCGGTCATTCTCGCCAAGGACATGGAAATACTTCATTAATTTGGAAAATGTAAAAAATTCGCAGACTTGTTGAGAAAATAAATTATGCATTTGAGCGAACAAATACTGTATATAACACAAGCATATTTGACATGATGGTCTCCTCTATAAAATAAAAATCAGGTTACTAATGAATTCCTACACATTTATCAAAAGGACAAGCGCTACTGTTTTGCTAAATAAGGCGAGCTTAGCTGGTGTGCCACAAGGTAGAGTCACTGGACACATATTATATCCCCATTATTTTAACAGAGGATACTTCTCCGCAACTAAATCCGTTCATGTGACTTTCACCCTCAATCGATGCACCTGTCCACCCGTACAACTGAATGATATTAATATATCCCAAAGAAACGATACCAAATACCTTACACCCCGACAGAAGATTAACTTTTATAAGTCAAATATTCTCCATGGCAATATACATATAAACAATAAGACAAGGCAAGGCGAATCCATACAAGGTGGTGTTATAAATACAACTACAAAATTCCTATGTATTTTGTTTTTGTTTCTGCGTAAGAGTTGTCAAAATTTAAATACATTTTGTTTTTGCTTTCACGGCTTGCAATAAGTGCTCTGTTTTGTAAAGGAATTGTAGTGTGAACTAAAAAGTGAAAACAAAAAACAGAAACTCTATATAATGCAAAACAATTACCAGTATAAAGCATTTAAGCAAAAGTTTTGGATCTGAGAAACAAGCTAGCATCTTATGATGAAGTTTCTGAGCTGGTACAAAAGAAGAGGCGCCTTCAAAGGAAATATCGTCAAACTAATAGAAATCCAATTGACAAACAGCACGTAGAAAAGCAGTGAAAAAACTAAAATCTAATTGGCTGAATTAAAAGAAGAAGCGATTGGAAAATACCTTGAAAATGTTGATCCAAATAAAACTGATAAGTATAACCTACGGAAGGTCACCAAATACTAAAAGCGACCTCTGGTAAGGCAGGTCCCGATAAAATGACATACCAATTCATGGTGCAGATGAAACGAACATCTTAAGACTGCATTAGAACCATTCAACCATAATAGTGACAGCCACCGCCCAATTTTTGAAGCATACCTTGACGTAAAACTCTCTGAAGTTCAGGTTGAAATTTCTCGAGAAAGAAGTTCCAAGGCTCCTAGCCATTACAATATTGATGCATAGATAATTAAAAAAGATTCCAAAGTAATGTGTGTTGGTTTTAGTGTTGCTTTTCAATAGTAGATTTAGGCTGCGCTATTTCCCTACACAGTGGAAATGTTCTGAAGTATTAATGATATCAAAGCCAAATCAACCTAAAAGTGAATTATCCTCATACCGACCAATATGTATGTCTCTTGAGAATATTCTCAAAAATACTCGAAAAAAATATTTCCTCGAAGATTACTGCCAGAGTCTGAAAGCCAATTGATCGTTCCAAATTATGAATTTGGTTTCAGATAGATGCACGGTACTCAGTAGGAATGCGAACGTATTAGTGCAGTTTTGCTCAATATCCAGCAAGCCTTTGACAGAGTCTCCCATTAGCGACTACTGTACAAAATAAAAAAGGTATTACCCACCACACTCCATCATATCAGATGGTACCTAAGTTGTAGACATTTTTATGTAAAAATGTAAGATGAAACTTCCAACATATACGAGATAAAGGCTGAAGTTCTGCAGTGACAGGGTCCTACACCTTACAAATGTTTCACCGCTGATATGCCGGTATTAGGGGATAGTATTTTAACAGTTACTAATTATGCTGACCAACATTACTATCCTTTTTTCATCCTACTCGGCTAACAAAGTTTCTGAAAACAGTACAGGCACAGTTCACAATTAAAATATATCCGCAAATACTTCCAAATCAGCGCACGTTATTTTCACATTGAGAAAAGGGGAGGGGCCCAATTTAGCCTCAACCAAACCATAATATCTAAATAAAATAAAAATGATCCTGAAACCTGTTGGTCTTATGCTATACAAATCTGGGGTACCGCAAGTAAATCCAGGATAGATGTTATCCAACGATAACATTTAATAACATAAGATTATAGCGAAACGCCCCATGATATAAAGATCTAAAAACACCTTTGGTAATAGACGAAATAAAAGGATACGGCACAAGATATATCAACAGACTAAACTGTGAAGAAACACAAAAATTATGTCTCTTAAAACGTTATTCGTGGCGATGGTACAATAGTTAACAGCGTACCATTTTTGTGATCGCAAACTGTTACCTGCAGACAAATGTCTGTATGTACATTACAAACATTATTATTTTTAATAGGTGTGACATTCTACATGAGATCCATTGGCATGCCATTATCTGCATAGAAACCAACAACAACAAAGGAAACTAAGTCGTAGATTATCTCAACAAACGACGTAAAAGAAGGGACAACAATAAATTATCTGGGTCAAACAATCAATTTTGAGTTTTGCGATTTATAGGAAAACCAACAGCCACAGATACGATAATACGTAACACGTCGACTCATCAGCACTAGAAAGAAACACTTGACCAACTGGGCCACTGGACCATTGACTAGATCGAACACCTCAAACACAGGAAGCATATAAGAAAAGAAAAGTTGCCTATATTTGTCTAATATTGCTGTAAATAAGGGATATAAAAAGGATCTGGTGAATAAAGTTACAAAGAATTGTGAAGCACCAAAACGAAGTGGTCAAGAGAAAGACAAAAATGCGGCATACAAATTAGCAAATTTCTTCAAGGAATACAACAATCACCACAATATTCCACGAACATTTTCGGGTGTATGCCAAAGAGATACACACATTCGCTGCAATACCTAAGGTCCAACGTTGCAAACCACATGCCGTTTTTCTATAAATTTTTTCCATATTATGAACATTATTATAAATATGGTACTCGCCTACTCCTTTTTACAACGAGCCACCACGTTATTGAAAAAAGACTGTGTTGTTGTAACGATATAAAAGTATCGTTTGTATCCGAAATTAAATCCCTTTACACGTTTTCTGTAATTTTATTCAGTCAAGAACAGCCCAAAACACATAATTTTATATAATAAATTGTAATTCTATTCAAATATGTATGTATGTCTGTCCCTTCCAGTACATACATTTGTATGTAAGCAAGTAGTGCGCATACGTAAACCGAAAAAATAAAATATACACAACGAATACCTCCGTACGTGTACTTTATATTTATGCCAAAGCAATAAGCCAATGCAGCTAACAAGATACCCGTATTTGTTGTGAGAGTCAACAGCTCAATAAAGCTGAATTTTTTTTTCCATAGGCCATCATTAAGTCAGTAGTACACGGTTCATTGAGATCCGACACATAGTCTATTTATTATTCGTTATTTTTCAAGTGTTTGATCCTTTTCAGTTTGTCTTCTCGCTTGGCTTTTGTGGCCCACCACTGAGTGCTTTATTAATGTCTTGGGTATACTTAAATGTTGTTTACTGTTACGGTTTAGAAATAAGGTGACTAGTAAACATTCACCTAAACGGAGCTGTTCACCTGATTTCATTATTATTTTTATTTTAGTTTCATTTTTTTCCTTCGGTGTGCACCCTGAATATATATATACATATATATATATGTACATGTATGCCCAACCGCTGTATATATAATAAAAAAACGGTGTTTTCCACTTATTTGCAAAATCAATTTCCATCTACCGCAAAAAGTCAAATTGTATTTTTAATACCCGAACAATCCTTAAGTGTTATCTTTTGGGTTGGAAAATAATAAAGTTAAAAACAGTGTATTTTAAACACACATGGCTTTCTTTATTATATAATGCTTTATTTGTATACCTATTCCTAATAGAAGTGTGTTGAAATCTGTTTCAATTCTCAGTTAAACATCTTGTTGCATTTAAATCATTATAAATAAAAGAAGCCTGAATGGCAAGTTGGATCTTACAAATTTCGGACGTTAGATTTTTGACCATATACCATTAAAATACATAGTACATATGATAGGACATACTGGTATGATTTTCGCCGATTCCAACACATCACCCTAGTGTTTACATTACATTGTTAACTGCCTTCATATGCATACAAGGTGCTATTTCCAACGCAGGTCAAACATTTGATTACGGTAGTTCCTTTAGAATGAAAAAATGTGATGTTTCTTACAGTAGAAAAGATATACAGGTTATATTTTATCTGAATTTCATAAATCCCTTCCGATATTTCCGATCATGCTGGCCCCCTTGTCCGTGGTGAAGATACTTAAAACGCGACCTGGGATCTCTCACAAGGCTGCTCGAGATATACTAAGAAGATTTCTTAACACTCTCTGCCTCCGCGGAATATACTAACTGACCGGTCTGAAAGCCATTAACGCGACCGGAGGGCATGTGAAGATAGCCGTATCATCTCCACCGTAAGTCACCCTAAGTGCTGAATGATCCGCAGGTGTTTATAGAACAGCTGGCCGCGAACGGTTCCCTTCGATGCCCGGGCCTTCTCCGTGATTGCCAACTTTGTGACAATCCTTTCCGTGTCTTCTCGTTGGACCAAACAAAAACAAACTGATAAAAACGCAACGACGCCGACAGTAGCAACGATACATGGACAGTCCTCTAACCCCATTCACGCATATTTATTGTAAAGTCATTGAATTAACAAATTCTTAAAGACTATATTAAACTTATGTACAATAGAATCACTAAGATAAAAAAGATCTGAGATGGTTGATTATGATGGCATAGGGTACGTAAAATCAGCACTCGAAAAACTAAAAAACGAATTTAGCTCAGCTCATGTGCTAGAAATAGGAGTATTTATACCATAATTCGTTTTTGAGAAACCAATTTTGAAGGACTCAAACTGTCGAAGGTTCTTGTATGAAATATTGAACTGAATTTTACCTCGAAGGAAAGGGCAATCAATAGTGCCAGCAATGATTCTAATAACAAATGAGCATGACAAAATAGATCTTCTGCTTTTAAGTGTATTTAGTTGAATCAACAAATATCTAGATTCGTACGATGGTAAGGGTTCTGAAAAGCTTATAGCACAATATAGTGTTTTAGAAATGCACAAGTTAGTGAATATATTGCAATTCTGACGTACGAATGCAAGTATCGAATAAGACCGTGTTATGACATGGGTAACATGTCTAGTGAAATTTAACCTTGAATCGAAAATAATGCCTAAGTCTTTAACTTTACCAACGGATTTCAGGTAAGAGCCAGCAATACTATATGAGAAATGCAAAATCACGAGTATTGTTAATGACTTGATGTTCAAGGGAACGGTAAATCCAGCAAGATTACGACAGAAAAAGATCTAGATAAAACAGTAGAAAAGTTAGACGAAACTGCAGCTAAGGCCTTTAAGAAATCAAAACCAACCAGCGTTCTTAAGAAAATTATTTTAGACCAATACGTCTTACATTATTTCGTGCTAAATGCTTTGGAAAAACTGTTCCAAATATGATCCGTTCCAGGAATATTAAAACTCTCGACGCCCCCATATCCGTACATTAGGGTTTGGTCAACAGAAACCGTAAACGAGCATCATACCAGATGTCAAGATAAGCTGCAAGACATATATTGAGAAGCTCGTGGAGAATGATATAGCTTATTATGTATGCAAATGCATCTTCAGCAGAAATTGGGGACTAAAACCAAAGCTATAGTTATACACGGCCGTAATAATGCCAATACTAACCTATGGTGCACTAGTATGGGGGCCAGTACTGGGCAAGTAATACTACAATAAATAAGGTAACATCTAACCTGCGGCTGGTGCAGGTGTTACATGGGACATGAGGTCCCACCCTATAGATGCGCTTAGAGCTGCACATTCTCGAAATTTCGGCGAACTCTACAATGAGGCTTATGATGTCAGACTGCTGGAGAGATCAAAGAAATATGGGCATAGTTTAGCACTTGTCAAGCTTTTAGAAACAAAGTAACATACTGACTATGTCCCTCCAACGCTTGTTCTCAGGCAAAACTTTAACATGAAGTTTCCTCTCGTTCCGGTTACCTCACTTTGCTATGCCTGCTGACAAGAAACTTCGATGGGAAACGAAAAGCATACATATAATCAGGCAGTCAGATAGCACTTTAACATTGGGTTCACTAAAGGTTAGAGACTATACGCGGGCGTTGAGATTGGCAGGCGGGGTCAATGGAATCTCCCGCGTCTGAGTTTTCTATCCATGACCGAAGCAATTAGCTGTCCGCTAGCTGTAATCAAGAGAAAACTGCACTAACAGTGTTAAGTAGACCATGGAAAGATATATTTAGACTGACAACCACGATAATGGGGCACTGGTCGATTGGTGAACATGCGACCAAGATGTGCATCCCGTACAACACTCGACGTAGGATTTTCCAGGATAGAAGAGAAACAGTTGTCTACATCTATTAGTGTTCACCCGTGGGTGGTAGTAGACAACAGAAACTATGGTTCTTCTTGGCGACAGACCTGAAGAATGTCTCTAGCTGCACATTGACCAAAATAAGTAGACTTATTCACAAATCATAATGTTTCCAATATTAGGGATCACAAGAGCAGAGAAAATTTATTTGGTGCTTTACGCGCTAATTATTTCGTAGGTTTCCTACGCAACACTACAACGTACCAACCAACGGCCGCTCTAGCCGAATGTCTAGTGGCTATTACCTGGAACGTCCTGTTTTAAATCTTGTTCAAGGTATGTAAGTATCATTAACAAACCATAGAAAAACGTTTTTTTTTTTAATATTGGCCGACCCTCGGCAGGCAATGGCAATCTTAAAATTTCTCCCATGAAAGAACTGTCTGCTTTCGATTTATGGTACAACAACAAGATCGGCAATACAAATTGTAGGAGAAATTCGGCCAACATCGAGCTATATGACAGAAGCGCCAAACTATAATTATTGTATTACAGAAACTGAAATAATAAAATATTGAATTAACCCTGAAGCAATGAGAAATGTCCAACAAAAATAAAATATTTATTTATTTTCATTTTAGAGCAGAGAGCCGAAAAAGTGGTATGAGAGTAATTTTTTAAATCGTTTAACGATCGCCTGTTGATATCGCATAAAAAAGTAAATGCTGATATTCAGTAACGAAGTCACCAAAAAGAAGTTACATTTTGATGACTTTATAACTCAAGAACCACCGAACCAATTTTCTTTATTTGGGAAATTCATTTTATTTATAAGTAGGGGAAAATCAATTAATAATTCACATTTGGATACATAACGTTTTTCTTTTTCCCAGCTGGAGTAAAATGTACAAAGGAATTGGAATGCCAACTCTTGAAAATGCCACATATAACTGCCCATGCGAAAAACACGGCTCCGCCAAATGCAATCCCCAAACTTGAAGCATTTATCCTAGCGTTTTATTGATGGTCATGGCAAATGATAAACGCACTAGAAATTGCAAACGCTTGAATTCAAATGGCATATGTATCTGCGGTATGAGTACAATTTAACCTTTTGCTTTGAAAGTCAATATTGTGCCAGTAATATGTCATTACACCATTTAAGCGCATTTAAATTTCGGAGCAATGAAATTGATAAGCCGACCTTCAAATTGAAACAATGCGGTTGCATACCAGGCGGTTTCAATGAATTCAATAGTTAAATTGGTTATTTCATCCAATAGGATAGTTGCTGTTTGCTGCAAAACCTTTGCCATCACAGAATTTCTTGAAATGTTGCATGTGGAATTTGCAATCACCTGTACGTTAAAAAAGAATTACGTGTAAATTAATACAAATGTATTTTTAATCAATTAGTCAGCAAATGCAAAACAACCTGCACATTCAGTGGCAATTTTAACGCGGAGTATGCTATTCGTCCACCATTCAATAAAGTAGCAGCACTTCCAGAATAAGTGCCAATAAGTGCAAATGCAAATGAATGAAATTTTTGGTTGTGATCAAATGGCTGCCAAAATCAGTGACATCACAAATATTTTACCCGTACCACCAGGCACATCCAAAAAATACCATTCACTATTTGCACATCCATAATTTTGTACAGTTTGCATGATGGTATCGTGAACATATACATATTTGATGGTCGTTCAATTTGGGAAGATTCAAATTCACAAATGTTTGCATTCATTGGAATCATTCTCGCTACAATTCTCGATCAAATAAATTATGCATTGAACGACCGAGTGACTGCGAACCTAATTGACCCAGTGCGTTGTTTGCAATCGCAAGGATCTCTTCTTTGATGCCGCTTTCGAATCAGAAAGTCTTATGCCATAAAATCTTTATATTGACTCCATAATTCTAATGGATTCGATGGAAGACATGTTAATACTATTATTTTCCAACAAATTTAATTGCTGACTTGTTTCGTGATATGTCTCACATAAATTCCAATTAACTGTTCGTAAATTTCAAAATGAACGTGACCCCACAACTTTACCAACTACATCCCCAGATAATAGCATTTTGCATTGTTTGGATGAACTGTTTACAACCTTCCCTTAGTATCTACAAAAAAAAAACACCTGGATGTCTATTAACTGGTGTTCCTTGTTTACGTCGATGACACTTCTTTGCAGTCCAAGTGCAATAATGCGTCACATCTGAATGCAGTAACGTTCTTTTGCACAATTGAAAGAATGCAGTTGCTGTTGCTGCTAGTGGCTGTGCCACTCTGTGTTGTACGTTTGCATCTGTCATATAAACACGCTGACCATTTTCCAAATGAACCAGTGTAGGATATGGCTCATGCATCGAAAAAAAAAATTCTCCAAAAAGCTTCATTAGTGCTAATGTAGCATCCCATTTGATATTTAGCAATTTCATCATTTCTATTGGCATCAGCTACTCCAAAAACGGCAGTGGCCACCACTGAACTACAGAATTCAACGTTATTGTGAATTTCAAATATTTAGGACAATAGCGATGAATATGACACTACCCAACGATTATCGACGGTAACTTCTTGATTTTGAGTTTAAATTGTTGCTGTATGGTGATCGACGGCGATACTGTGGGTATCCGTTATTGCCCGTTATCGCTTCCGAAATCAATGCTCTTGATTAAAGTTTTAAGCATTTTCCATCAATAATGAATCGCGAGTTCTGATATTGTTTACCGCAAGGGCCGTGAATCATGTTTTTCGTGACAACTGCATATAATTGAGGATCCCTTATTTCATCTGGAATTTCAGATGATATTGTGTTATCAATCTGATCTAGTGTAATTTTACGAATTAGCCATATCAAAATGTGGGGTTGCTGCAGCCCTCTTTAGATAGATCCAGCAACGCACTTCTCCAAGTATTTTCAATTTGCAATCAGATCCATCATTACTTTTAATTTCTGACGGAAGTTTCTTATTTGGTGTTATTGGTCGTATGTGCGATAGCTTGAAACCAGTTGTACCAGCACTGTTGTTAATTCACATGGAAAGCTCGAATAACTCCAATACAACTCTGTAACCCATGTTTTTTGAATGCTGTATTTCATCAGCTGGTTTTGCTTACAATTTGTTTTTTTCTTCTTCATCCTTAACTTGGGATTGTAAAATAGTAATCATTTCAGTAAAGAAAAATAACAATGATAATCCGGTAAATAATAAATTAAATTAAGCAAAAATTGTAAAAGTTCTGACTTTTCAAATGGTTTTATTGCAGTGGAGGGCCAAGCGAAGTCGCCGCAATCCAGTCAGGAGATGGCAAATTTCGAAAGAGAAGTCCCTAATTGAATTCTTCCGAGAAAATTCCGATTTTGAGGTTTACTATTTATTTTATTTTAATTGCATTCATTTGATTGACATTTTTTTTCAAAAATCATATTATAAACGGTTTACAAATGAAAAAAGTAGGCGACTGAATGGAAATTGGCACGCACTAAAATGCCAAAATATGCGCGCCAGTTACAACAACGCCAAGAGTTGAGAAAGATCAACTCGGTTGACCACGAGATCTCTGCGGGGATATGGAAGAAAGTCTGCAAGATATTGCAAATGTGGTAGAAGAGAAATATTTAGACGAAGTCATAACTCCTGTGCAAGTTGTAAGAGACCGCGAGCTAATGCTAAAAGAATGAGAATTGCAGATTCGAAAAAGAAATAGAATTTAAGGAAAAAGAAATCACTAGGCGTAAAAAAATTGAAAAACTAAAGCTTGAAATTCTATAAAGGATTTCCATTGCAAAACTTAGACCCAAGTATAAGTAATTTTTAATAACAATTTTATCCTCAAATTGTGATAACTAACGCTACGTAGTATACAATGAATTTTTATTTAGTAATAAAACGAACATTTTTTATTTTTTATTTATAAATTCAGTACGTTTCTGCTAAATGGTTCAATGGACCATTACAGTAATTTAATATACAAAAAACTTAACTCATATATATTTTAAATTGAATGCATTAGAATTAAAAAAGATTTTCTGTTCACTTTCAGGCAAAAACTTTTGGTTTTAAATTTGCAATTTCGCCCGCATTCAACAAAAAGTAATGATGGAAAAGCATATGTACGAGGATTATTAGCCTTTTTTCAAAAGTGCACTGATTTAATAAGCAAAAATGTATCTAAATATTTCATAAATGCAAGTTGCGAACTTCGAATTCGACTTACCAAAGAAAGATTATGCTTTGCAAACATTACGTTTTTAGAGAAAAATCCATATTAATTTATTTGGGTATTTATTTTCTTTTAAAAGAATTCGAAATGAAAAATACGTGAAAACACGTATGGATATAAAAATTAAAAAGGAAAAAATTAAATTCAATAACAATACTTGTGTATAAATATATATTTTGTATGTAAATTCTTTCATTTTGTACATACATATGTAAGTAAGACTCTTTTAATGTTGCTTCCTGGCGGTAGGTTGAATTAAATTATTAAAATTGAAAAGATATTAAAATATTGTGTAGAATGCGACACGTCATAATTCAGTCATTATATTCAATCTAAATGCTGTAAAATGTATTCGAAATTTAAGCTCCTTCAAGCTTCCAAATCTCTCCCTCAGAATATCAAAGATTTTTGAGACGTAGCGTGCACCAGCACACCCAACCGCGACTTGCCTTATTAGTAACTTACATACCGCTTGAACTTTTATTGAATCCAGGTATTTGCACGAAATGTACTTTTCGCATTCTTTTGAAAGGCTTCTGCGGACCTTAATTCTGATCCATCGATATATCTTATACAACCGGGCATCCTTTGCTAATCATTGATTCAAGTTGTTGCCTCTGTTTTTGCTCCAGCCAAATGCAAATTTATGTTTTAACCGCAATATGAATTTAAAAACCCGTCACTTACGCCAACTACAAAAAGATATGCCATCCTACGCATTGATTGGTGATCACCAGACGCCCCTAACCGATAGAGAGCTATTTGCCATTGCAGTTCAATAGGTAGTTGTAATGAACAGGAGCCTGTCTTGAAAAGCTCGTCCTCCTTTATTAATTCTCAAATGTAACGAAATTCTTCTTGGCAAACACCGACCATTTGGCTGAATCTGCCCTTGTTAAAGTATATAAGCGCATTCCATTGCCATTCTGAAGATTTTGGTAGACTACTTAGTAGACTTGGTAGAATACATCTTACTTTGTAAGGCAAATGATCTCTATTGAAAACCGCCCCATAATTGTGTCTTCCTCCTAAGGTAGAATACGACCAATAGTTAATAAATAAGTCGCCTTCAAATAGTTTAATACATACCTACATATACCTCTAATAAAGATAAGGTCTAATTTTCCCACGACGCAGCAATAATTTTTTTTCTTCTCACTTTCGCCTGGCATTTTTAATTTTGACAGCTTTTTATGATTAGCTGTTAAAGTTTAGGAAAATACAACATAACACTTGATAGTGTCTTCTTGGGTTTTTTATATTCATAAAGCTCTCTTTTACAACATATAAAATAGGACTACCTTGTGAATACTCGTAGCCTAATTTATTTCAAAAGAAATTCTCCCCTTTAATGTGAAACGAAATAAAACTCAAACGAAATTTACAAATAAAGACAAATAGCCAATGTACACTTGCTTTGCGGAGCCTTAAAAAAACTTTCGCACCGTAAAATAATCATTCAATTATATTCTATGTACGTGTATCACGTTCACCTAATTTCAAGCAAACCGGACTATATGACAATATTTTTGAATAGATCGGTTCCTGGCCCACCTAGGCGAAAAAAGTTTACTATATGCCAATCCAGGCAATAAGCTATCTGCGTGCCAAATTTGAAGCTCTTTGCGGAAAGAAGTATTCTATATGTTAACCTAGGCAAAAAGCTACCCACATACCAAATTTCAAGCAAATCGAACCATATCTAAGATTTTTTCGAAGGAAGTCATTGATATAACAAAATGCAATATTTCTGGAACCATCGTTCCAACTCATGCAAAATAAAACCACTTACATATTTGCCCTAATATACTGTAAAATGTTTATCTGAATCGGTTCGGTGGTTCTTGAGTTAGAAAGTCGCAACCAAAATGTAACTTCCTTCTATAAATAAGATTTACTTCAAATTGGGTACGTGGGTAGCTTTTTGCCTAGATTAATATGCGGAGTACTTTTTTTCAGGGAAGGGGACCAGGAACCGCTCCATTTGAAAAAATGTTATTTATGGTTCGATGTACATATTTGAAATTGAGTACGAGGTAGTTTTTTGCCAGAATTCCGGTAGGTGGACCAATACTTTTTGTTTTGAGGAAGTGGCCCAGGGACCGATATATTTGAGTAAATGGTATTTATGATCAGATTTGCTAGAAATTTGCTAAACATGTAGCTTATTAATAACATATATGGTCCCTATTTTTTGCAAACCATTCGATCGTGTGGATTGGATTTTTCGCGTTATTTCCAAGCAATTTGCCATTTATTACACGGCATGGCTTGATTTTTTTTTATTTTGCATTAGGACGCATGTGAATCTTGTTTTAATTTGGTCGCTCTATTTTTCCAATCGCGGTGTTTTGAAGATAAAGCAATACCACCAGCAAAACGATCACCACTAGGTTGACGTTCGCGTAATACTACGGGAAAAGTGAACAGGAATGACCAAGGCAAAATTAATTACAACAACTACGAAAAGCACATCGAAAACTATCTGCAGATGAAAATCTAAATCAGACGAAAATCTAAATCAGATTAATCCAGCATCGAGGCGACAGGCACGGCCTCCACGTAGTTATGTACGCGTTATGGAATGTGCTGCTTTCTCTTATCATCTAGAACATGATTACAGTGACCATGGCTTGTTCATATTATCGGGAATCAAGAATGTCAAATTCAGGTTGCCAAGTGCAGTTACTTTATACAAAAATGTTGAAAGCGCAATGACGCAAGATAACGCAGTGAATTTTCCAATTGAATGTTTGTATTTAATGGAACTGCCTGGTATGCCACTGGAATGTATAAATTTTCCAGTGCGTTTATCATTCGCCGTGCCCACCAATAAAACGCAGGGACAAACGGTTCTAGTTTGCGGAATTTGCCAAATGAAGAAAAATTACAAAGCAATCATTGTTCATGTATAATTTCATTTAAAAAAAATACAGTGAAGCCCAGGTCAGCTAGTCTATATGTATGCGTATGTACGTATGTACAATGCCCATGTGCACATACACACCAGAGAGCTGCTTTGAGTGTGCTTGAGCCTGATTGATCTCCCTCGCTAAAAATTTAGCAAAAGCGAATGCCACACTTGGCAGCTACATATGTGTTCGATCGAGTTGTACACCCGAGAGCAGTTTTGAGTATGGTCCAGTCTGTTTAATCACCATCGCCAAAAATCGAGCACAACCGAATGGCACACTTGACACCCGCAGCTAGTCCATAATTTGTGCAACTAATGAAACGGATACTCGAACGTGCTCGAGTTAAATCTACAGACGGAATGTAGGCGTCGTGATGTCGCATTTTGTGTAAGCAAAAATATAAGAAATGGCAAAGTGTAAGTGCTGTATGCACATAAACAATAGATTATATTGAAAGGATTTTTTACCATATGTGCACTGCACTGCCGATCACACTACGCAAAGCCATACAAGCAAATTATGTGCACACTCGAGTTGAAACTCGAACACTCGACTATATAGACCTGCAAAGCACTCGAACCCAATCAAATATGTACGAAAAGCAGTAGAGTGCTGTGACCAACATGTTCACCTTGAGCACAATCGCTAACGAAAAATACTTCTGCTCGTTTAAAGAGATTGATGCAAAACGGATTTTTTTAGATGCTCGAGTATACACGAAAATTATGTATCCGTTGCAGCTCTCTGATACACACATATGTAACTTGGGACCATTTCGGCACAAGTTCAGGGCGATTTGAGGGTAATTTCTATTTTCAGACTAAATATTTACTGACCATTTCAGGACTTTTTAGCAGTTCGAGACTGATTCGCCACGATAACTATTGCTACCCCTACTTCTACTACTACCACGAATTACTACTACTGCTACTACGACTACTAGCTGCTACCACTACAACTACCAGTTACTAATACTACTACTGCTCCGCTACAACTAACTACAACTAATCCTAATTACTAGTACTAATACTACTACCACAACAACTACTAACTACTAAAACCTATACCACCCTGACAACTTCTACTACTACTAGTAACTACTGTTATTACTAATTACTACTATTATCACTTTGACTACCACTAATTTTATTAATTTTTACTGTTTTTACTAATGCTACAACTAATTATTAACACCACTTTTTCTAATTTTAACTACTATTTTTACTAATGCTACTACCAGTTACAACTCCTATTTTTAATAATGGTACGACTGCTTGGAGGAAATACAACTTTTGCTAAAGTTGTGACTCAATGCTAAATCAGGCATTGAGCAAACGGTCTTAAGTCAATAGTTTACCACCCACGATCTTCAAAAGTAAAGCAAATTTCAAATAAAACATAATCAGAAATCGAAATTCTTAAGTAATAAACTTTATGGTACCATGTGACACATTTGAAATTCATTGTAATATATACGAATAAAACTCCTGGTGTAATTGTGCAAAAAGTTTGTACAAAAAATTTTATTTCAAATTTAATTGCAGCATTGTAATTATAAACACAGTTAAAATCTGATCGCACAAAGATATACACGTTCTTGATCAGAAATTATTAAAAAAAAAGTTTCTATTAGATTTAACTCAACATATCTTCTTTGACAGGCATTATAACTTATGCTGTGCATAAGCTAGGCTTTTATGAATGCAAAGTTTATAATACAAACCGATGCATCTATTTAGTTTTGGTAAAACAAGTTATATCATATTTGTCGAGTTTTGAAAGGAAAGGCAGATTAACAATATCACAAAATACTTTTATCGTCAGTTATAAATTCATTTATTTTATTTAAATTATTAGTTTCATTTGGGTTATTATCGGTGTACCTAAGTTTGGAAACAATATCATATTACCTCAAAACAAAAATCCTCACATTTCTTTTGAAAACCAAATTTTAACTTTGTACGAAGGGACTAAAAGTGCGTTTAGTTGAAATTTAGTTTCGAAGTGCCAAATTTGATGGTATTAGCTACTTTAATGTAGGGGTAATAATGCAAGAAGTCATATCTTGATTTTTTACACATTGTCTATTCATAATAAGTGCGAGTAGTGTTAAATTTGTTGTTGTTAGTTGCTTCCGAACAATCAGTTGTATTGCAACTATATAGGGCATGACTAAATCGAATTAGCTCATGATCCTCATCCTTTTGGTATACTTGGGTCTATCTCTTCATCTTCTTACATTACAAACACCACATAATCTTCATCCTCATTGATCTGGTTTTCTACCAAATTCTTAAATACTTTTTGGAAAGAGACTTCGGTATTAATTTTGCAGTTACCGTTTGACCTGTTTTTAGAGGAATATAAACTCCATAAAATGGACTGCGGTTTACGGATCGTACTTATTGAACCAAACTTTGTCACCAGCAACGACTTTACAAAAGTTGCGCGACCGGCCATTTTAGAATTTATTTAGTAAGGAGCATGCAACCACTCAGCCACGCTAACCGTGTGAAAATTCTTTGTTTTCTCACTATCCCTATCTCCAACCATACCGCTATTAATATTGACGTCGCCACTATGTGCTTAATAGCGCCTAGCAAATCCGCGTAGCCTGGTAAAGTCTAAAAATAAAGAAGTCTGATAAGGAAATGTTGTGATATCCGAAGTAGCAGCTATAACTTCTACCACTTTGAAAAATTTTTGCTTTCTCATATTATTCCCTAATACAAACCTTGGCTCAAGCTCTATAAATTACAGTCGATTCATAAATATAAGGCCAAAAAATATTAATAATTAAAATACCTTTCGCTCTCTAAAGTTATATTCACATTATATCGTATATTACTTATTTTCATCTCAATTACTTCGCATAAAGCAAGTGCGTTCACACGTGTAATTCCTAATTTATCGTGACAGCTCTCTAACCACAGGGTTGATTAGGCCTTTGATCGACGGAAAAAATTTTGAGAGATTGTGCGAATTTCGAAGATATTTGAACTTATTAATTAATGAATGATTGTCATATTATATTTTTTTAAATTTAAGATCTCGAAAGAAAGATTCTAGAGGCAGTAATTAAGGAGATATGCCTATTTGTTCGACAATGGGCGGTGCAATGCCTATTTTCAAAAATTTTCAATTCCGTATATTTCGTTTCTAACCTCATTTGAGCACATTAATACAAATTATATTTTATAATTACTAAAACACCGAATTTTTTTGATTCATGCAAATTACCGTTAGAGTGGTGGAGGGGGTGGTATTTGTCCGATTTTTACAATTCTTGAAACTTTGGTAATTGACTTGAAATGCAACATGTACATACAACACTTACATATATACCAATTTGGTACAATTTGGTAACAAAGTTTCGGATATCTAACAATTGGCTCTAAAGTGGGTGGGGTCACGCCTATTTCAAAAGTTTTTTTATTCCGCGTATTTGTTTATACGACCTGCACATTAAATATGAGCGAATCCTTATAGTTAGTTATTAGAGAGCTGTGCGTGGTTTTTGCCCAATTTTAATAATTTTCGAAATTTTACTTACTATGGGCAAAAAAGTTTGGGAGATACATCTGCTTTAAAGTGGGCAATGCTATGCTAATTTTTCCTAAAAAATAAGTCCGTGCATTTTTTGGTATTTACAAAACACCGTTATGCGGGCGTGGTTGTTATCCGATATCGCCCATTAACAGTATGTACCAAGTTTCGTTGAGATATCTCAATATTAAAGCGAGATATTCAATGCACATACGGACGGACGAACGGCAGACTTGGCGTAGTCGATTTCTCTTTTCATTCTGAACATTTTGATATATATGTACATACATACATATACATATGCCTATATTTATCTCGATTGCTTTATGCTGATACAAACAACCGTTAGGTGAACAAAATTATAGTACACATTTTGTGTTTTCTCATCGGAATTTTAGCCTTATGCTCTGGAATTTAAAAGGAAGCCTTGAGCAATACCTGAAAAGAATTTGGTATATTTATTTTTAAAGATTTAAAAGTCACCAACGAAGCAAACTTTTTGAAGTTACCTCTGATTCTATTGAAATCTAAAATTTCACCGTATAAATTTAGAAAAAAATCTTTCTCGAGACAAGTGCTTTATGTCAAAACTCCAATGATACAAAGGTATTTATATGTATACGAGTATATAAATAATATAAGCCGACTTACTGTCATGGTGCACATTTAATGCGCCATAATTGGTAACTTTTCTTTGTGCTGGTATGTGCGTACCGAATTATAAAAACACTGAGCCACTCAGATGTCAAATATGGAGAGCAAATGTTGTGTACGATATGAAATCTCTACAATGTACCAAATACTTGTGTAGTATGTTTGTGTATTTCATGATTGTCATGGGGTTCCTCTGCTTTCATTGATTCATTTTCGTTTGAAGTTGGATTACATTCAAAGACTACTCATAGTTTTAAAGTATGCTTAGCTGGAGCACATTGTGTTACTTGAGCAGCTGTAGATAATGCAAAGGAATGAAATATAATGTCCAAAGACCAATTAGTTTAAGAGTTCCTGGTTATGAATTGAAATCAAACTATGGAAATAACACAAATCTTGAAAAATTATGGTTACAGTCACGTCGACTCTGGGCGAAACGTTTAATGTCATCTGATTTTGTTTTTAGGGTATCTCTAATAGAAAAATTACATTTTACTGTTGCTAGTATATTTTTTAATGGTGTTTTTTTTTAGAAAAAAAAATTGAAACATTTGGAGCACGTTGTCTGTCACCTTTCAAATAGCTCTATTAGTAGAAAATATTGCACTGTTGCTGTGCCAGAGGGAAATATTTTGAGAAATGAACACATAACTCTGTGAAGCGGGTAAGAAAAATAAACAGACAGTATTTTGATATAGTTACAGCGGATATTCGTTACGATAACACCAGACACACTTTTTTAGTTTACTCATAAAGTACAAAGTTTTAGAAATCAATAAATCAATCGCTATGAAAGTAATCAGTACAAAGTTTTAGCAAATAAACTGACTTAATATAAATAACGAGAGAATTACCCTTTACGCTGAGAATGGCAATTTTTGATGCAGGTCTTTGCACATTTTTCCTAGTGTTTTGCACCAACACTGACCTCATCAGCAGCCGCTGTTGTCTCCAACACTATGCTTTTCATCCACTAACCACGGCTTTCGTTATCATCGCATATGATTACCACGTCGCGTGATCTTTTACAAGAGGTTTGCTTTAGCTCCTGTGATGCATGTCACTGCTTTCTTAAACATCCCATTTCTGGTACCTCATCTGTTTGACCAAATTTAGGACACCCCACAAGGAAGTGGGTTGGTGTAAGTGGTTCGTCATCGATGCCTTCAAGCGGAACATGCATTAACGGGCGAAAATTCAGCAAATTCTCCTACCCAATCAGGAGGCTTTGTAAAGTCTCCATCTGCGGTGCTCTTGACCGTGCTGATCGTTCGCTTCTAAAAGCCCACTGTCGATGGATTTCCTGGAGCGTTAAAAACCACACGATCACTCCTCATACGAATACGGGCGCCTTACGATTGATGAAATTACGATATACTATAATTAAGACGTCATCGTGGCTGGACCGAAGTAATCTATGCCAGTGAATGAAAACGGCCTTATGTGTGGAGTAAGTCTGCCTTTGGAGAGCTGAGTCCCAAGCGTCCATGCGAGAAATCGGATAACTTTTTGGTAATATTTCTGGTCACTTAGTGGATACAGTTACGCAGTTCGCTTAATCGATCCGTTCACCCAAACGCATAACACCTACTTCATCTAACGTTGGACATAATTTGTATAGTGTTTCTGTTCTGTTTATTTGGTTTGTACAGCTGACAACGTCTTTATATATTGCGTATAATGTCTTAAATCGCAATGCGGTACTGGTTTATTTCACACAAAAGTAATTGGAACTCTGTACCATTAACCCATTTACAATTTGGGGGAAATCCCAAATCCCTTTGGACACGTTGCATCATCTGCAGTGTTGTCACTATCCGCATGAATGAATGAATATTCCACCTTTCTTTGATTTACAAGTACCATCTAACACAGCTTTTCGCACCCCTGCGAACGACAGCCTTACAGATATTAACTTCTCTTTACGTAAATGACGGTACTTGTCAAATAGTGCCTTTTTATGCCAGATGTTGTGTTGATGTTATGCGTTTTTGAATAATTATCTGGCACAATTATCTGGCCGTGATGATGTGATGCCTCTTTAAAAAGCCTGTTGGGGATAAGTTAAAAGCTTAAAAGTGTCTAAAGTTTTACCCATTTCCTCACTGATATTCTGAACATTAAGTTTAGTGTCGAGTCCCGCGAGTCCTTCGGCTTTATAGTTTATAGGCTTGATAATAAAGTTTTTTTGAGCATTAACTAATGGTACGGCATTATGTCTTGCTTTCAGCAAAATATCTTATATAAATTGACATAAATCACGTGAGTATAGATCCAGCTATCAAAAACGGCCTTCCAGATTTTGACGGTTAATTCAAAGTTCCGCATATGTAGCAAATTTGTTCTACTTGATTAGATCTATATAATCAGTTATGTCTTGCTTAAAGTATTTTCTCACTGTAACCCAATAAAGTTCAAACCAAAGCAGAAACACGTTGCGACGACAGTCGCGAATAAGATACAGTTGATACCAATACTTTCAACACGTGGGGGACTATCTCTTTACCAACATTTCATTGGATATTTTGTGCTACTTTCTGCTAATAAGTGAGATGAATACCAAATTTCATGACCTTATCTGCTCTAGTAGAGAACCTATAACAGAAAATCACATATCAACAAATTCCAACTGCTGCAGGTGTATGTCGTCCAATCATGTTTGTTCCGTCAAATGATTAATACATCACAAAAACACATTTAAATATTAAATTTCATGAACTTCAGAGAGACATAGAGGAACGCATGACTAAATCGAGTAAGCTCTTCGTCCTGATTAGTTTTTTATAATTACAAACATTGGATCAAAATCAAAACCCTCCATCTTCGTGGAAGGTATAAAAAACTTAAACAAATTTGCTACCGAAACTAAGTACCCGGGTACGAGGGTATTGGAACGGTATATTTCAAATCAATTAAGTTTTTTTTTAATAAGACAAGTTTCTTTATTTTAATTGCACATAAAGTAACTAGTTATGATGAACCTTATCATTATTCTTATTTAGTATAATTTATTGGAAAATATATAATTTTTTATTAACGCCAAACAGGTTACTCATACGCCCCGACAAACGGGGCACCATTGGCTTTAAAGAGATTTTTCAATAAGATCGAAATTATTTCTTTTTTCAAAAGCCGACGTATGCATATTCTTATCTATGGATAATAATTATATTTGGCTAACATTTACTCGTAACAACCTCAATATCATTCAAACCAAAAAAAATTTAAAATGTAGTTTATTATGGGATTTCTAGCTTCTAACCAAATTCGGTTATTTTTGGTGAAATTGTGAAAAATGTTTGTGTGTGCTAATAATTTTTTAATACTTAGAAATAATTTAATACACGTTTATATATGAAGATGTGAAAAAGATTATAAGTTCCGGTGAAATCTAATTTGAATGTATTCGGTGCAGATGAATCGCATTTGGGTATATATGTCTTGTGGATCAAACTGTATATCATATTATGAAAAAGGGGGCTGCTACGCTCTATATAAGAAAAAACAAAAATTTCTTATAACTCCACAACTGTTTGATGCAGATGTACAATATTTGCCATATATATCCTATATATCTATATATTACTTGTTGGGGTAAAAGGGCCCCATTTGAGACAAAACTAATATACACAATATGTTCCCAGATAGATATATAATTTTGGACTCTTAAACGAATTTTATAGATTTGAATAAAAAAAGAAATAAATTTGAATTATATAACGCCCGTTTTCGAAACAAAATAATCTATTTTGACATATTTCTTTCTCTAATTAAAGTAATAGTAACAAATTCGATAAAAGTCGCTATGATTTAGTAAGATATCGAATATTTTCATTTGAAGTATCGGTGACCTCTCTGGGGTGGAAATTAGCAGACTGCGGGACTTCATTTTGGGTACGCAGCGTTTCTCCAATTAACCATCGTTTGGCGTGCAACGCAACGTTACCATTCAAATAACAAGTGGTATCACAACGGACTCCTCTAATATGGCTAAGTGAGTTCCCGCTTCTCTCTGCGGGTGCTACTTCATCAACCTAACCTAACTAAACGTACCTACCTATTTATTCTTAGGTGGGCGATGCCTATTCCGACGAAATTACTTCGTATATGTAGGTACGAAAATATCTGTTTGTTTTTTATTTTTGAAATTTACTGTTATATGAAAGGTTGGTGTGCTTTTGTCCGACTTTTGTAATTTTTAAAAGAGTTTAAAATGATTTGAAATGCAAAGCGTGTACAAAATTTGGTTGAGTTTGATGGAATGGTATCGGAGATATACATATTTGCTTTAAAGTAGGCCGCTTCTGGATATATGAGCAAATTACTTTTTATACTTATAGTTACTATGAATTTTTTAATTTTTTTGGTCCTACTTCCAATACCGAAATTATGCTTGGCGCAGAAGTATACCTATTTTGTTTAAAGTTGGCCCGTTTTGAGAGAAACTATCTTGCGCGCCCAACAAAATGTGCAATTTATGTAAATTAGCTTTTATTTTATTAAAATTATAAACAATTGCTTTTTTCAAATTACCGTTAGTAACATAGCTTAGGAGATACACCATATTTGAAAGAATTTACGACATGGTTTAGTAAAATATTAAATATTTTGACTTCTTGTAAATTTCTGTTATATGAGCAGTTTGTGTGTTTTTTTCCAGATTTCTATAAATTTGGAGATAGTACTTTCGAGAAAGTGTGTACGAAATTTGGTAGAATTTAACCCATGCGCGACCCATGCCCAATATTTGTGATTCCATGTATTTCATTCTCAAACCGATTCTGTACACAAATTGCCTTGTATGGTTGCTGAATTTTGATTTTGAATTTTTCGAATTTTGAAATTTACCATTATAATTCTCTAATGAAATGCAAAGGGTGTACAAATATGTTAACCTCAAAGTGTGCCTACCCATGACAATTTTAAACAAATTTTAACCGTGGCAAACTGGAAGCAGCAATTGCGCAGTAGGGCGAGAAAGTTAAAAGTGGACTAAATGCGCGCAGGAGGCGGTCCAAAGCCTACTGATTTGGGAGACTTCGCAAATTAGAAAGCGATCTTATTCTAGGTGGCATATGACGAAGTTGTGGTGGTTGAATCCTATAGCAGCAACGCAGCCATAGTTCTCGGGCCAGTAGTGCGATTCACTAACTTATTTTAACGATATTCGCATGGTTAACTCATCTTAACAAAAATTTTAACAATGCAGCTATTCAGCAACCATTTTTTAACGATTTTCGCATTGGAGGTATCAGGTGTTGTTGTTAGCTAGTCGATTACCGAATAATAATCGACAACAACTTTGACGCTGTTAACTCAATCGAGAAAAGAAAAGTTCGTGATTTCAACTAAAGTAAAAGAAAAAATTTAAATAATATCCTTTGAATATTTGGCTATAATTTATCAGGAGGTGACGAAGAAGTAAGCGCGTAAGGATGTGGACAGAAAGTGAGGCTTCCGTTGACCCAAACTGCTAAAGAAATACTTGCTTCAGCGTCGTCACCCTTCGTGGGAGGCACTATTGGGGCCATCGATTGTACTCATATGTATATCAATTTTGCCCCCAAGGATACATACCATTCAATTAATATTCAATTGGTAAAAGCAAACTTTTATCAAGGATCCAAGTATAAAAACAGAAGTATAATTAAGTTTTAATAACGAGAAGGCATGAATCATAGATGGCATCCGTTACCCGATGAATGCCGGCTTTCGGATGACTGACTAGCTCATGGATATTCCCCATTGGTCACTTACGGGTCATTGCTAGCAACGAGTTACGAAGAATCTTAAAATCGCTAGAATCTATCAATATAAATGATAAATGATTCTTATTAAAAAAAATGTAAATATACAATGTAAATCCAAAAAACGCAGGAGCACAACGCGAATTTTGAAAACGAAAACCATGGCATATTTGCTGGTGTCTCCGGATATTCCTTGGAGTCGAGTTGATTACTATTCTACCAAACCACTCAGAGGAGAGTCCGGAGTTCTGCTACAATGGAACGTTGCAATATATAAAAAGAATTATAAACGTTTGTAGTTTGAAATAAACTAGTAGGTATATTATTTCGCTTTAATGAAATATAATAATAACGCTCAAATTTATACGAGTATTTGGCAGTAGGCATTCGTTTGTTTTTTCTCTATTCCTCTTTGTGCTTTTCGGTTATTTTGAGATTTAGTGTGACAGAGGTGACACTCTTTAGCAGTTTGAAAAAATACGAGGAGACAGCTGTTAAGTGTCGTTAAGAATAAGTTTGTGAATCGCACAATCGTTAGTGCAAACGACAAATATTGTCGTCAAAAATTGCGATTGTCGCACCGTTTAAATTTAGTGAATCGCACTATAGGTCTCTCATTGACATGACACCATCCAGAGCAAACAGAAAAAGAAGAGCTCTACTGGAAATTGGTTTATATTGTATCATGTCATATAAGAAAGAGAGAATAGTACGACGACCGTATGCTTGGACAGCAACAGCGAAATAATGACGTTTCAGAAGAGCGAAGGGTTGTAGGCTGTTGCTGGAGCCATAAAAAAACCGTAAAAAAAGCCGCAAAATATCATTTTTTATTATACATTATTATTTTTCTTTTGTTTAAATTCGTATAATTTTCAATTAAATTATAGTTCATTTTCTAACAAAAAACCAACAAACCCATGTTTTAAAGGTTATGCAAATTTATATTAATTGAAAAATTACGTCATACGTCCTTACAGGCAGGTAACAATTTTTGTAACTTTTGTCATGGTAGCAAAATTCCAAATTACCGTTGTTTTGAATTTTGAACTATAGTGTAGCCGTTGTAGGCATGGTGATTGTTGTAAGGACACCATAATAGACCAATAGATCGGAAAGTGTTAAAGAAGAAATGCGTTCGGCTTAACGGTACGAACTCGAATGTAACAGAAAAAGAAATAAATAATTTTACTAATGATAATAACTTCAAATTCATTAAATTCGTTTGCTTATAACTTTGTATTATCTAAACAAAGTGGTCCGTACTTCATAATTGCCGTTTGGTTGCTGAAAATGTCCTTTGTCATTGCCAACTGCGAAGCCCGTCATTCAAGTTTAGTACAACCCAATTTGTTGCTAGAAATGCAGAACGTAAAAAGCGTAATAAAAATGTGTGTGCTGGGATATTGAAAATGTTTTTCACGGTAAAAATAATAATAGTTTTTCATATAATACATCATTAATAAATTCTGTTATAGGTTCCAAACAGTTGGTAATCTCTCGAATTGTTTACGAGACTAAGTTTACCTAAAGGTATCTAATTCAAACCCGTATTGTAAGCTTCACCTATTTTACAAGTTTAAATGAATATAAATTTTTAAGCAATTGCCAACCCTGTCCAAATACATTTCCCAAATAAGGCTTCTTTAAACCTTTTTCGTTTGATTACAAAATTTCGGTAACCTTGCCAATTAAGTTGAATAAATTTTATTTATATGGTTACGGCTTTCATTTCATACCAATACTGGTATACATATTTTAGTCTGCTTAGAATTTGAAGCAAATTATTATTTTTAAACAGGTGTACTTCCGTTAATTAGGCGAGTGTGTAGTGTGTGAACGTTTCATTCGGTATGCCTGCATTCGGACCAGGGCCGAATTAAGTAACATTAAAAATTACAGGAAAGCGGTCACCTCTCGGCAAGCAATGGCAAGCCTCCGAGT
This sequence comes from Anomoia purmunda, assembly GCA_951828415.1. Lineage (NCBI taxonomy): Eukaryota > Metazoa > Arthropoda > Insecta > Diptera > Tephritidae > Anomoia > Anomoia purmunda. The sequence continues at coordinate 68,731,507 of OX639994.1, read as the reverse complement.
GTTTTCCTGTAGCATTAAATAACACAGTGTGACACTCAAAAATACCTGGGAAGTGACGTTATTTCCTTGTAGGTCTTATCGAGTAGAACGAGAATCCAATATTGGAATTTGTCAAACACCCCCAAAATCTCGACTTAACCTTAAAAAACCGATTTTTCGTGCTTTTGCGCACTTCTTAACCCATATCTTAGCTAATTAACAACCGATTTTCATTCTAAGAACGGTTTAAGAAAGAAGAAACTGAGACCCTTTGAAAGGTTTATAGACGTATCAATAAAGCACAAGAAATTGACTTGTTTTTGCACAACAAACTTAAATTTTGCTACCCTTTTTCTTCTTTTTTTGACTTTGGCGATATTTTCACATACCATTTTATAAAAACACAAAATGAGTTTTGATTAGATTCAAAGAGTACGTTATTAGCGAGTTCAACGAAGTTTTGCTGTTTTTGCTACATTTGTGGCTTATTTACGGATACAAGTCATCGGCGTGATTTTAAAAATAATATTGGTGTTGTAAAAATATATAACAAGATTTTCAAAAGGTTTTATAGTGCGAGTCGCTGGTACGAGCCAGAATTTTTTTGTGAATATTGCTGCACAACATTAAAAAAAATTAAAGTTCAACAATCAACTACTTTGCCCTTTTCTGTGCCTATGACTTGGCATCATCAGGCATATCATAAACAAGACGATTGCTATTTTTGCAAAACAAACGTTTCAGGTCACAATTTTAAATCGCGGAAAAACGTAAAGTATGCGACTGTTGTTACGGTTACAAAACCAAAATACTTAAATGCTGAAGTGCCTACAAAAAGTGAGTCCATTGATGATGGTGAAACATACTTAGTAGAGGAAGAATTCCTTCCTTGTAAATCAAAATCAACGGAAAGGCATTTGGTTTCAAATTCTGATTTCGCCGATCTCGTGCGTGATTTGCATTTATCGAAACGAGAATCTGAAGTCCTCGGTTCACGACTAAAGCAGTGGAATTTAATGGAAAAATATTTTCAAATAACATCGGGTAGAAAAAGCGACCGCACTTTGATACTTAGAGAAAGTTTTAAAACTGATGGCAATGACTGTGTGTAAATGCACCCAAATTATTTTCGGCTTTAAATTATAATTATAATGCAGATGAATGGCGACTTTTCATTGATGGATCGTGTAAAAGTATGTACCCTAAAAAAAAAAAATACATTCGTGTTCCCTTAATGAAGTCTGTAATGTCACCCTTAGGTTTAAAAACTGAGTTATTACACAATGAAAATCTCTTACCATCAGTTCCAATCGCATATGGGGTTAACAAGAAAGAAACGTATGAAATGATGGAAAAAATTTAACGGTTGATCGACTGTGCCACGCATAAATGGAAAGTCATCGCTGACTTAACCGTTGTGTCAACAGCTGTTGGGTTTTATCCACATCGACAGTAGATGTACCCGGGTACTTCATACGTTTTGTATGGCAGATAGTTGCTTTTGATATACAAATATTAACTACTACCTGGTTTCTTGTGATTTTCTGGTTATTTTTTTTTTTAATTTCTTGGAAATATTGTCTAGTTAACAAAACTTTTATCATAATTTGGAAAAAAAAATTGTTGGTACCTAAATAATCCATTTTTACCAAAAATGGGAATTGCCAAAATCCATAAAAATTTAACAATTTCCAAATTCTTTTTTAATCCTTGTAATTTGATCCCTTTTTACCAAGAAAAATAATTAACATTGAATTTTCATTCGCAGAATTCCGTTATATTTGAATTTAAAATCAACCCCTCTTGCTCATAGTGCTATTTTTAGTACCTGCGCAGAATAATTATAACTCATAAAATATTTGTTCAATGTAAACATTTTTTTTGAATGTGTAGGAAAACACGTCTACTAACAGGAACAAAAGGGTATTTGGGAATATCTTGCCTACCTACCCTTGTACAACCAGTTTTGCAGGCAGAAACATGATTTTTTGCGCAGGTTTCGTTTTGAGTAGTTTTGTATGCATCGGGCATGTGCTGCAAATCGTTTTCGCATGAAAGTGACACACAAACACGTATGTGTCGTATTGTTTCGCTGGCAATTTCATGCGAAAACGATTTGCAGCACATGCCCGCATAAGTCAGTTTATGTGCGATTTTTGAAGTGTAAAGACCTAAAAATTTATTTTGTGCGGCAAATATATAAAAAGTGAAAATAAAATGGCAGATGGTGAGTGGCCAGCTCCGCGTCAATTGAATGCACTACCGTATGAGGAGCAGTGTGACTATATACGCAGAGTTCTTGAGGATTCTGACTACGAACAGAGTGACCACGAACAAGCGGTAGATCAAGAAGACTTAGAAGGAAATAATGATGACATTGGTGGTGAATCATCTGACATTGAACCAGTCCAGGAAACTGAGTATCACCCAGAGGACGAGGAGGATTCAGACGAGGAGTATGAAGAACCGCCACTTGAAACTGGTGATTATTATACGGCAAGAGATGGCAATGTATGGTCGTCAATACCACCAATACCTGGACGAATACGTGCGCACAACATTCTAAGAAGTCGCAATCCTGGACCAGTGCCATCGACAAAAGGCTTGACAATGGCAGAAACCTTCAATCTTATGATGTCAAATGAAATATGTGATGTAATTATTCGAGAATCAAATAGAAAGGCAAGGCAAACTTTTGATGTGTACAATGAGCAGCATCCAGATGCGGAACCACGAATATGGGTGCCTATAACTGAAGTAGAACTTCGTGCATATTTGGGTGTGCTTTTGATGGCTGGCGTATGTCATTCCGGTTATGTTCATACCGCTGACCTGTGGAAAACAACTTCGCATCCATTATTTCGCGCATCAATGAGCTTACGCAGATTTTGGGCAATCAGCCGCTTCATACGCTTTGATAATGGAAACACTCGGAATGCACGCAAACAATATGATAAGGCAGCTGCAATTACAGACGTATTCCTGATGCTAAATGCCACTCTGCGCCAGTATTATATATGTGGCACACACGTTACCGTAGATGAGCAATTATTCCCGTATCGTGGTGGAACTGGCTTCACACAGTACATTCCATCGAAACCATCCAAATATGGAATAAAAGTGTGGTGGGTCTGCGACGCCATTTCATCATATCCCGTGCAGGTAAATCAGTGTTCATACATTCATTTTATTATATCAACTTGTTGCAAATAAACTAAATGACTAATTCAAATTTCATTTTTCAATTTTTATTTTTTCAATACAGGGTCAAATTTATACTGGAATGACAGCGTCCGGCGAACGTGAAAGAAACGTTGGTGAGCGTGTTGTGAAGGACTTAGTTGTCAACAATTTTGGTGGAAGTGGGCGAACAGTGGTATGCGACAATTTCTTTACAACATATAACTTAGCAAAAACGTTGATGGGGGACAACAGTTTGGCTTTGTTGGGCACTTGCAACAAAAGGCGTATGTTCGTGCCAGCATCATTTGCCAATCCTAAAGGACGTGAAGCAGAGTCTACGCTATTTGGATTCTGTAACAACATGACGATGTGCACATACGTCCCAAAAAAAAATAAGGCTGTTGTGATGCTGTCTACTTGCCACGACACTACAGAAACTGCAGGTCCAAAACGGAAACCATTGCTCATACTTGATTATAACAAACATAAAGGCGGCGTGGATAATATGGATAAGTGCTTGACTGAATATTCAACCAAACGGCGCACAAATAGATGGCCTTTAGCATTTTTTTATAATATGCTTGACGTAGCTGCGTATGCTGCGTATGTTATATATATGGAAAACAACACCCATCTAAAACCATCTACCAACCGCCGTAGGATATTTCTGCAGCAGCTCAGCGATCAGTTATGCAGACCACAAATCGATATAAGAGCGGACAATAGCCATATTACGCGCATATTTTCTACTAGACACGCTATGGAAGCCATATATGGTATGCCCTTGAAGAAGAATGTTGGTGCACAAGAGGAAGTGGACCGTGACAGTTCTGGCCGCATAAAAAGAAAAGGAAACTGCTATATTTGCATTACAAAACGCCAAACGAGAAAAGTATGTGCAATTTGTAATAAGCCTGTGTGCGCAGAGCACTCGAAGGATCATCCACAATGCCTCAGATGCTGCTAAAATTCATAAAATATATTTTTTACTTTCATATAATGATTTTCTATAAATAAATAAACAAATTTCCATAAAATAAACTAAATATTTCCATTTATTTCTATATATTTGTATGAATTTTCATACAAGTACCCGGGTACATCAGCTGTTGACGCTAGGTCATTTTCTAGTAACTGGGTTATATTTTCCAAACGGTTGGTCCAATTGACCTGAAATTTCACACCAATATCAATTACATATTTCCAAGCTATGATACGATGATAGTTTCATCAAGATTGGACCAGCCGCTTGGAAGATATAGCAATATAAAGTGAACTTTGCCATTTATTTCTATATATTTGTATGAATTTTCATACAAGTACCCGGGTACATCAGCTGTCGACGCCATTCCACTAACTTGAATTTGGGCTGTATCGACTGAACTCCTGCTCCAATCTTGATGAAACTTTTCCACATGATGCAAAAGTGTATGGTTGAGGATATCATGAAATTTCAGGTCAATCGGACTAACCGTTTGGAAGATACAGCAAAATTAAAGATGCAAATGTACCCGTGGGCTCTATGATCGACACAACGGTTAAAAGTGTTGACAATTTTATTTGGCATGCAAGGTGGCTACACAAAATATCCTTGCTACCTTTGTGAATGGGATAGTATGGCGTCCAATCGCTATGATCCCAAAGCATGGCCATCTCGAGAGTCACATCAGATAGGCAGGAAAAATGTTTTAAGCCTCCCATTGGTAAAATCTTAGGATGTTATCTTACCACCACTACACTTAAAGCTGGGATACATGAAACAATTTGTAAAGAAATTGGATGTTAATAGCGAAGCTTTTCTTCATCTTGAAACTGTCTTCCCAAAATTAAGTGAAGCTAAAATAAAAGCCGGTATTTATTAATTTGTTTTCATACCTACTTGTTTTTTATTTTTTTTTCAAATTCGCAAAAATATGAGCGACGTTACCTTTATGAACAAGTTAAGCTGTGTTGAGAAACGTGCATGGAAGAGTTTTGTAGCGCTATGTGATAATTTCCTTGGGAACAACAGAAGCGACGACTACATCACGGTTGTAAATGAATTTTTAGGTGCATATGGTGAAATGGGTTGCAACATATCGATAAAAATTCATTTCTTGCATTCGCATTTGGACTTCCTCCCACATAATCTGGGCCAGTTTAGTGATGAACAAGGCGAACACTTCCACCAAGGAATGGCTACGATCGAAAAACGTTTCGAAGGAAAAAACAAAATAAATATGATGGCAGAATATTGCTGGTCAGTACAACGCGAAACTGACGATGCTGACCTAAGGAAAAAACGGTCAAAAAAGCACTTTTAATCTACATATATATTTTCATTTAATAATATTTATTAGTAAATTAAGTTCGTTGTAAATTTTTGCAAAAATTTCGTTCTTATAAAAAGTAAAATAACTCAGTCACTTTTTGGCCGATTTAAAAAAAAAAAACATTCGTTGGACTCGGAATTACTATACTATACTATTTGAATCTAATCAAAACTCATTTTGTGTTTTTATAAAATGGTATGTGAAAATATCGCCAAAGTCAAAAAAAGAAGAAAAAGGGTAGCAAAATTTAAGTTTGTTGTGCAAAAACAAGTAAATTTCTTCAGCTTTATTAAGACGTCTATATATCTTTCAAAAGGTCTGAGTTTCTTCTTTCTTAAACCGTTCTTACAATGTTAATTAGCTAAGATATGGGCTAAGAAGTGCGCAAAAGCACGAAAAATCGGTTTTTTAAGGTTAAGTCGAGATTTTGGGGGTGTTTGACAAATTCCAAAATTGGATTCTCGTTCTACTCGATAAGACCTACAAGGAAAATAACATCTCTCCCAGGTATTTCGACTTCATTCTATTTTGAAGCACTGTGTTGTTATTATGTTCGATTATGTGGACCATAAAATTCAAAGTTTGGCGAACAGCACACTGATTTTTAAAATAAATTTCCACAATTTGTAAACATTGGTGCGGCGTCATTTTTTCCACGATGATTTGTCAATGCTTACTGAACAGAAATGCCAAAACATAATGTGATTTACCAGCTGTCAACTGACAGCTATCCCTATCGAAAGTTTCATCAACACCCTTTATGACTGACTATTAATTTGTCAAATCGTATCCAAATCATATAGCAATGTGTGATTTAACTTATTTGTTAGTTGCCTTACATCCGCCTATATATATTCTAAACCAGGTTATTAGCAAGTTGCATGCCAAATTTTATAAAAATCGAGCCGGCCTTGTGATCCTGAAAACGTAACACTCTCACACAAATCTTTACATTAATATTATTTGAAGGATATACAGATTTGTATACCTTTCACGAAGATAAAACGGTATTAGAAATTAGCCCGAGTTTTTAGTATACAAGGAAGCTGAGATATATCTATTACTCTATTATATATATATCTATTAATAGCTTACTCGATTTACTGATATTAATTTGTATTTTCGCAAATTAGTCCCTAAAGTTGTATTTTTTTATAATGTGTGGATCACTACAACTTATATTTTCTGTTTTAAACTTCATACTTTTCATAATAATGATTTTTTTTTCTCGACTTTTTCAATTTTAATTTGAGTTTTGCCGGCTCGAGGTCAAGGGAGCATTTGGTATTAGTAAAAAAAATTATTTACTTTTCTTAATTTTACATAACACGAGATCTACTAAAAAAGCATCAATATCTGTTGTCCACAAAATATTGCTCCCATTTTTTGTGTTTTATTTCATATGAGAAAATAAATAGTATTTTAAAATGAAGGTTCAAGTTCACTAAATCAAAGTAACTTTTTTATATTCATAAGCCAGCACTTTTATTATTTGTTTAACTTCTTTACGTTGACTTTGAACGCAAAATGACCTGCAAAAACTTAAAGTAATGGGGTTCATTCTATTTAGTTCTAATTATTTGATTACGACTTAAAACATGTTCAGTGCTAACGATACCAAAATTTGTATCTTCGATAGCAGCTATGCAGAAAATGTTACGACTTTAATCCCTAAAATAATCAAAATGAAATAATAGAATATTTTTTTTGCTATGAGTGCAACTACAAATATTAATATGGTTTTGAATAAATAAATTGGAATATTATAAAAGAGAATTGAGTATGATTTAAGCAGTGACTAACACACAGACAAAATAAAGATATCAAGTGTTTTTCTGCATTCTACATTCAACGAAGGCAATAAGTAAAAGTAAAAACTGATTGTTCTTTTGAGCGAATGTGTGCTGGCTTTAAATAAAATTCGCATGCTATTGGTTTCTTAAATTTAGTGTCAAATTGAGATGCTGAACTCGTTCAACATACGAACAATAATTCAATGAAGCGTAAAAATGTGCAAACCGCCAAAACTAGTTCATTCTACAAGTCACATTAGAAGTGAATTAATCTTATAATGAACTGCCAAACGCAACTCCATTGTATACATCCACACTCCAAAGAAAAGCAGTTATTTATTTTGGAAAGTTTACAAAGAAATTTAGTAATATCTAAAACTCCTTGCTAGTTTCTACTACTATTAGATATTCATGAAAATTTAAGTCAAAGCAAGCATGTTTTTATATTTAGTTTGGTAGAGTTTTTTAAAGTAAAGCAGAAATACTCATAATTGCTCTAAAGTGAGCGCGATGCGCCCATATGCCACAAAAATTAGCTCCGCATATTCCTTTCTTCAACGCATCCTGTATATCAAATATGAGTAAACAATTTTTTGTAGCTACTGAAATATCGCAATAGTTTGACTTTTCTAAACGTTATTTGAGAGATGGGCATGGTTTTTATCCGAGTTCTCTCATTTTCAAAATTGTATTTTTAAGTTCACATGAAAAGTGTATACCAAATTTGGTAGAGTTTGATCAGGTTATTTTCGATACAACTTTTTTATTCTGAACGGTTTGGTATATATTTGTATATCTTTTTGCGTTGATTTCGGCAAAAATAACCCTGTTCGGACCTTTCCTGAAAAATACAAATTGTTTAGTGCTATTTATGAACGGAAAATAGTTGAGCCGGCAATTTTTAAGTTAATGTAGTTATATATTTACAAATACTATGCAAATAAAAAACTAATTACGTCTTAAAAATAAATGTTTCCCATGCATTTTCTTAGGGCTCATTCACAATAGCGCAGATTTCTCACTACCCAACACTACATATCAGGTCGGAATCCGACCGTCGGATATCATTTTACCGACAGGACCAACTCGCATATTTTTCCGGGTTAATGTTGCTGTTTTACTTGCATTTACCTAGTGTTCTTTAGCAACTAGGTTACTAAGAAGTGGGCCCAATATTGCCTTCGGCTTTTGTCTGTATCTAACATTAAACCATAGAGGATACTTATATCAAAAAATCAGGCAACGTGTACAAAACTGTGACGTTTTTTATGCAAATATTTTATACAGTTTTCATGAAAAATTTAGTAAAGGTTTTATTGTCTCCATCTGTAATAGATTCCATCTTTTATTATGATCAACTATTTAAATGAAATATGCGACAAACTTTTAGGATGTGAATAGGTAAATTTACGAACAATTAATAATAGTAATAATAGTAGGAGGAACCTTACACTACAAAATGATGTAATAAGTAGCTGATTTATTCAAGTTTGTATAAAAGAAACGTTCAAAATTTGCAGACACTAATAGCCCAAACAAGTAGTCGAAGTAATTTAGTAGAACTCTTAGAAAAAATACCGCTTGTTTTTTACTAGTAAAGTAAAATAACCCCGTTCATTTTTCATCTCAATTATTATTTTTTTTATTTTTATCGAGGTATGCGTTTATCATCGCCCTTGTTCGAATTAATCTCTCCTTTCGTTACACTTTGTTTGTCTCCGTTTCCTTAAAACCCCCTTATATATTTATTTACTTCAGTATATATGCAAATATGTATGTACCTCCATATGTGCATCCATACATTCATAGATATTGCATTTATTACGTACCATGCGCTCAAATCAATTTTCATATGTTAAATTTCGATCTATCGCGTGCCTTACCCAACAACTCCTCTGAACTTTGCACAACAAAAATATACTAAATTAAGTTTCGTGCTTCGCTAAATTGCGCCGTCAAAGTTATTAACTCGAATTTTATTTGTTCCATTTAACGAGGCGCCATTTTCGATTGTTTTCGCTGGCAATAAAACAGCTGAAATGGAAAACTTTACGCCATTGATTGAAATCGCATAAAAATTGCACTTAAAGTGACTGCCAAGCGTTTACAAAACTTTGGCCTAACAGCCAGCCCTTCAGACGGCCTGTCTGCTAGCAATGAAATGCCGTCGCAATTATTTCCGATTTGCTGTCAGTGCCGCAACTGCTTTGCTAAATGTTGCTTTGAAAGTTAAACAGAATTTTCGTTTTGGAAATATTTATAGGTATTTATTGACTATATACTTAGCTGAAGGTAAACCTGAGAAATTAATTTCTTATGCTATAAAGTGTTGATATATGAAACTAATTATTCGTATGGGCGAATATAGAATTTAACTTTCTCATAATTAATTCATCTTTGGCAACGTAGGTAAGTAGCTATATTTTCATGGTAGCTATGTCTAAATAATTCTGCATTTGAGCTCCATTGGCTGTAATACCCCAAGAATTGGGCGCATGGAGAGAATAATAATATTGAAGGGAATATAAAGTACAAAATAATTAGAGATTTTTTTTGTATGTTTAAGATTGAATCGCAGAACTCCTGGACTTTATTTAAATCGCACAGTTTTCAAAATACTTTCGACAGTAGAGTACATTAATCCTATTTACGGCGAAGCTATACATGTTTCCCAAAGACTCTGAATAAAATACGATATAGAATATATTAAAAAAGTACGAAAGAATTTCTTCACATCCATATTCCCAGCTTCAATCTCAAACAAACGGAATATAGAAGGTAACTCATAATTTCATAACTTACGGGTTAAAGCGTAAAACCAAATAATTATGTGATTAATGCTTTACAGATGCTGATTAGTACGGCAATTAAATTTCAAATGATTCTTACATCTAATTTTACCTCATATATAGTAATTTATGTACATATGTACGCTGCTAAGTATCTATGTATATGTAGGTGTGTCCATGTCATTGCCGTATTAAGGGCTTCCGGGCTGTGGGTACACAAATATTACACAGCTGCCGTAAATTTTTCATAAGTCGTTGCAGTAATTAGATTCTTGCAATTTATTAGTTTATTTAATATGCCCCATGATTTAAATAATATATGCAAGAATTAGCTTGGTTGAGCATTTGATCTATGATCAAACTTTATGCTCAAAACCTATGTGCATTATTTAATAATTAGCTGCAAATATCAAAACACAATCGTATATCTTTTTTCTGGTTTTATTTGTCCCAGTGTTTTTATAATCAACTTTTTGTAACATGTTTTTCTTGCCTCATTTTTTGTAGTGATCCAGTTTGGAAATATGGAGGCGATGTATTTGATATTCCCCAGTTGATAAAATAGGAATTTTGACTTCACGCTTGTTTTTTAACCAATCTTCTATCTATCTGTCGTCCTATTTTTTATTATAATATAAATGCAGGAAGCCTGAGTCTCTACCTTGAAAATTTCTTTTTAAAAATGACTGCAGGTGATACAATGAACCATTTTTTTTAAATTTTGGCTGTCTGGTTAACTGTTTCAAATTTTCACGAACTTTAACTAGGTTAGCCAGGAACATCAGGCGTAACATAGGTTATATTGTATCGAAATATTTAAGAAATAATACTATGTAATAGAAATGGTTTACAATAATTTTCTTTGCCTACTCAGCCCGAAGTAGCACTTGTTGGCAAATTTCGAGGCTGACATTGTTGTTAATAACCAGCATAAACAAAGTCATCTACTTTGTCGAAATTGTAACTGTGAACACTGACGTGTGAACCAAGACGAATACACGAATGTGCTGACTGTTTGTTTGATGACAGAAGGTACTTCGTTTTGACTTCGTTTTCCTCCAGGTCCATTCGCTTCGCTTCTTTATCCAGCTTGAAAATCTAGAACTATCGGTGCGGTTGTTGAAGCAATGATGTCGATATTATCGGCATACGCCAGTAATGCACACTCTTATAAAATATGATGACTGGCTGGTTTATTTTTGCTTCTTTTCCGACAGATAATTCAATATAATTTCCGACATAATGTTAAAGAAGTCACACGATAGGGAGTCACCCCGCCTGAAACCTCGTTTGATACCAAACGACTCGGTGAACTTTTTCCCAATTTTGGCTGAGCTGGTGGTGTTGATCTGTGTCATTTTACATAGCCGTATTAGTTAAGTAGGGATATCAAATTCAGACATCGCGGCATACAAGAAACTTCTTCTCGTGCTGTCAAAAGCTGATTTTAAGTCGACAAATAGATAGTGAGTGGCCATCCTTTATCCTTTATTTCCACTATTTAGCGTACCGTGGATATCTGATCGGTAGAGTTTAAAGTTTTTAAGTCACACTGCTAAGGTTTCACCAGTTCGCTGATGGTTGGTTTCAGTCTATCACCCAATACGCTCGATAGAACGTTGTACAAAAGATGAAGCAGCCTGATTCCGTGGTAATTGGCGGATCGTTTAGGATCACCCTTCTTCCAGATTGGGCATATCAATTCATGGTACCTCCACAATCGCAGTGTACTTGGGACATCAATAGGTCACATTTTTTCTTACAGTTCCCAGTCTTAAGACGTTCCCTAAATCACCGCACCTTCCAATAAAATTTTCGGCCACTTTCCCGCGCCTAGCAGCTCAAGCTCTTCGCACTCACGTATCTCGACTTCTCTTTGCTTTCTCCGAATAACCGAGTCCAGGTAGCGCTCCCAAATACCCCGCGTTGCACCTGATCAAAGCAGCGTCCTTCTTTTCCGCGGAGTTGCCAGTTTTTCTTTCGGGCTCGTTAGAACCCAAGAACTTGCACAGCGGTGGTACGTATGGAGCTAGAGATATGCTCCAAATGCTCGCGAACTTCGATTTACAAGGAAGTACTCTTAGTGAGTAGGTGTGAAAGTCGAGGGGTGAAGTATGTAGCTGCTTCTTGCAGCTTTCCGGCGTTGAATTTGCTATGGGTATTTAGACGCACGTTTTTTGCTGCACAGAGGAGTACGCAGATCTTGGCTCCGACGAGATTATTGCCTTCGATCCGAGTAGGGTTTCGGTCCTCGGCGTACTTCTAGTGTACTGCCTTCCATCTATTGCAATATGTACGATTAAGTTTCGCGTTTTTTGGTCTGAAGATATTTGCGGGGCTTGGTGGATCTGTTTGTGCTGAAATACTACCATGTTTCGAGCCCTGGCAAAGTTGTGTAGACTGAATTTTCCTACCAAAGGTCCTTTTTTTACTCACCCTGGCATTGAAGTCACCAATCATGTGTTTGATATCGTGACAGGGCAGTGCCCGTAAGTGCGTTTTATGCGCCCGTACAACTGATCTTTGATCACATCGTCGTTCTGTTCCATCGGGGCGTGGGCACAAATTAACGAGATGTTAATGCGAATGATGTCGAGGCGCTCGTCCATCGAAATGAACGACAAGACTTTGGGGCGAAGCTTCTCTCCCACCACAAATTCAACACTGAACTTCCGCTCCTTTATATGGCAGCTGTACTTGACGAGGCGGGGTCCAATGGCTTTTTTACCTTTCCGCGTCCAAATAATTTCCTGGATGACAGTGATGAGAGCCTTTACTCTCCCGAGGGCATCAACCAGCCGGGCAGCGGCACCTCTCCATCAGGAGTTCCCACAGTCCAGACCTTAAATTCCTCACTTCAAAACTTTACTAACTCATTCTATCTAATTTTCTCATTATCCATGTTATATCTTTCGTCGGATTATAAAATCGCATGCCAGCCTGAATCAAACGTCAATGAATGTGAATGAAACAATTGCTTCGAAGTCCATAAAATTAAATATAAATAGTCATAAGAAACTATCTGTATTTATTACCAAAGTTTCTCTTTTCATTTGAAACTAAACGTTTGGAAATCAGCCCGGGTACAATTGCAGCTAGGATTACGAATTTCGATACTTTTGTTATTGTCATTCGAAACCGATATTTTTTTCGATATTTTTAAAATTATATTTTTTTAAATCGAATATTTGAATACCAGTATCGTATCGAATATGCGAAGAAAAGTTATGTACAGACAAATTTCAGGATATGAACATAATTCATCAGGTTATATCAAGAAACACATGGCTCGCACCGATCTCATGCTGTAAGCAGATCCCTTTCCAATTTTAGGTGAGATGCTGTCAACTTTGGTATGGCTTAGGAATACAAAAATATAAAATCAGTAAAAAAATATAAAAAAAACGATGGGCCGGAAATATTAAACATTTTTCAAAACTGAAACCTTCAAATTCGGCACAGTAAGCACAGTAACAACCTAATTAATTTTGCGTTTCAAGTCTTTTTAGTTCTATATTTATGTGAACCCAACTCTTTTAGGGCGATACTTAGAATGAGTACTCAGGCATAGCTTTCATAAAATTGTATAGAAATCCCTAAAAAGTATAAATTTTTCGATTTTGCAAAATTCAGTGGAAGAAAGCTGAGGTAAAATACCGATTTAAGATCATTCGGAACGATATTATCATTTCATATCATATTTTTGTATTTGCCGGTCAGTTAATAATGAAGTTAAACGTTAATAGACTTTTCATTTTACATGGTTAATGTATTTTGATCCTACATGGTTGATATATTTCGAACGAAAACACTGAAGATGGCACAAAGCCGAAACCGGTTTGCCTCCAAACCAAAATAGATATGAAAACGAATGAAAGGAATCGTTCCAATATACATGCACTTTTCACCCTGTCGGTAAAAAAAGACGATCAAAAAGAAACGATCTGTCATGGATTTTTGAATAGTAGTTATGCCGGCTCTCCTCGACTCCCGGAACTCTGGGTCTTGAAAGTTCGTCTCATTCACCTTTCTGTTAAGACGCTACTGATTTGCATACATACAAACAGGTGCTACAAAGTCCTACTACGAACAATGTCAATGCACTCGTTCCGCTTTTACGAAACTACCTCGTTGCCAACCAAAGTGCCAAACTCGCATTAACATCAACCTGCTACGAGTATTGCCAACACCGCTCAGGAGGCTTTCTTCTTGTTTACTTTTGCCATTGATGTTGTTAGTGCAGCGGAGCGCATTAATTGCTACATTGAGAAGCGCTTTATGCCGCGCAACCATACTACACAGTAATTTTGATCTCTTTCTGGCAATTGCCCCATACCCCAGGCATGGTTATACATCAGTAGAGTATATTCGTAGGACTTATGTTAGTACGAGTATATGACTCAAATTTGTTGTCGCATTCCCCAGCCACTTCTGTTTATTTTTCGTCGTACGCTACTAATTGGCTTCATTTACCATCATGTTTCGTTCTACATGCCATACGACTTTTATCCCTTTACCAAAGTAAACGATTCTACTTAGTTTGTATCGGCCGCTTTCAACGTGCAACATGCAAACACATACTCGTACAATAAAATCTGTGTATACCACACAGAGTTTTACTGGCAATCAACATTTCTAATTGGCACTGAAAGGCGACAAGCAGGCTTTTATGATACTTATTCAACGGCAAGAATGAACAAAGTGAACTCACAGCCCCAAAAGGCTGATAGGCAATAGCTTTTGATAGATGAACATGGAGGAGCCAAAAGCGTGCGCTGGTGTTAGGCAGGTGATGGTTTTGTGGTGGACAATTCAATACTTATTTATGAGTCGAGTTTATTTCGTGCAACAGTGGCTTTGTATGGGCTATAATTTTGCATGTTGCTGGAAAATGACTTTACAGTGATTTTATGAACACAGAAGAATACGAGAAATGCGAGCGATTCAAAAACTGAATGACATTTCAATATAAAAAGAGCAGGTACTAAATGTGTGCAAGATTCATGCGATAACCGCAAACGTTATTAGAAACTTTTAGCGAATAAAATGGCTTCCAAATGCATACGTGCACGCTTTCATATTTATGTACTACCTTAAGGTGGTTCATAGTTCATAGTTTTAAATAGCCCATACTGTAGGAAAAGTAATACCATAAACACATAGTATAAGTTGTAAATGTTCTTTAAAATGGAATAATTGTAATAACATGAGCCAACATTGACAACAACCACGCCCACATAATAGTATTTTGTAAAAATCAAAAGACTGCGATATTTCCGTAACTATTGCAGCTAATTTGCAGAAAGGATTATGAGCCCAAATCTTTTTTTGAAAAACGGGCGTGAACCCGCCCACTTTATAAGAAAAACTTATATTTCCGAAACTACTTGGCCAAACTCTACCAAATTTGGTATACATACCGCATTTCAAGTAAGTAAACAAAATTATGAAAATTGTTAAAATCAGTCAAAAACCGCACCATAAATACCATATTTAAGCTAAAATTAAAGAAAATTTAATACGAAGGATGGGCCTACACTAACAAACACACCGAATCAAAAAAAATTGGAAAAAGGCGTGACACCGCCCACTTTAGCGCAAATAAGTACATCTCCGAGACCATGCCACCAAAGTCTGCCAAATTTGGTAGACATATTATTTTTAATATAAGTAAGCAAAATTCTAACACTTATAGAAACCGGACCAAATTACGTCCACCTTTCATATAACGGTAATTTGAAAAAACGAGGTATTTAAGTAAATTTTAAAGAGAATTTGATTAAATGTAATATGGAGAAAGAGGTTCCACAAGCAAATACGCGGAATAAAAAAATTGGTAGTACAACTAGGTATATTTCAAAAACTATGCCACCAAATTTAGTGGGCACATTACATTTCAAGTTAGATAGCAAACTTTTGAAAATTGTCAAAATCGTACAAAACCCGATATTTATTAAATATACAAAGTAATTTGCTCAAATTTGATAAACAAGATTGGGTTTGAGAATGAAGTACATGAAATCATGGTGTTGGGAATGGCCATGGTATCGCCCACCTTAGAGCAA
The DNA here is from genome assembly GCA_951828415.1 of Anomoia purmunda. Lineage (NCBI taxonomy): Eukaryota > Metazoa > Arthropoda > Insecta > Diptera > Tephritidae > Anomoia > Anomoia purmunda. Next base: position 68,715,386 of record OX639994.1, on the reverse strand, counting down.
ATTGGTATATCTCCAAAACTTCTTTGCCAAATTCTACCACATTGCCATCTCTCATATAACGGTAATTTACAAAAATTAAGACATTCAATACTTTACTAAATCATATCGCGAATTTGGTACAAAGAACTTAATTGGGAGAGAAATAACACTGTGGAACAAATTCAGGTTAGCAAAAGTTAGGTCGATTCTGAGAGTGAGGGGTGAAAATAGAGACTAAATTAGAAGACCCGTATCGCGGCGTTTGTTTATGTTAGTTAGAATTTTTTTTAACCGATCTTCGAACTTTGCTAATTGACCTTTTTTCAATCTGTTAAAGCCAAAGTATTGCTAGCGACCTGTGCAACAATTAAAATTTTTTAAAAAATTGATTTAGAAAATTTTTGTAGTGCTTATGAAGCAAAATGTAGGAAATTTTTTTTTTCATGCTTTTTGAACATATTTTCCACAAAACTAAGCCTTTTTTGCTTTCTGTTTGATCTGTAATATGCTTCTCAGTTTCTTCAATAAATTTTATTTGAAAAGAAAACGATCATAATACAAAACTTGCGTTTTCCAGCTTAATATTAATTTACTTCTCATTTCTTATGTACCAATTTTTTCAGTGTTGGTTTTGAAGAAACATTGAAAAAGAAATTATAAAAATGTGGGAAAAATATAATTTTAAAATATTAGTTGTGAAAAGTTTTAAGTAAAAAAATTAAATTAATTAAATTAATGATTTGGCCAGTTGCCGTTTAGCAGGCGGCTGTGGATCAACATCACTGCTCTCTCTAATATCTTGGTCATCGTCATCATCATCAGAATGGTCGATAATTTCGCCCAACTGATATTCTGGAATTTCATCTTTATCTTCCCCTTCTTCCTCTTTTTCCTCGTCTTCCTCTTCTTCAGAGGTGGTTTTATACCACCAACAAATTTCAGCGAGTATTGCATCTGGATATTTCTTTCCTCTGTACCTGAAACGAAAATAGTTTTCAATCGTTAATATGTTTAAATTGTGCACTCTGACAAAGATATTAGAAAAATCTAGGAATTCAAAATATGCACACTCTAAAGTTACATTATTTCAAATGGAAGCGCAGTTTGGTGATAACGTTCGCCTTGCTCATCAGATTCAGTTGGCAACTGTTGAGCGAGTTGATCAAGATGCTGATGCAAGAGATGAATTTTGTACGACATATTAACCACAATTTCATCGAAAGCTGCCACCATATTTGCAACAGATTGCCTGTAGTTGTCTTTGCGTTCTTTACCCAAAAGTCCTTTAATGACTGCTTTCAATGCGAGCCATGCATTTAAATCTCGGTATGTCAGAACTTGGTCAAAATATTGACGACTCATTAGTTTCCGTATGTCGGGACCATTAATAACCCCTCCCTGAATTTTGGCGTTACTTAGTCTTGGGAAAATGTCTTTTAAGCGGTTGAATACTGCTGGTCTTTTTGCGATACATTTCAAAAAATTTTTAGCAATGCCAAGTTTAATGTGGAGCAACGGCAACAACATTTTCATTTCAAGAACAAGACTTTCGTGTAGCCTATTTCCTTTAGGTCATTTCGGTCCAATGCGACTATTCCAGTTATGCTGTTTGTACTGGTTTCTTCCTTTAATAATTAAAGAAATATCCAGATGCAATACTCGCTGAAATTTGTTGGTGGTATAAAAATACCTTTGAAGAAGAGGAAGGCGAGGAAAAAGAGGAAGAAGGGGAAGACAAAGATGAAATTCCAGAATATCAGTTGGGCGAAATTATCGAACTTTCTGATGATGAGGACGATGACCAAGATATTAGAGAGAGCAGTGATGTTGATCCACAGCCGCCTGCTGAACGGCAACTGACCAAATCATTAATTTAATTTATTTAATTTTTTACATAAAACTTCTCATAACTAACATTTCAAAATTTTATTTTTTCCACATTTTTATAATTTCTTTTTCAATGTTTCTTCAAACCCAACACAGAAAAAATTGGTACATAAGAAATGAGAAGTAAATTAATATTAAGCTGGAAAACGCAAGTTTTGCATTATGTTCGTTTTCTTTTCAAATAAAATTTATTGAAGAAACTGAAAAGCATATTATAGATCAAACAGAAAGCAAACAAGTAAAAACAGCGCTGTCTTCGGCTATGCCGAAGGCTTCATACCTTTCATGAATGGAAGAATAGTAAAAAACGTGTTATTGTATTACAATTTCGTATTACCTATAGTTAAAAGCGAAAATTTCCTTCAAATCAATAAAAATAATTCTAGTAAAGGCATTGTTATAAATTATTTAATGCTTTTCCTTATGTAATTAAAAAGAACTATGTTTTAAGAAGGGAATGGTTTTTGAATATTTTTAATATCGTATCGACGCTTGATATTCAACATTTAAAAAATACAAATAATTAAGTATTAATATGTAAGACCTACATGTCGGTCTTTGAAAACAGTTATCAGATCCGTAAATAGTTCCCAAACGTTTAACGCTATGATTCATGTGATATTGCGCTGAGCTTATTACTTTTCGCAATAAATATTTGTCCTGAATTTATCTTGCCGATTTACACTGTGAACTCCGATCTTGATGAATACTAATATATAGCTAATAATGGTTGATGTTTGTGCAAAATTTCAAGCCTTTAGCTGTTTAAATGGAGGAGTTATGGTGCAAAATGCAATATCTGAACAATCGGTTGTATGGGAGCTATATGTTATATTTCTCCGATCTTCATGATTTTCAATACTGATACGTAGCTAATAATGGCTGATATTTCTGCAAAATTTCAAGCCTTTAGCTGTTTAAATGGAGGAGTTATGGTGCAAAATGCAATATCTGAACAATCGGTTGTATGGGAGCTATATGTTATATTTCTCCGATCTTCATGATTTTCAATACTGATACGTAGCTAATAATGGCTGATATTTCTGCAAAATTTCAAGCCTTTAGCTGCTTAAATGGAGGAGTTATGGCGCAAAATTCAATATCTGAATAATTGGTTGTATTATATGTTATAGTCACCCGATCTGGCCGATTCCGACAAATGTTTAATCATTTGTACAACGACACCTGGTCGCCAAATTTCATCAAAATAGCTCTAAAATTGAGGGACTAGTTTGCGTTCAAACAGACGGACAGACGGACAGACGGACATGGCTAAATCGACTCAGCTCATCGTCCTGATCATTTAGGTATACTTTTTGATGGGTCTATCTCTTCTCCTTCTGGCACTTACAAACATCGGACCAAACTTAATATACCATTTCATTCTCATGAAAGGTATAAAAAGGCTAAGTTTTGTGGAAAATATGTTCAAAAAGCATGAAAAAAAAATTTCCTACATTGTCTTCATAAGCTCTACAAAAATTTTCTAAATCAATTTTTTTTAAATTTTAATTGTTGCACAGGTCTCTGGCAATAATTTGGCTTTAACAGGTTGAAAAAAGATCAATTAGTCGAAGAGTTATAGCCAAAAACCCATATAAACAGTATGCTGAAAATCGGCATTTGGCTGCAAAGTTCGAAGGTCGATTAAAAAAAATTCAAACTAACTTAAACAAACGCCGCGATACGGGTCTTCTTTTAGTCTCTATTTTCACCCCTCACTCTCAGAATCGACCTAACTTTTGCTAACCTGAATTTGTTTCACAGTGTAATACAAGAGTCAAAATTTTGGAAAATGAGTTTATATTTAAATTTAAAAAAAGTAGTTTAAGGTTTCAAAATGCCGTAATACCAGCATACCCGACTGGCTTTGATGCACCAATTCAGATATATTTTTGTTTAGATATTGAACAGTGCTTTTGGAAGGCAAATGAATGGAAGTCATAGTGAATAGAAGTTTCGTCTAAAATTGTAGCATGAGTCCGCTTGTTTTTCCAACAAATATTATATAGCGTCATATATAGGATCTATATACTAAATATTGGGCAAAAATTTACACAGTGTGATCTATAAGACATATTTTATGTATGTATGTGTAAACCCAAATATCATTCATCTCAACGAATTCAAATTTTCTCTTCAATGGAGGTGTGACACCGCCCACTTTTCCAAATTTTTATATACATTACGTTCACCCCGCAGACCGAACGAACGTACTGTAAAAATTTCATAAAGATCGGTTCAGTAATTTGGACGTCTATAAGGGGCTCACATTCATTTTTATATACAATATGTAAGATGAACTTTGAAATTAAAACCTGCACCGGGTATTTAAGAGCGCAGTTGTGCCCATGGTTTTATAGTTTTATTCACTTCATGTTTTTTGTAACTGCATAATGCAATCCAGATAGATATAGACATAGGCACGCTTTGTATTTCAACTGAGTAAGAAACCTTTTGAAAAATTTATCAGCCCCGATATTATTTTTAATGACATTTGTTATCAAAATTCATAATTGTTGGAGATTTTAATCTATGCCTAAAGTCTTCTCAGAATAGAATGGAAATGTTTCAGAAGGAAAGCAGTTTTAGATCGCTGTTAGGTCTAGAATGTTCTACTATCTACATCTGCAGGGATGCAAATTGACTGAATTTTAAATTTGGATAGTAATATGGTTAACGAAATTAATTATGAAACTGTTCAAAGTTACCACGATAGTATTTGCATTTCTGTCATTGACTAAATTCCCCTATTTTCATTTTAAGAATAGTATTAGTAAATTTTATATATACTTATACTTTAGAAGAAAAATATATTTATAAGTACATATATTTTACAAATACATTATAGAAATTGTTTTAATATAATAAATAATAAACATGCGCGATTACAAAGATATGTTAAATATAATATTGTAATATAGCGAATAGAGCAATACTTTCTTAAATATCTAACAGGTGCGTTAAAGAGCTTCCAAGTCGGTTTTTAGTAAATCTAAAGCAGAGATTCAAAAATAACGACTTTATTCGCACAAGTCAACCGCTTATATTTTGCAGCCATTTCGAAATAGCACGTGTTCAATGCGCACCCACCGAAACATAAATGATTTATTTTTTCATGACTTTTCCTAATTTTAATTATAATTGATTGGATTAGATTTCAAAATAAGAGTTCGCTACTGCATAAAGTACAGTTAAAATCGCCGCAAGATATATTTGAGGTTTATACACAGACCATACTTGGTATCAAAATGTTGCATGAACACTGGACCCGCTTTATATAACATTCCTCGGAAAATTTCCGCCGACTAGCTCCAACAAAATATTTCATTTGTTTGCCCCATCCTTTCTTTCTTTGTAACGACGGTGGTGAGAGTTAGCCACAAATCGAAACCCAGTAAGCTCAGTTATGAAAATTATATAATTTAGAGGAAAAGCCCATGTGCACCTCTCTTATTAGAATAAATCAAAATGTTCAACATTATTATTGGGGTAGAGAAGGTTAAAATAAATAACACATTTTACATTTCTGACTCTTACCTCCTGCTATATGAGGGTTGCCTTTTATATTTTGCGCCTTCGCAACACTACATGTAATTAGATACTTCTATCGTAAAATTTGGTATTTTTTGGCATAAACTTGCATATAACGTTTTCACTTACGAGTTTATTTGTGATTATTTATAGTGAGCTTAAAAATTCATATTGCCTAAAAATGGAATTAACCCGTGAACATTTTCGTGCGATGATTTACTACGATTTTCGACGTGGATTATCGAGACAGGAGTGCATCAATCAACTTACTTCTACTTTTGGTATTGAATCACCACACTTAGCCACTGTGAAGCGATGGTACAACGAGTTCCTACATGGTCGCCAATCTTTGCATGACGAATTTCGGGAAGGTCGTCCAAAAACGGTGGTTGTGCCAGAAACAGTCGATGCTGTGCGTCAATTGATAATACAAGATCGTCATGTGATATATCGCAAGATAGAGGCATCCTTGGTCATTAGTGGGACCAGCATACATTCAATATTGCATGAACAGTTGATCGTGAAGAAGATTTGTTCTCGTTGGATACCGCATAATTTGACAATTGCCCAAAAAAGGACTCGTGTCGATTGGTGTAAAGAAATGTTGAAGAAATTTAGCCGCGGTGGATCAAAGCACGTCTATGACATCGAAATAGGTGATTTCGATTTATGTATATGAGCCGGAAACAAAGCAGCAATCGACTGTATGGGTGTTCCAAGACGAGCCTAATCCAACAAAAGTTGTTCGGGCAAGAAGCCCCTCAAAGCAAATGGTCTCACGTTTTTTCGGAAAATCTGGTCATGTCGCAACTGTTCCACTAGATAAACTTAAAACGGTCAATTCTGAGTGGTATACAACCATTTGTTTGCCAAAAGTTTTTGGAGAATTAAGGAAAACCAACCGCCGAAGACAAATCATTCTTCACCAAGACAATGCGAGCTCTCACGTATCGATTCACACAAGAGAGTTTTTGAGGTCTCAAAAGGTCGAATTGAATCGAAAAATGCGAGGTCAAGCGAATGCAGAAGTGTATTGGCTTGGATGGAGTATATTTTGAAAAACAATAAAACTATTTTCCTTAATATTTGACTGTGTTTTCATTATTAGGCGCAAAATATAAAAGGCAATCCTCGCAGGTACGACAAATAGTCTGAAAATAATTTTTATCAATTTAATCAAAATTGCGCGTTCTGTTCATGTGTAAAAGGTCGAAACCCGATTATAAATAGCGTCTAATTGAGAAGTAAAATTGTGAAGAATATGAGGTGAAGATTTGAGTAAGGCTGTTGGTTACATTACCCTGTTTCATATCTACTTTCAACAATGCGATTTATTGAATTTCTCTTCCTGGAAAGTTAGTCTACACTATTACAAAAAAGTGTGTATTCCAGACATACATATATATCTTCAAACTACCTCCTTGGTAGTGTCTCGGTATATTTTATCAATGGTCTATAATTATAGGATTAATTGCCTGGGAGGTTATTAAATTAGATATCTATTACATTTCGATTCAAAAAATTTAAAACTGGAGCATTTAGAAGAAGCTCAATCAATCTTAGAGATATAAGGACATTGTTCTTCCTCCTTCGATTGTACACCAAAATCGCATGGTGAGCACATAAATCAAAAAAATTATCACCAAGAGATAAGTTTTCACTTTCTTCCAAACAAAACCAAATTGTCGAAACTATTTGATGGTGTCGTTTCGATTATTTATAAAAAGCGAAATTAAAGACCGTTAAACGAAAGAAAATAACCAATTATAACCGGATTTTCGATTAATTGAGCTATCAGCGGTAGTTGGCATTTTATTTCCAGCCAGAATGTTATGAAATTTTTCTTATTGCTGTGGGGTGGTGTGCTTAGGCATCCAAATGATAACAGATAACCCAAATGGTTCCTGGATGCAAGTATAAGATGGTGGATCACTATGTTTTACTTTTTGCGGCGTTGTTTCGCTTTTCCCATATCCATTTTCGATCGATATTTCAAAACTTTCTGTTAGTGGCTTTTGTGCTGCAACTGTGAGAAACTCCGACCACCGCATTCCATTCAAAACAGAGGAAGCGTTGCTGACCCTTGTAGGTCATGGAGAGCGTAACGCTCATTAGCTGCTTTTTCTACAGATACATGAATTTCAATGAACGGTACGGTGTGCATATTTTACATATGTACATATGTATGTATGTGGAAGTATATCCCGCACGTGACACCTTCTTAATTCACTGTCACATTCCATAACCAGAAAGTTTCCTCCATTATCCTCCAAGAATCTTGCCATGTATCGATAATGGCTAGGCAAGCTCTTCAATTCGAAAACAAAACAAAGCAAGCAAGCTAGGCAACTTGATAACAGCAACATCGTTAGAGCAACAAATGCCACTGTTGTGGTTGCAGCGAAATTCTTTTGCGATGTCATTCACAGAGATAGCACATTCAGCAGCTCGGATTTCTAATGAACCTGTGCCATCACTGCCCTTTCTCTGACGTTTGTTCTCAATAAAAGAGTGTTTGTTTTACCCGTTAGCAAAGCTTTGTTGCGGTGGCATCAAGTGATGTGTCTAGCTATATATGAACACGATTCGTATGCGATGCAATGTGTGAATATATGCAAACTAGGGATGTTAAATCTTACAGTTCTTCCGCATTTTTCGAAAACATATTTGAATCGAGAAGGCAAGTGCGCAAATTGACAGAAAAGTACTCTGGAAAGTAAATTTTTGGCAACTATGAGGTGATTAAATGGTTCCGAGCCGGCAGGGCTAGTGAAAAATGTGACAGCATTGCTAAAACGTTCAGCAAAAGCAACAGTATAGGCAAATATTTGCTATATAATTACTGCTTTCAATTACTGGCTTAACTCGTTGGTCTTCGTTTGCATCAAAGGAACTGTCAAAAATTTACAGTAGTAAAAAGTTACGAATTGTCACAGCAGAAACGTAAAATTTTTTCACTACATTTTTCGAAATATTTTGGAACCCAAACCCATTTCTGAATTTTTGAACTTTTAGCTACAAAATGTTTGCCAAAAATGTTCACGTAAGTCGAACAACACTATCTTACGCTACGCACAGAGTGAGGCAATTTGGTGGCTTAAAAGCGTAACCGAAAAATGAATTTTAAAATTTGCCCCCCACATGTTGTGTATTGTGAGGTTGAAAATTAATTCGTCAGCCTGCCACCGTGTGTCGATGCGGCCCTATACTGGAAGAGTCGCACAGGGGAAATAGGTGTTAGTGCATTTTCATCGAGGTACACTGACATTTAGACGACACAATCATATAAAACGTGAATAAAATTCACATGACGAGTCAGACGAATCGTCAGATGTGTTCGCAATTAAATTGAGACTTTAAAAGTTATAAAATAAAATTATAATTTGAAAAACCGGATTTAGTAGTAGATAGAACTAAAATTCAGAAAATAATATTTGATATAAAGGTAAATTAATTTACAGAAAAAATATTTTAAGAAGCTTATTAAAGGTTTTTCTGCGCTTCTTTTAAATATTATCAATTTCAACTATTTTATTTTTATTAACAACTAATTTCGAAAACTAAGGCTGGCTCGATGTTAAGAGACAGTATCATTGCCACATGTGCACAAGCAAAGCAAACACGTCTTTGGAAGTTTTGGAAAACTCGTTAGGTGGAACACCTTGATTCTATTCAATTGTTCCAAAATGTTGTTCCATTCATTTGTACAGCGTTAATATAACCGGACATCGGCAATACAAAAACTACTGGAAAACAACCTAACGTTTTACCACAATTCAAAGTTTCATTGACGGTCTTGACGCCAGTATTTAACTTGACAAAAAACCAAAGCCTGTTACTACAGAGAAAAGATTGTGATCTGAGCACCTGCTTAACATATTCAACCAATTTATTTGAAGAAATACATGAGATGCGTGAAAATTATGTAGCGAAAATTCACGAAATCTTACTCGCTGCCACGGAATTAGCTGACGCAGTCAACTTGAAACTGGAGACTCTTAGACGCATTGGACAGCAGCGGAATGACGACAATTACGAAGGTGATGCATAATCGTATTTCAGTCGTTCAATATCTATCCGGTTTCAGGATAATTTCTTCAGTGTCCTGCAATCTAGGTTTCTAAACCATCGTGTTTTGCTGTCGAAGATTCAGTATATTTAGCAAGCAAATGCGCAGAACTTAATTCTGATGAAATACGTTCAACAATGAAAGTTTTTGAAGACCAATGACCCAATGATATTTTGGGAGAAATTTCGAGTGACCATGTGGAAAAGTTGTGGAAAAGTTGAGAATACTAGGAAAGTAAGCCTTCATGTTCGTTCTCAATATTCATTTTTGATCTTCACTCCTCATTCTTGCGGACATTGTTTAAAGACCAACGAGGAAATAAAGGCTTTTACTAATTTACTAATTTGCGCAACTTTTACGGTTTCCGTGGCTTCAACCGAATGCTCATTTTCATCTCTGCGTAGATTGAAAATGTATTTACGAAACTAAACAAGTGAAGACCGATTGAATGGGTTAGCGTTGTTCGAGACGTGGAAGTAATGTAATTGATATTATGTCGATGCCAAGGAGAATGGATATTCTTTTATAAACTGAATTATCCGTCAAAAATAATAATAGGTACATTTTTACTGTATAGACGCTAAATACTCGCCATATAAAAGTAGGACTTATCAATGTAATAAACATACATATGTACATTCGAATCGATTATATTTGAAGTACGAATTGCGGTTTTGCACTGTGAAATGAGAAATTAGCTTCAGTGGGTTATGTAAGCGCAGGAAAGAGCAAACAAATATAGCCACTATCTATAAGAGCGTGTCATGTTTAGATCGCCATGAATTGCCACTGGCAGTCGAGAAAAAATAAAGGGAATAGATTTAAAATTTAGCAGTTTAAAATAAAGAAAATTTTTCTTTGATCTGCAAATTCACTCCGATATCGAGTGCGAAATGCATTTTTTATTTTCGTTACTATTTCCCGCTTAGGGGAGTTTTTTTTTTAATTGTTCTATCGTTTCCACCAGCTTTTATAACCCCATTGCTATATTCATCACTTTATCTGCCAGAGAACGATAAACGCCGTATATGTATTTAGATCTACAAATTTTGTTTCCCATCTTCTTTCATTTCAAAAACCACTACGAAACTGTGTAAATATCATTTTGAACGACAAAACTGATTTGTACCAATATTTAAACCAATATTCGTATCTAAATTGTATACGAATAAGGTACTTTGAGCTTGAATATCCACTCCGCATATCTGGCTCGAATTCGTACTCGATCCTTTTTTCAATGAGTACTAAAGTACTCGAGTACCAAAAATAGTCAACTCGACACATCACTACTTAATACTTATGTCGATGATGCATATGTTCAGGTGTATTTATTGCTATTGAATACTAAAAAGCTATAAAATCGTAATATCTTGGTAAGATTCTTTTTGTTTTCGCTGCCACTTACTTAGAGGATAAGAGTCTAGAGGTTGGTGTGGGACTCGAGACTCGCAGAGTCCACGGAACTAACTTCCAAATGACCAGGATGGGCGGGTTCGGGAAGGTCTTCAAAAATTTGCGGGAGGGACGGGACAAAAAATCCTTTCCCAACACTCCCGGAAAAATCATCAACTTCCAAATATTTAAAAAATTTGCATAAAAAATGTTGTTGAAATTAGCCCTTTTTTTGCTATTTCGAGACAAAATAGATTAGCGAAGTAAAGCAGAAAAACATTGGGGATGCCATATCTTTCAGTATGATGAAATTGGAATGTGCAGGAAAGAAATAGCGCATTGAGTTTTTTGAAAAATTGTACCAAAGGTATGCTCACTCGACAACTTGTTAAGCAAATACTTAATGCTCCGCTCTCGGTTGCCACGACTGAGCGATTTTAGAAGAAGACGTTTATTTGAAAAAAATACATCAACAATTTCTTTTCGATAAGAATTTAAACAAATAAAATTAGAAAAAAGTAAAAACAAAAAAAAGGGTTTTGTAATAAAAATACGAATCCATTTAGTACAAGTATATCTACGGGTAAATACACAAAGTTTGTTCCAGTAGGTTTTATTCAGTGATAAACAGTAAGCTAGGAATAATTCATGAAAATTGCGCTGAACAATCACTTTGCTCTTCAAATTTTTGTAATTAACAAAAACGTGAACTAAAAGTAAAAAAATTAACCACATATTCATTTAATATTCATTCTTAAACATACATATGTACATGTATAGGAAGTTCATTTTAGTGAAGGATGAACAGTCTCTTAGTAACTCTTGAACATATTTTAAGTGTACGTAGATAACACGCACAAGAGGTGTTTGAATGCAGCAAATTTCTCTAGCCCAAGACGTGTTTCCTTTTCCACAATACCAGTCCCCGCTCAATCTCCCAAATACGGCTTCAACTATCTATTTTAACATGGAGATGTCATTGGCGGTAGACAGTTTCCCTTATGCATTTCGATGTATAAAGTTCAGCCATAGTTCGGAGCAAATGTTTACAGTTGGTTTACCAGTAGATATTGCAATTGCAAAATGCAATTTTACGTACATCATCACATCACATAGGAGCCATTCCAAGTCGAGTACTATTATATATTATCTTCGAACTAGTAACTTTACTTCAAGGGGTACTCGTACGCATTGGCAGCAACCCACCAAAATCATCATCGAACTAATTAATTTGGGGGGGGTGTTTGTTATATTCAAGGTGTCTGCTGCATCGGGACTGACATTTAGTGGAAAAAAAGTTGTATATGTTTATTGCGCTTTAAGCCGGTGAAACGTTTATTAAACTTAACAATTGCAATTTTACAAAAATTGCATAAAGAAATATTAAAAGTTTGAAAAGTATTCAGTGATAGTCTCTTTTTTTTTTTGATTTGAGTGAGCGAATTCTGCACTGCCTGATAACAAAGGTTTTGTAGTCCAAATACAGTGAAAATCCTCATTTCGCTCTACGATGTTAAAAAAATTGGATCCAATATTTACAATAAACATTTATTAACAAATTTATTTTTTATTTATTTAATACAGAATGCTAGAAGCTCAAGGATTTAATCCCCAGTAGTTTAATATTTATTTTTTTATTCTGAGAAAATCCCTAACTTTACCCTTTTTTAGCGAATTTGTTAGTTTAACTGGTTAAGTGCAACATGCCCCCAGGTTTGCCCTGCTTTTCTCTAGTCCACAATCAAAAAGGAAAAAAGCCAACAAATCTTTTGAAGAGTTTCCTGATCTACATACCTCTTCTAATCATTACAAAGAACGACGATCCCAAGTTCATTGTCTTAAAATCGTGCGACAACAAAAAGACCCTATCACGTTTCTCATGTGTTTTGGTACATAAAGCCCTTAACGCCATAAGTAAAGATGTGAAAATTACAGAGATGAGAGATGGAAATCTCTTGCTACTTGCAACAAATAAAAAAATTGCCGAAAAGTTCAACAGCATTAAAAATCTCTCAGGCATCTGCCAAATCGAAGCAAAATACCATGAGCAACTCAATAGTGTCAAAGGCACAATTTTCACTCCGTTCCTCAATCACGTCCCAGACAATGAAATTGTGGAAGGCTTAGAAGCATATGGTGTAACATCCATTTACAGATTTCAGAAAAAAACTGAAGGAGTTCTAACACCAACAGGTGCGTTACTTTTAACCTTTGAAAGCTACAAACTTCCCGAAAAAATAGATGTTGCATGGAGGAAAATTTCTGTTCGCCCATATTTCCCAAACCCAATGCGTTGCAAATCTTGCCAAAAGCTTGGCCATACATTAAAGCATTGCAAAAATCTTCCATCATGAACGGTTATGCCAACAGTTATCACGAACTAGAAACTCTTATCAATTCTTATACTCCATCCATGATCTTCCTTAATGAAACTCATATTCCACATAATCAGCCTGCTCACACGCCAAAACCCTATGTAGGCTATTTTAACAATCTTCCGCACGTAACAACAAAAAAAAAAACAAGGTTCTGCTATTTTAAAAAGAAGAAGCATACCCCACAAAGTACTACCTATTCGGTTTAATCTCTCAGTAGTTCCCAATGAAATGAATGCACCAACAAAACTAGTAGCAGCTTGCATCTACATTCCACCCACATAAGATTTTGCTTCTTCTGATATTCTGCAATTGATAAGCCAATTAGGTAAGCCACTTATTTTAGGAGGAGATATAAACGCCTGGAGTGCAATATGGGGATCTACGCACACAAACTCAAGAGGCGAAAAAGTTGAAGATGCGCTACTTGCATCCAATATTATCTGTCTTAATGATGGATCCGCCACACATTTTTCCACCCACAACACCTTCTCCAATATTGATGTCACGTTTCGCTCTACTAATATAGCGCCCCAATGCACATGGCAAGTGCTAAATCCTTTGTTTGGCAGTGACCACTTCCCAATATTCATACAAACAAATCCGCGCAACAATCAAAATACGAGTACATTTAAATTCACATCTAAATTCAAAACTGATGCGGCTGATTGGAAAAAGTTCAGACAAATATGCAACAATCTCTGTGTGACCACGCAAGTTGCCTCCAACTCGAACTAGGAGTCTGCAAAAATTTCGAGAATCATATGTACCGCTTCACACTTTTCCATCCCTCAAACGCTTCCCAACAAAAGTAGAAAAAAACATTCCTTGGTGGAAAGCTGACTTGTCCAGACTACGGCTCACCAAGCAGAATTTATGGTATGTATACAAGCGAACTCGCTCAGCTGAAAACCTGCTCCTGTATGAAAAGGCAAATGCGTTATTCCGACGTTCTGCCAAACAATATAAAAAGAAAAATTTTGAAGAACTCACTGAGACCATAAACCCTCGCACTAGCCCAAAGAAAATATGGGATGATATCAAAATGCTAACCGGATCTCCTAAATAGCCTCTATTTTCCTACATTCAAACACAAAGCGGTCCATTAACAGCTCCCGTAGATATTGCCAACCATTTTGCTTCTTTCCTGTCATTCTCTTCTTCCGATGCAAGCTTCTCAGACACGTTCCGCAACCTAAAATCTCAACGAGTAAATATTGAGCCACCCATTTTGTGCTGTTTATCGCATCCCGCTAAGCAACTGGAGTCGGAAATTCTACTAACCGAACTCGAATTCGCCCTTTCGTCCGTTTAAGGCAAAACCCCTGGTCTTGACAAAATTACCTATCCAATCATTCAAAACTTGCTATCCAGGCTAAGCATCGTTTACTCAACCTCTATAATAATATATTTGAAAGCGGATGCTATCCTCATGCCTGGAAACTTCTTGTATAGTGCCTATCCTGAAGCCCAATAAGTCAGCGCTTGATGTCAACAACTATAGGCCGATATCGCTCTTACCCTGTTTGGGAAAACTTCTTGAAAAGGTTAAAGTTAACCGGCTCATGAAAACTCATAAGCCCCAACCCAACTGCATAAAGAAAGAATTATGGCACCATTGATGCTCTTTTGCACCTAGATCACTTTATATCAAGCGCTCTTTCCTCTAAAAACCATGTCTCAATTTTAGCAATTGATTTTCAGAAAGTATTCGACCGTATTGGTACCCATATCGTTCTGAGACAATTAGATAAGTGGAAACTAGGCCCTAAGATCAAGAGATTTGTCAAAAATTTCCTTAGTCACAGGCAATGCAAAGTAAAAATAAATGGTTTCCTATCCTCCATAGCTTCACTTGACAACGGAACCCCGCAAGGGTCTCCATTATCCGCCTTCCTTTTTATAATAGCTTTCGAAGAGATTACTCAACACACATACAACCATCGCGGCATCGAGTGCCAGCTTTATGCTGACGATGCCATTTTCTACACAAAGAATGCAAACCTCACCCATACAGCCCAACTGCTTGAGAATATCTTATCCGAAATTTCGACATGGTCCTTATCATCAGGAACTACTATCTCTTACGAAAAATCAAAAACATTACACATTTGTAAAAAACGAAATTGCCCAGGTTTACTAACCTATTCTAACAATATTAATATTAGTATGGTAAATGAACTTAAAATCTTAGGGCTAGTACTAGACTCTAAATATAGCTTTAAGGCCCATTGTAAGTATATTAAGGACTCCCTCTTAATGCGACTAAATATCATCAAATATCTAAAGTCGAAAAAAAGTTTAATTCATCCATTAATGCTTATCAATGTCACAAAGGCTCTAATGATGTCCAAGATCGACTACGCTCTACCTATCTTCGGCAACTGCCCGGTTTCTACAATGAAAATACTCTCCACCCCTTACCATGTGGCCATGCGCAGAAGCATTAGAGCATTTCCGACGACACCACTAAAGAATCTCTTTGCTGAAACTGGCCTGCCAACTATAATTGATAGGACTATCGATTGCACCAGACGTTTGCTACCAAAGCTTCTGTTCACGACCAACACTATTCTCGCCAAAGACGTCCACAATGCTCTCTCGAGGAAATGGAAACCTAAGTGATTGTCAGCCATCGCGCGATGCGTCAACTTCGCCAAGCAACTTGAGTTACCTTCCAATAAATGTTCTCTTGGACCTGAAACTCGTCCACAATGGATGATAAAAATTCATAATAGCAAAAGACCCTGCAACTGCCGAAAGATAAGACCTCAAGCGATAAATACAGGCAACTCTTTGCTTCGGAGAAGTCAAAATACTCCAGTTACGGTTGGAACTTTATATACACTGACGGCTCAAAAACAGCAAACAGTTCAGCGTTCGCAGTCACAAAAGAAAATGGTGACTTGATTCGACACGGCACTCTCCACACAATCTGTTCATCATTTCCTGCCGAAGTCGCCGCTTTATTAGAAGCAGTTACTTATGTAAAATACACCAGAGAAAAGTATATCGTATGCACCGATAGCGAATCTTGCATCGAAGCCATAGAATCGCCGGAAAATACACAACATGAAATAGTCGCCATACGCAACAATCTTTTGAAATATCCAAACAAACTGAAACTGATGTGGATCCCGGGGCACACAGGGATATCCGGTAATGAAAAAGCAGACGCAGCTGCGAAAAATGCAGCAAATACACCAACCATAACTTTCGGTTAATTCACAAAACAAGACATTATAACTGAGATTACACGCCTAAGGAAAAAATCAGTAAAATATAATTGGAGTGGATATATTCATCACCATTCTAAAATCAACCCGTTCAGAATTAAGCCGACCTACACTGCCGACATCACCTTACGCGCCATCAGGCCCTTTACCCGCCTACGTGTGGGGCACACCATAATTACTCACGCTTATTTATTGCAACGTGCCCCTCATGGAAACTGTCCATTCTGCGACGAAAACGCAACGTTAGAACACATATTAACCGCTTGCCCTATAACTGCAACAATTAGACATGAGATTTTTAACTCGGCCGATCCATTCCAGCTTCTGAAAGAGCCCATCGTAAAAAATTTGAATATGATTTATAATTTTCTTAAGGAAACAGATCTAATTCGACGAATATAAATATATATAGCTACTCTTTTTAACTCACTAACCCTACTTCCTAAGTACTAATCTATCCTTTCACTTCTGTTTAATATTATATTAAACATACATATGTATGTATGTAGTATAACAGATAGCCGAAGGCCTCTGCTGCCAGTGCTGCTAGATATTTATTGGTAGAATATTAAGTATTGTACAAATAAGTTATAAAATAAAAAATAAAAAAATAAAAAATAAAATAAAAAAATATTTTATACGCTAATGTCGTCGCAGCGGGTACTTTTTTTTTAATTTTTTTTATTCAAATTGCACTGAATTTGTAGTTCAAAACAAGCAAAAAAATTGTATACGCAGACTTTTGAATTGATTCTCGAGTTTGATCCTCAAAATAGGACCTATTTTGAAAGATTGAACATGTATGTACCTCCTCGTAACTTTATGAAAAAATTTATATGTAGTTTGGGTAAAGATATTTTGCTGAAGCTGAATTAAATAATTCCGCATATTCTGTACGCTCCCTCCGGCTTTCTTAAGATAAGTTAACAACTAATACATCATTGTAAGTCTTCCTTTGAATGTTATCAGCGTTTCTCATCAGGTAAACATAAATAAAGTCGCGTTCTTATTAAAATCTATCAAAACCGTAACTTTGGACCCTAAGGCCATTCCAAATTTCTGAGTAGACTACAACTACAACGGAAAGTATAATGTTACACAATGTGACTAATGCTGCGTGGTATACAGTATAAGTGTTTTTTATTTAAATTTTGTATATAAAAATAGCCAGAAGTCAATTTTTCGTATTTTTTATGGACGACGATTATGGTTTCGCAGTAGCGCATTCTGGTTTCGTTATTTTTTTTGTCACACCTATTTATGTATGTACATACAATAAGTGAAACTATTGTTTGAGTTTGTAAAAAAAGAAAGAATTTTCTTGTTTAGTTAACTGGAAGCAAATAAACCTATAAATATGGAAATAATGAACCATTTTGGGGTCATATGAGAGTGATACTTTTTAATCGAAAATGATACTTTATGGTTAAAATTTTGGTACTAATTAATTTTGATAGGTTGTCCCCGAATAAACTTGAGCACAGCAGATGCGTTGACATTCTGTTGAGATTTCCAGCGAGGAAATAAACACATGCTAAAATAGCATATAAGCAATATATGGACCACCCTGTATATATGTATATCTCATATAAATTATCAACAAAACACAATGTGAATGAAACAATATAGCCAGATACTGATGGCACACTTATTAAAGCAAACAGATGTACCTTAACCCGTAAATGATGACGGCAACAATGAAGCCCGATATAAACCGAAATTCGCACGAAATTGTATTTACGTAAATCCTGGTATTTAAGTTTTGTTTTTCAAAAACAAAGCAAGAAAGTACTACAAATTTTAAGAATTTCCTTCCTTTCCACTTAAATTTCGAACAATGTTTATAGCTTCCCCATTAACTAAATTAAAGCCTGTTTCTAAAGCACATAATATTCTTCTTTAATCTCCCTCAGCGTGTATATAAAAAAATGTCGTTTTTAAATCTAATAATCAGGTGCTCTCCAATTGTATTTTATTTGCAATTTTTCACTTGTTTTCTTAGAGTAAAGCAGAGAAAATAGTTCGATCATTCGTAAATCGATTTTAGCCATTTAGATTTAAATAACAAAATCAGTTTGGATTATGCATAGCTTAACAGTAGCAGTCCTTATACAAAGGAACATTAATTATCATATTTTGTGTTAAGGCAATTCCATTTCAATAGAACCTTTAAATCATATTTAGTGTTATTCAAATTCTATTACACTGCTTTTCCGACATTTATTCGTTAATTTGTGTATACATGTTCGTATTATTCTATACCTCTTTAGGACAATCTGACGCATTTGTTGTTGTCGAATCATATTTTTCAGTAGATACAATAGCACTTTTTATTAAAAACTTGTCCATGCACTTGAAAATAAAACGTTATTTATTTTGATGTCGCAATTTCACAAATTCAAATTGCGATATTTTCTCTCGATTTAGTACAGATTTTTCAAAATAAATAAAAATATACGTGAAATAAAATTTGTATTCTCCAAAAGTAGTAAATATTTCTTTAGCGCCAATTCATTCCCATTTTCTTCCTTTAGAAAGCTGTTTTTTACGGCAAAGTGAAATTGAACAGTAAACTGTATTCGCAAACAAAACATATTTGTAAAAATCAATACTATGATCTCTAGATGTTTGTCAGATATTTTCTGAAAACATATACAAAACTAAAGTTTGGCACGTTGGCAAATGTTTTTGAATTATTGAGGCATAGTAAAAATGAGAATAATTAAAGCTTTCTGATGTAAAGAACTAAGCATGTTAAGAGTTTTTAGAGTGGCCATACTCTGCATGCAACTAAATCTTGATATTTAAAAAGTATTTCCATATCACACTGATTGTTTGAAAACGTTACGATCTCTAAATCTTGATCGATTCCCCAACAGCGGAAAAGGTGTAAATCCAAAAGCAGAGTTGCGGAAAACTTAGTTTTCGCCACCATGATGAACCAAAAAATTTAAATTCGCACTGGCATTTGCCTTGTCGTAATATTTTGCAATACTAAGATTAATAGTTTCGAATAAGGGCACACCTAAGAAGCGGCTTAAAAAGATCATTTGTGCCGCCCCTTAAAAATAAAATCAGGATCGACATATGTATAAGCGCTCTGCAAAATTTCTGTCCAGTTGCGTTTATGAATTTTATCACGTGGAAATCACTCAATATATGCTCCGGCGTTTCGTCAACCAACCCAAAAAACTTACTCTCCGTTTCTTCAGCTAGTCCCATAATATCGTATTTTAACTTGCAGTGTCCTGTTAGGTAACCAGTAAGACTCTTTAGACTTACGTGTGTGAGATTTTGAAGATGTTCGGATGCCCTCCGTGAAGGCGATTGTCTTTAATCCTTTGTCTTACAGCAGTGAATTGCAAACTGAGACTATCCTGTCTCCTCCAAATTCTGTGGTTCAACCCTTAGATGCTCAACGGGAAGAATATAAGCGATGCATTTGCCGTTGGGTCTCAAGTTTCGTATTCAAACCTTTCATACCCCAGGGTTCTGCCGCAAGTCTAGGACAATACCCTTGCTGCTGGTGGTTACTTCCTTGGTTAACTACTCTAGTGTGGCTATCCGCTTCTGTTGCTTGACAACCAACTTTTCGAACGAGTACATATTCTGCAATGCCCGTTGCTATCCAAACCATAGTAAATGTACGCACATGCATTGCTGCATATGTATGCATTCTTGTATATATATACTCGTAGTTAGATAAGTGGAATTGCTATTTCATTATTGCGTTGACATCTGTGATGCGGGTAGCCTTCTTTTCCACAATACCAACTATTGTTGCAACTTTTTGCTGCTACATTGATGTAGTCCATGTGCCAGAGTCATTTGAAAGTGCTGCAAGGACTTTTTAGCTGCACAACTTTCGTAGCTGATACAGTCGGATCTGAAAACGAGAAGCAACAACTATTATAACAACTGAAACTTGAGTTTAGCGATGCGAAAATGGGACATATACAAAGTGAAAATTAAAAAACAATCCCTGGTGTCGTTTCCAGGTATTTCAAGCCGCTCTATACGCTATAGATAAAACGCAGTACTAGTTATTAGATTTAAACATCCAATTGCATATCAATTTAATATTTGATGTTGCTTTAATATTGGCCTCGTTTTAATGAAACCTAGCGGAACACTAGGTATGAATAGAAAAAGCATGCAAAGCAACAACACTAACTCGGAAATATATGCGATTTGAGCCAACTCGGTTAAATTATATCCGACTTCAATTGTAGTGTAGGGAAGTAAAAAAAACTGCGCTATTTTTAATTAGCCCTAAGAAAACACAAGGGAAATTTAGATTTAATACCTAAATCGTTATAATTTGCATAGTATTTGTAACTATATACATAAATGCATCAACCTAAAATTTGCATGCACAACTACTTTCCGTTCTTTCAAGGCAGATGTTACTTTTGCAACTGAAGAAAATTTTATCCGAGCTGGAGCGCTCTTTTGCAAATCGGGTACAATATAACGGGCCCATTGTATACTTGTAAATTTGCTCCTTCATCGCCCGAGGGCTCAATTTGAACTGTAATTTGTGAACACGCAAATGTGTTGGGTACAAATTTTAGTATCTGTTTATTCAATTCACTTCAGTTTCAAGCGAACACGTATTACGCCTTCCAGCCAAGTGTTCTGGTCACTTTTTTGATGTTTTACATTTTTAACATTTTATGCGCTATTTATTTATCCTTTTTTAAACATTTGTTCTTTTGAAATTTATTTACTTACGGCGCGGACGGATGACTCAATATGACGGGGCACGAATGTTTGGAGGGCTTTTTGTAATAATGTGCGAAATATTTTATATTGAGAGTTAAGTGAAACGATAAGTTCACACAGAAAGGGTTCGTCACGATAACAGAATTTGCCCGTTGGCAGTTGGGATAAAAAATTAATATGTGGGTACTTATTTGCAGACAACATCTAATATATAAAATTCTCGTGTCACAGTTTTCGTTACCGTACTCCTCCGAAACGGCTTGACCGATTTTGATGAAATTTTTTGTGCTTATCCGGTATCTATGAGAATCGGCCAACATCTATTTTTCATCCCCCTAAATGTTAGGGGTAGTCCACCCCTAAATTTTTTTTTATTTTTTAGACAAAATTTTTAATTTCTATTTTTTTATGATACAACATACAAAAAAACATACAATCCTCAATTTTCACCCTTCTACGATCAACCCTTATTTTTTAATAGCCATTTTAGTAATTTAATCATTTTTCCTCTTCGGTCGAAAACTGATCAATCGTCATTTTATTAGTTATCCCCGCCAGATGTCTACAGGTGTCACTTCTGACCCAGTAAACAGCACGGAGTAGGGAGTAGAACGAAGCCGGTCTCCTTTCTTTCTCACTCCCTACACAGTTGCCGGCCATCATTATTGTTTATGCATCAAGTGTAGTAGTAACGTTGACAATTATTATCTTGCTATCTCAGTGTAACTCTCATATTAACTTTTAATCATTCCTATTTTATCAATAATAATTAAATTATCAATTTTGAGTGTATTTTGCACGATTAGTTAATCAAGTTATTTTATAACCTCAAAAGTACTCAACACGTGACACGAGCTTCCAATAACAACGGATTTTGTGTTGTAAGTATACTTTTTTTTATTTATATCGAAAATGTTGTTGATCTTATAGCCCTGCCACTTAGAGTACGTTGCGTGCATTCCGACGAAACATTCGACTGACAGCTGAGTAAATTATGTGTATCTGTATGCAGATCGCCACATTCGCAACGCATGCAATACCGCAACGTACGACAGTCGCTCTACTCTCTACTTTTGGCGCATTCAAATCCGTCGCTAAAGACAGCTGATTGTTTTATTTTGTTTGTGGCAACATTGTCTTTGGTGGCGACTACGCGTCAGTGGTAAACATATTTAATTATTAATAAATAAATAAATTAACAAAATACGATTACTTTGTACAGAAAGAAAAATTTCCCGCCAATACAAAACAGCTGATTTGTTTGCTTGCGAAAACGTTTCATTGTGGCTTGCCTTTACGCTGCGTACGCCCTGTCAGTCGCATGCTTCGCCGGAATGCACGCAACGTACTCTAAGTGGCAGGGCTATTACGAAGCCGGTCTCCTTTCTTTCTCACTCCCTACACAGTTGTCGGCCATCATTATTGTTTTTGCATCAAGTGTAGTAGTAACGTTGACAATTATTATTTTGCTATCTCAGTGTAACTCTCATATTAACTTTTAATCATTCCTATTTTATCAATAATAATTAAATTATCAATTTTGAGTGTATTTTGCACGATTAGTTAATCAAGTTATTTTATAACCTCAAAAGTACTCAACACGTGACACGAGCTTCCAATAACAACGGATTTTGTGTTGTAAGTATACTTTTTTTTATTTATATCGAAAATGTTGTTGATCTTACGAAGCCGGTCTCCTTTCTTTCTCACTCCCTACACAGTTGTCGGCCATCATTATTGTTTTTGCATCAAGTGTAGTAGTGCAGAAAGAGCGATTTTAGCGGCAAAAAATGTAGACGTTGACAATTTAAATCTGAAGATACAAATGTTGTTGCCAGGGAACTTGGTATCATATAAATCTATTGATACAGTTTGCGACGACAGCGAAACAGTAAATTTTCCCACAGAGTTTTTGAACTCACTGGATAATTTACAATTAAAGGTTGGATCTCCAATTATCTTGCTTCGTAATTTGAACCCGCCCCGGCTGTGCAACGGTACGCGATTAGTCATTAAAAAATTAATGAAAAACGTGATCGAAGCCAGGATTTTAAATGGCAAGTTCAGAGGTGAAAATATACTCATACCACGGATTCCTATTATACCTACAGATGTGCCAATTCAATTCAAACGTATTCAGTTTCCGATTAGATTGGCATTTGCAATGACTATCAACAAATCCCAAGGTCAAACGATGTCTGTTTGTGGATTAGATTTGAGAACACCATGTTTTTCACACGGACAATTATACGTGGCATGCTCTCGAGTGGGAAAACCATCCAGTTTGTTTGTGTTAGCTACTAACAAAAAATATTGTTCACGCTATAGCATTAAGAGATTGATATTGTTTAATAGTGTTACTGTCGTAATTGTTTAATTAATATATATATATTTTAAGGAATAAATTATAATAACTTAAAAATAATGTTTGCCTTTTGTTATTTTTATATTCCCTCATCGTTCACAGCGCTCCATGCTTATTTCACGCATATACCACATTCTTATATACATACAATATACACATTCTAACATACATACATACTTACAATAAGTAAGCTATTTTTTGTCTACACTAGAAATTACTAGGAAATTATTTATATGGCAAAACAACGTTTGCCGGGTCAACTAGTTATTTATATTAATATGTAAGTATGCACGTTATGTTATATTATATTGAGTTAACTACTAAGTTGAAATTTGTTTTGCCTAAAAAATATTTACTATATTGGAGTATAACCCTTCAATCTTTAACTACTGCAGTTCCAGGTTGCATCACAGCTAGTCAGTCTCCTACTTCCATGTCATCAATTGCCTGATTTTGCATGCATGTGGATGACAAAATCAAAACTTCTGCCTTGAAAAATACTAAGGGCTTCTTAAAGCTTGTTGTTCTCACTAGATTTTGCAAAACCATTCCCAAAAGATATAAGGAAAATGTTTTTTTCGAGCCAACAGCTTACTCCATCTCTTCAGACACTTCGTTATGGAGGAAAATAAGACTTTAAGTACACCATACGAATCGAGCGGTTTGAAGCTGTACAAAACTCACAAAGTGTGTATTATTACGTTTTAATATCAAAAGTTCCAAAAACTAACTAGTTGTAACCATCGCTTTTATTTCAGAGTAACAGTTTTTATATGGTTTAGATTTTTTGTTTCTATGTGGAATTATAATACCTTTTAATTGAACGCTGTTCTAAGCCCGATGGTGAGTTTGTTTGAGATATTCATTTGAAACAAAGTGCTCGAGGGAGCAGAAGTTTAGTTAAGAGATGAGAAAAGTCAAATAAGCTTTATTCAACTTAGTTCGTAAGGCAACTGCTGAAATAACTTGTGTCTCATTAATGACTCGGGTGTTTCATATAAATATTAGGAGGTGCGACAGAAGAAAGCTGTTGATACTCTCTAAAACAAAAATAAATATTCTCTTCAAATTTCACACTGGCACGAGATATATGTATATAAGTAGTTAGTTAGTAGTTTTTGAACAAAGCTTCATATAGGACTAGGTCAGTAACCTCCAGCTTTCTAAAAAAACGTTATTTTTGGACACCTTTTTGTAGGAATTAATGGCTGCGCTCATTGGATCAAATATAAAGGAACTAGTGCGGAGGCGGGAACTTTCATTACTGTAAACACCACAGCTCGATCACCCATTGGTGGAATCAGATTCAATTATCAAACTTTAAGCGTTTCTACCTCATTCTGATGGGCCAGGTAGTCCTTGTCAACGTAATTTTACATAGGCGTAATTTTATCTTGGCTATCAAAAGAGGCTTAAAAATCGAAAAAAAAAATATTGTGCGTATCGGGAATATCTGGTCGATTGTGGATTTCTTGGGCCAAAAGCCTATAAGTTATAATCAGTTCCTAAAGGATCAGTTCTACTTGCGACGGAAAATCGTTCCAATATACATCAAGTTCTACTAGCTTCATTTAAGTATGCTATGGATATCGAATATGGATATTTATTTAGCCAGACTCTTAAAACCACTTGAATCGAAATCGAGGGGATTCGTATTCATCCATGGACTTTTAATACATTTCATTATGTTTACCCATCATGTACCTCCTTAAATTCGTTACGTGATTTCCTTTAAATATCATGGCACAGGTGGCAAGTCATTCGTTTGTCCTTTCATTGCAATGAAAAAATCGAGAATAATAACGTTCCACTTTTTACTCATATTATTTTAATTCAGAACAATAAATCAATCTAATTTTCCAAGTAACCAAAGTTCGTCCTAATCGACCACAATAGTTTTATAAGTTCAAATGCACGATAAGAACTACAGTGAAACATCGTCGAATTCCTCCATGGATAGCTTAAAGTAATTTTTAGTAAGATTAAGTTATATGAACTCCTTATTTTTTAAAGGTTTGTACACTTTTATTCCTTTATGTAAATAATTTCGAATTGTGAAAGATATTAACATAACCTATGCCTTTCTACAGTTGGATCACTTTATGGAATGTTTCCGAGATAGATTAAGGATTTCCAAAAAACGAAACATGTACCTAAAATACGTGTACGCTCTCAAAAAATATATTATTAATATTATTATGTAAATAATTTCGATTTGTGAAAGATATTAACATAACCTATGCCTTTCTACAGTTGGATCACTTTATGGAATGTTTCCGAGATAGATTAAGGATTTCCAAAAAACGAAACATGTACCTAAAATACGTGTACGTTCTCAAAAATAAGTAATGATAAATTGTCTACAACTGCTTTTACGCTGTTCTTCAAAATTTATAAGAATAAGTTATGGGAATTGTATATTACAAATGCTTCTCTGAACAAGCAGTATTGGTATAATGTAGGAACAATCAACCACTAACCAAAAAAACTGCGTGCTGCCTAGTTGGTCACCGATAACCAGAAAATTATATTACTTTAGATAATGGTTATTGCTAACCATCGAATTTTTTGGCTACCTATAATATAAGTAGTTATTCATAACCAAAATATATACTTCTCACTTATCTTGATTACGATAACGAAAATAAAAGATATCTTACGATAATGGTAAAAATTTCCTACAATAGTTAACCAGAATTTCACGTCGGTTTTCCTCCGAAACAAAAAAAAAACATTATTTTCAGTTCCAGGAAAAGGTCATTTTTAGAATCAGCGGATAACCACCTAAATGGGTGTGTTTACTTTTTCTTTACGACTGCATCCACCTGGGAGTGGGCAGAACGATTATTCTATGTAAGGATCAAGCAGCTCACTGTTTCCAGATGATTTCACCCAAGCGTTCTTTGGACTGCTGCGGAACGATGGCTAGGAAGTGAGCTAAAGTGAGAAGGCTGCCCTGGTGGGCATCTGGCTTGAAGCAAGCGGCTAGCTATTGAAATGCGTATTTAAAAAAATTTTCCCAGGATCTGTTATGCGCTTATGCCTTGGACCGAACCACCTGAAAAATATCAACCAATGAAATATTCTGGATCAGAACCCTTAATGGGAATTGTCTCGCTGGGTGCAGGTTGATGTCCTAGAGAGAGTTGAAGGAGGTCATCAGCGCCTCTAGAAAATGAAATGGGCGTGGCAAGGTAATAAAACTATTGCTTTGTGCTGAGAGATAGAATGACGGCATGCTTCCAGAGTATTAGACGTAATAACACCGGGTCGAACATAGTATATATGTATAATGATTACACTTTTTTCAATATCTGAAAAATAAGTGGCTATTGACACAACAAAGCAAGCCGGGTGCTAGTATGACATCATTTGGAGACCTCAAACGACGGTTGTTTATTTAAATAATCACAAAAGGAAATTGGTATGATTTTAACGTACCACACCCATTTCTGCTCTAAGGCGGGCGATACCATGTCCATTCCTAACATTTATGATTCCATGTATACGTATTTTATTCTCATACCAACTTTACACGCTTATTTTGGAAAAAAAAGTTTTACAAGTGTATTACTTTCCTTAACCTAAACTTGAGCAAATTATGTTTACTGAATACTGATATGTTGCATTATTTCGGTCATTTGCAATATCAAACTTTATGCAGCTACAAACAACCGTTAGGTGAACAAAGTTATATTACCCTGGTCTACTTATTTTACAGTGAGGTATATAAAATTATATAAGTGAGACAATAAGACAACGGTTTGAAATTAATTTGCGTTTTCGGCTGTAATATATAAAAAAAAAAATTAAAAGCAAAAGATTTTAATTAGGTTGTTTCAACAGTATTGTTTAACATATAAATAGAGCTGAGAAGGGTATAGAAAAAAAATAATTGCAAAAGGAATTCTGTTGCATATAAATACATATAGACGAAAGTTTTTCTAGTAACATAGTACGGACAGTTATATGAAATATTAAAGTTTCGATGTTAGTAAAACATGGTTTTCAAACAATTCGTTATAGTGTGAAGATGGTTTATTGTAAGCTATATTTTAAATTTAATTAAAATATGTACAAGGTATATGAAATAGTAAAATATGAGTGTCAACCCGTTCGTGTCGCTTGGGGAAAGTTTAAAGGTATATTTAAAGATGGTTGCAATCTACTTGAAAAGGCGAGTGTCAAACTGTTCCTCTCGGTGAGGACGAAATGCGTTTTCTGATTAGATATGCAAAGGGAAACTAATAAATAAATATAGGTAGAATAACGTTCGCGCGGTTTTTTTTTAATTTCCATATATGTACATATGTATATCTGTATGTTTTAAAGTTTTATTTCTATAAAATTGCAACCTATTTTACATACTTCACTTTATTTTATATGCTAAAAGTAAATGGTATTTAACAATAATGGTTAATAATGCAAAAATGAAAGGTATATATATCGAATACAGCACTTCTTTACTTGTTGATCCTTGTTTATGTTCTTCAACTGAAGACCTATTTTCTAATTGGGTTATAGTGGGGCTATGAAAGAAATTTAAGTCTTGATTTACATAGAAAATTGAAAACGATTACTCTAACATAAAACCTTAGAAACAATTTCCATTGACGTATGAATTACATTTACAAAAAAACATCAATTTTGTATGGGATATTTGTTGAAATTTTGTTTATAATATATGAACAAATTATATGGCAGCACATGGTGTGATGAAATAAGTTGATGGTACTTACATAACCTCACTTTGGAAGTAGGAAAAAAGGGGGAAAAAGTAGTATTGTTTTTATTACTTTTTGGGCACTATTTCTAGTGCTTTGAAGATTCGTTCAAATATTTTCGTTTTTTTCGGAAATACCTTCTGCATAAAGATGTTTTACATTTTGCGGCATGAGGGAACATTTTAAGTCGTTAAGCATTTCTTGTACATGGTTCAGTTTAGTAAATTTTTATAAAAATTGCTTCCAGAAACAATAACTCCTGCACAAAAGCGCAACTATGCTTTATTAACCCGCCTTTCGACAATTCATCAACCCACGTTAAAAAATTGTCTGGGGACTCCATAGGAAGGTATCTGAAGTTTGCGCTTAATATACCCAGCGATATACTCGACCGCGTCCTCGTGGAACTGGTTTATATCGCTCTATATGTTGTATCATTTATATATATATATATCATTCGTATCGATGGCGGAGGTATCAGATACATCGAGATATTCGAAGAGGTATTCACAATGGTGACATATGCAAGTTGAGGTACGAAATGTTGAGATGTCAATGAATTCCAAGCCATAGTCAGGAAAAAGGTCCTGAGCACC
The DNA here is from genome assembly GCA_951828415.1 of Anomoia purmunda. Taxonomy (NCBI): domain Eukaryota; kingdom Metazoa; phylum Arthropoda; class Insecta; order Diptera; family Tephritidae; genus Anomoia; species Anomoia purmunda. Next base: position 68,686,504 of record OX639994.1, on the reverse strand, counting down.
GTAATTGTTAAAATCTATGCTGGAGTCATCACTGGATGTTGAAAGTATACGGCGATCTCTTTGTGATTCACTGTGCGATAGAAAATCTTGCGTTTAAAAGCATTAAATAACTCTGCCAGCTTACAACAAAGTTAATCGCTAGACTTTGGCGAACATTTTCCTATTTGCGGATAAATTTTGTGATCGAAAATTCTCAAAATATGAATTTTAATTTTAAACGAAAAATGAAAGAAAAACAAAAGCCAAGAAACAATGATACCTGCAGATACTTTCTTAGCAAAACTGTTAAAAGTAATATGCATGCTCTATTATTCTTTCTATTTTTCCCAGAAATAAACAGAGTTGGCATCACTCTAAGGCTAAGTTAATTTCTTGCGTATAGGGAGAGGACGGTGAACTTTTTCACGGACGGCTCGAAGCTCGACGGATAGGTTGGGGGGTGTCTTCTGCGAGGAGCCGAAAATTCAGGCTTCCGGACTACTGTGGTGTGTTTCAGGCAGAGTTTGCCGCAATCAAGGAGGCAGCCGATTGGCTACTCATCAATGTAATGCCCACTAGGCGGCCTAACATATATTCGGATAGTCAGGCCGCTACTAAGGTCTTAGGATCGCTAATGGTGAGATCAAAACTTGTCGGGGAGTGCCTGAATTCTCTCGCAGCAGCCTCGAAGTCTCTCGGCATTAGACTAATTAGGGTACCGGGCCATAGCGGCATCGCAGGGAACTGCATGGCTGATGAGCTCGCTCGGCAGAGTACCCTGGAAGTTATTTCTCTGCGGTGAAGATAGGTGATTTGCGTGACTTCATTCGGGGTATGCAATGTTTCTTAGGTTAATCTTTCCTGATTTTTCCGACTTACGTCACCGTTCATTTAACAGGTGGTATCACAATGGACTCTTCTATGCCTAAGTGAGTTCCTATTGCGAATTGCGGGAACTATCACATTAACCTAACCCAACCTGTTTTCTTGTTAACTACATGCTGCTCATTTGCCAAATGTATGATATTCAAGTTAAGTGTAAGTGTTACTCAGTGAACTTTACATCGCTTGATTCTATTAAAGCTATTCGCGCCAAATCACCTTACTTGTTGCTATTGCAACAATATCCCACCATTACGAAGCCTGTTGCAGCATTCCGATTAGTGAAGTATACTACGATGTCCAACTACAAGTAGTGCTCTTGTAACGTGTAGCGCGAGGCCTCCCGCCATATAAAAACAAACTTCTAAAGAACAATTAAGGAACGGCCTATGTTCGGGGGCAACCAAACTTTCCACTGCTTTTTTTTGATTTGGTATATTTGTTAGTTAAATTTGAGAGTTGTATGAGAGGGGACGTGATGTTTGTCCGAATTTGATTGAGTTTAGTCAAGTAGTTTCTGAGATATAAGTTTTTCTTATAAAGAAATATCTTGGCATTTTGATTTTCACAAAACACCGTTACGTGGGCATGGCTATTGCGCGATTTCGCCCATTTGTAATGCCGAAGTACTTTGGATTCAGGGCAATGTGTATACCAGGTTTCGTTAAAATAGCTTCGACTGACAGACGAACGGACATACAGACATGGCTTCATAAAGTTCGCTACTAATTCTTCGAATTTTGGTATATAAATATATGTCTATATCTATCTCGGTTATTTTGTTCTGTTACAAACAAAAAAGGAAAATTCACAAAAATGATGAAGATCGGTAGCTCCGATCTTCCCGATTCATTAAAAAAAACTTACGTTTCTTGAACACAAGGTCAGCATGTACTGCGATATTTCTTCAGGTATAGTAGGCCCATTAATCTCCGCTTCGCTGGGGAATACGTTACGCATAAAAAGTAGTTCCCAAATGATACGTATGGCCTTTCATCAATAAATATTGTCGACGTAAATTCCCGGCGAATTTTCAGACACTGCAAACAATCAGTCAATGTATGGTTTGCTCAATCACATACACCAACCATTTCGCAATTTTACATCCAGCGAAGTGTCGCGCCATGGCAATAAGTCCATTTTTCGTTTCAGACGACTGGACTGCTTCCCCGTTTTAGTACGTCGAGGTCTCTTTACCATCATGCAGAGCTCCTTAGCAAGGCCAGTACGGTGCTTTATGACGTCACGAGAAAAATTTTAAAATTGAAGTGCAAGGAAAGCCTCAGGTGGCTGACTTCAGCCAGTCTTTAAAGTATCGACCGTCGAGCAGAACGCAACAATCAGACGAGGCAAACAACGAGGTAATATGATATTTAACCGGTTTTCGTTTTTGTTTTTGAAATTCGAGTATATAAATTTCTATGCACTTTATTATATTGTTATTAACTTAAATTGTTGCCTAGTGTGGCAACTTCACCACATTAAGTGACCGCTCTGCCTCTCAGTGGAAACAATGACCTTACCTGGAAAACTTAATTTTACAATGATAAACTACGCTCTGAATCTTGCACATTATCTCCATATATTCCTCATTTCCAGTTATATATTCTAAATATGAACCAAGCCAAACCATACGATTTTCTAGAGCGCTGTCAAATCCGTTAGAAAAAACTAACGAAAATTTGACTGCAGACTTTTTAACATTTTATAAAAGTTTATTTGCGAACAGCGACATGCATAAAAAGATTTATTTACTTTCATACGTATATAAATTTGAATAAGCAATTGCGGAATTATTTATATTTCTTCATTTGTTTTACAAATATCAATGATTCACTTAATTTTTGTTTACGTAATAAAGCAAGTAATTGTTAAATACTTCTGGCGCAGCCATACTGCCTTTGAGCTGTACAAATTAACATGACAAATATAAATATATTTTATACAAATATGTACGTAGTATGTATGTATGTGATAGTATTCTTGAATGCAAAAACAGCTGAATAACAAATATTAAACTTTAAATAAACTTTAAAAAAATAAGCGGGAAATTTTAAAAGAGTCTAGGAAAGGAAGAATACTTAAGAGATGAATATTCAAGCCCCAGACGGAGAAAGTGAAAAGTTGAAAATCAAAAAGTTAGTTATTTGTGCTCGACTGAAATAGCAAATACAAAAACTCTGAGTAAATACTTCAAAAAACCAAGCAAACTCAAACAAACGCCCAAAACCGCTAAGCACCACAAACGGTGGCTGAGTTAGTAACTGCAGCTACGTATATGGATATGTATGTCGGTTGTTGATGATGCGGGTGTAGATACGAACGGCTGCTCTATTTAGTCTTCATATCAATCTTCCTCTCTTTCCATACATATGTATGTATGTATATAGACATTGTGTGCTCATGTCCTCTGTCAATACTAGAGCTGTGGTATTATTAAATCTTTACAAGGACTTCTTTCGAAAAAGTAATAAAAATTCATTTCAACTGAACAAATAATCATAAAAACGACCACCATAACAACAAAAAGTAGCGGCATGGAGAATTTTAAGGTTAAAAAATGCAACCAAATCACGCAAGCAAGCCGAGTGAAGCCAAGTGTAGCAACGAAATTAAATGAAATGTTAAAATAGCACAGTCGGAACGAAATAAATGGGGTAAAGTTTTAAAATTAATTTGGAAGCCTTCTTGAAATAATACTCCAACTTCCATTCCATGCTTGAATGATGCAAACGAAGCACCCAGCTGGTAAAAGGGATGACCACATCAAAACAAAACCACAATTGGCTGCATATTGTTTTCCACTGGATATGTTTGTACGTTTCTACTATAAATGCATAACATATTTAGAAATAGTTACACTCTGCAGAAAAAATTTGTACAAGTGGACAAGAACATTTCCGATTCTACACCGGAATTCGCAAACCACGTACAGGAAGAGTGTGAAATAATCAGAGCATTGAGATACAATCACATACCATCGTGGGTCAGCGATTGAATTCAACCTCCGATCCAAGAATATACATAGAATCTTTATTGTATTATAATCAATTTCTTAACCATTATTTTAATTTCAAAGCAATCGAGTTAAGCCACAGTTTTATTAATATCATTTCTCCCCACTAGTGCTAACCAAAGCTGCCAATCAAGTTTTCAATACTCAAACAAAGAGCACTCTATGTAAAACAAAGTTTAATTTAAGTAAAAGAAACAGGCCGTTAGTACATATTAAAATATATTATATTAAATTCAAAGGATATAGAGCATCCAATTTTCAACATAAGCTTTAAGCTTGAAGTCATACTAGGACCGCTGAATGAAAAAATTACCTTAATATGGATCGTGTTTAAAAACTACTACGATATTTACAATACATTTATTTGGGGTTTAAAATTTTTGAGTCTTATTTTCTTTCAGACGTGAACATTTTTTTTTACTAAAACTAAAATCGATGTCCGTTCGCCCGTGCATCGGACAATTGGAGTAAACATTGGGATAATGAAACTTGGTATGGACATTTCTATCAAGCCAAAATAAGTTGGTATTGCAAATGTGCGAAATCGGATAATAACCACGCTTACATAACGGTGTTTTGTGCAAATCGAAATAATCGATATAAAAGGTAATTTGCTCAAAGTTAACTTACATGATTGGGTTGCAGAAGGGAATAAGAGTAAATTTGTTTTGGAAAATATGGCGGGGTCACACCCCTTTGGAGCATAGAGGTATATATCCGACACTATTCTATCAAATTGTACACATATTTCATTTTAAGTCTGAAAGCCACATTTCGGTAACATATGAAAACCACAAGAACGAGATATTTAAACAACTATTTAAGACAATTTGCTCAATTTAAATTTGTATGATGGGGTTGCATAAGAAATTCTACTGAAGTAAAATAAGGAATTAGGCTTTAAACCGCCCACTATAGAGCAAAAAGGTATATATCCGAAATTATGGCGTCAAATTCTATTAAATTTGGAAAACACATTGCGTTTCAAGTCAGGAAGGAAAATTTCAAAACTTATAAAAAAGTCAGACAAAAATAACTATTAAAGACAACTTGCTCAAATTTCTCATGTAGAATGTTGTTGGAAAACGAAATGTACGAAAAGTAGCATGTTCAGTACGTATACGCTTTGTATATCAAATCAGTAAACATATGTAATATCAAAAATTTATGAAATCGGAGTATAACCAAAAAAAAAAAGGGATATTTCGGTAACTTATTCAAAATTTTTGGAAATAAAAAACTACGCCCACTTCATATAATTTAGAATAAATCATAAAAATTCGATATTCCAGCAGCAGTAAAAGGTAAGTAAATCAAATCGGATCTATGTACATGATTGTATTGGAAAGCGCCAGACTGTGGTAACAAAAACTGTGGACATGGGCGGGATACTGCCCACTTTAAACCAAATAGGTATATTTCAGAGCTAACTCTACCAATTTTGGTATATACATTCACAGATTTAAACTTAATAAGCATAATTTCAAAATATATTCAAATGGGACCAACAAAATAACCCTTTTGAATATTATATACATATACTAGACAGAAACCTCGATCTTCTCTTATATTACAGTGTATTACAAAAATCATGAAAAAATCGTTGCTTTAGAAACTATGTAACGTAGTCTGCTTACATTTGAAGTATAAGATTGATAACACTAGTTTACAGTACATTTGTTGCCGAAGAAATTTTAGCTGTTGCTGACTACATATAATATGCTATTTTCAAAAATATAATTATAATATTTTTATCAGCTCTAGTTTCTGAGTTTCAGCTATTAGAAGCAGTCATAGAATTTCTAAATTGAGTATCATTCGTAAGTTGTCTAATTTGAGGGCCATCAAAGATACCGGCTTTAATCTTTTCCATAGTGAGCTGAGGAAATTTTTGGCAAATGTAAGAAAAGCAGTTCCCATTTTTATCTAGTGATTTTACAAACTGTTTCATGATGCCCAGTTTTATGTGTACTGGTGGAAGGATAATTTTGTCACGAGATACTAATGAATTTTGGACTATATTGTGCTTTCCAGGCTCCATATTTGCTCTCAAGGGCCAGTTTTTTCTTACCCAATGTTCTTGTTTAGCTCTACTGTCCCAAAGACATATAAAACAGGGAAACTTGGTGTAACCACTTTGTTGACCGAGAAGAATGTTGACCATTTTTAAATCGACACAAATTAGCCACTTATGGTCATTGTATTTTATTTTGTTCAAGACTAGCGAAATGTTACAATATTCCTCCTTTAACTTTGTACTGTGGGCAATAGGTACCCCAGCATATTTATTTCCATTATGTAATAGAATACATTTTAGGCTACGTTTTGAGCTGTCAATGAATAAACGCCAGTCATTTGGTTCGTATTGCTTCAAGCCCATTTTTATCAACAATTTTTTGATATCTGAACAAAAGGTAATGCCATCTTCTTCGGAAAAATAACACCGTAATTCTGTATCTCTTTCACGATAAAAGCTTATTTTAGTATCCGAGGATAGCAAATTTTTTTCTTTTAGTCTTGATGCTAACAATTCTGAAGCTTGTTTAGAAAGATTTAAATCTCTTACAAGATCATCTAACTCATTTTGGGAAAAGCATTTTGGCTCATTAGACATAGCTTCAAAATCAGGATCATTTTGTGATGAGCTTGGTCCTTCAATGTCTTGCTCTAATGGTTCAGATATATTTTTAAGCTTTGAAGAGTGAGGTGAACGCTGCACTGGACGTTGAACACAACTAGTACTTGGGTATTGCCATTTAGCTCGATTTTTAGTGTTTAAACCGTTTATGTTCACACTACAAAAATAACAGTCTATGAGATGATTTTGTGGCTCTTCCCAAATAGTCGGTGTTCCAAATTTAAAGGCACTTCTTTTACCACTTTTCCATAATCTTAAATATTCCACACACGATTTACAAACACAATTGGGAGCCCAAGGCTTCTCATTTTTATCCAAGAGCATCCCAAAATACTCAAAATAGGTATTTTTCACCAACTCTGATATAACTTTTCTACTATTGTTAAACACACATTCTCCGCATATATAGCAAAAATGATCTGGATTGTTTAAACAACGTCTCCTTGAACTACTCATGACGCAAAAACTAGAGAAACTAATTTTAACACTGTAAAATATGCCTGTTATCGATTAATATATATGATATAAATTAATATAAATGGTGAAATCAAAAACAAAGTAACTCGAGCTGCTCAAAAAATTTTGAGGGTAGATTTGACAAAAACAAGTGATGAGTGAACAATATCAACCACAGGATTCGCGGCAACAGACAAAAAGTTTAATATTGTAAACCAGTGTAATGAAATACATGCATTCACAAATGTTGGTAATAGCGTGACGTTTGCCACATTAGAGCAAATTGGTATGTATATCTCCGAACTTCATTGCCAAGCTCTGCCAACTTTCGTTTCTAGTCAGACAGCGTAATTTCGAAAATCATAGAATTTAGACAAACGCCAGGCCCACCTTCTATGCGTATGCCGGTAATTTACAAGAAATCGAAATATTCGTCATTTTACTAATTCATGGCGAATTCTTTTCTTTCACAATTGTTACAAATAATGCAATTAGGGTGAAGAATACGTATAAATCAAAATTCTTTAAAACGGGGGTATTCAAGTCAAAAGATATGTTGAACAGCAGTTTCCTCTTAAATGAGGGCATAAGTCAAATTACAAGGAATTAACTTTTTTATTGTATAAGGCGGACCGCCGCTTATTGGATGGCTCGTCCTCAACGCAAAATAAACACACGCACGGTTCGATTTTAAAACAGTTTATTAATATTTTAAGTACAAGTTTATAGATATTTTAGCTTATATCAAGAGCTAACTAATTTATGTCCGTATCGGTTGGTGGTAGTTTGGTGACTCTCGGTTCGTTATTCTGTAGTCATTGTCCTGCCCTACTTTTATTCGCTTGTCGCTGTCTCTCTCGATTTCCTGCAGTTAGACAGGGCTGCTATTACGCGTGTATAAGGGGACTATGTAAGTCTGTACGTTTGTCCGCTACGAGTTGTCCGTACGCCCGATCCCACATATATATATATATATATATATATGTATATACCCAAATAGGATTCATCCACTCCGAGTAGTTGCGGATAATAGATAAATTCCACCGCCCACTTTTCCAAATTTATGTTGATATCGGGGATCACTGGAACCTACTTTGAAAATTTCATAAAGAACGGTTCAGTACTCTGGACGCCTATAAAAGATTAACATTGAAGTAAAAACATGCGCCGGATCCGTTGTACCCGAACTTATTATATTCCTTACTTATTATATATAAAACTAACTGTTTTTATTGAAAACAATAAGCACTGTTTATTTAATATTAAGACTTATGCTGGGTGTTTAAAGTTACGACATTGCCCGCCAAGGTATGATCGCTATTACGAGAAGAAAAAGCTTTTTATAATTATTGATGCTACTTATCCCGGCAAAGATTCGAACTTGAGGCACTTCTGCGTAGCTTTCTCTATCATTCACCATTTCTCTGTATCTGTACCGCTATATCTTTCTTTCAACCATGTTACGAAATTTGCTTTAAAAAATTCACTCTCCATTTTCGATTCGCGGTTAAGAAGTTTCACTTCAAAAATATATTTTTTATCACAAAAACAAACTTTGTTTGCATCAATATTAAAGCAAAAAAACACGGGGTACGGTAAGATGGTGGAAGAGGATTAAAAATAGTATGTGAGTTAATGGTTTTTTATTACTGAAGTTGTGTGCTATAGATAATTCGAAGGCGCATTGATCGGATGTGCTGAGACAGGTAAATTCTGCTGCTCATAATCGAATTGTAAATGCTGTGAAGCAACTATTGGCTGAGCGTTTGCCATTTTTCATTAAATTATGCACACAAAGTTTATAAAAAGCAAATTTATATTAACTTTGCTGTCAGTTAAGAGCTAACCTTAGTTTTATGTATTATTTCTAACTCGAAGCATTTTGTTGTCTGATAGATATTTTAACTAGTTATAAGCCCTAGATCCGTTGGTGTGTCGGTTGTTTAGTAAACGGTGCATAATTTTACCATAATCACAATGGTTAACAAGCTAGCGTAACTTCGTGTACACAGTTTCCGAGTTTCAAGTTATTGCCAACTTAGGACAATCATTCTAGCCTATTCCATGTTGCTCTTAACGGTATATAAATAGATACAAATAATGGGTTGATGTTGTGCATTGGCTGATTTCCCGTCCTATCTTAAAATTTAATGTAAAGCACTTCAAAACTAAATTATACAGAGTGTACCAAGCAGTCGAGAACAAATAGATTTTAAAATTATTCCTATATTTTTTTCAAAAAAGCTGATTGTGTTTATTGAAATTTCTATAATGAAGTAAGTGATTTATAGCTTATATGTGTATTTATCTACCAAAATCTTCTTTTGCGGCAATAGCAGTTTCGATCTTCTGCCGGCATCGTTTGCGGGTCCCGCATAAAAGATTACTCTGCTCATAGAAGGTCAATGGTGTTACTCTTCAAAGGAGGCCTATGCTATCTCTCCAGAGGTATCACAACTGATTCTAAAAACTCACTGCCTTCTTTAAGGAAGTTCAAATAATTTTTATTTTCTTCATCAATATATTCTAGTTATTTAAGTATGTAGTTTACTGCGTTACCCATAAAGTAAATTTGATAGCTTTTGAATGTACGTATGTGTGCGCGTAAGCATATAAAATAAAATAAGGGCATACTTCCAATGCACTTTTACACAAATTGTTCACTATTAACAAACAGAACAGTTTCCGTAACTGGCGTTTCTTTGTATATATTTTAATTAAAATGTATGTTATTAAGCCAAATTTGCCATGGAAAACATGCGGTACCTATAGTTGGCAACTTGAAAAGACGTAACGCTAATTTTCGATGGAGGGTGAATAAAATAAATTTTGTGTATTTTCCCAAGCAAAAATACTCAAGGTAATAATATTGATGCAGATGTTTTACGAAATGGTCAGGACATCTCTGCTTTATTTCGGTTAAATTTTTTGATATTTTACAAATTTTTTTACTTGCAGGAAATAAACATATAAAGACTTAATCATATTGTTTATTTATTTACTAATTTCGCAAACAAACAGTTTACTGACTATAGTACAGTTGATCCTTGTAGCTATGAGGCAAAAACGTAATATTTTTGTTCCATTTCACTGAATTCCGAAATTAGCTTTCTCTATTTATTTTATTGAAAATCAACAGACAAGCTTCCAAAACTTCCGAAATGTATATAGTTCTAAAGGGTCTTGCAATAGGGACGCTACAAAAGTAGACCGATAGTGTCAGCAAACGACGCCATATTTTTCCCCGCTCTTTTGACATTTCTCTTCAGTAAGATTTGCCATTTCATCATGGAAAGATATCCGATCCAATAACGAGTCGAAATTACTACCGAAATTCGAAGTCAGTGGCCTCAACTTTAAGAGCGCTACGTCCAATTTATGGTCGTCGTCGTTTCTGGCTGAATGGCTTCGTCAATAAGCAAAATATGCATTATTGGACAGGCAGCAATCTACACGTACTCCATGAGTCAACATTATCTACATCCCGAAAAAATTGCGGTTTGGTGCGGTTTATGGGCCGGCGGCGTCATTGGGCCGTACTTATTCCGTGATGATCAAGACCGGCACGTTACTGTGAATGGGAATCGCTACCGCTCAGTGATAACCGAATATTTTTGACCCGAATTGGATGATATGGACTTGGACAATATTTGGTTCCAAGAGGACGGCGTCACACGCCACACAGCGAATGTCACAATCGATTTATTGAAAACCAAGTTTGGTGAACGTGTTATCTCACGAAAGGACCCAGTCAATTGGCCGCCTCGGTCGTGCGATTTGACGCCGTTAGACTATTTCCTGTGGGGCTACATCAAGTGTATGGTCTATGCCAATAAGCCAGCGACGATTGATGAACTTCGTACGAATATCGAACGTGAAATTGCAGCAGTATCGGCCGATTTATGCTTGAAAACCGTCGAAAAGTGGGTTCAGCGTCTGGACTTCTGCAAGCGTGCCCGTGGTGCCCATGCAAAAGAAATCGGGTTCCATACATAATGGCATCGAATGTATTTTCACAGGAATAAAGAATTTATTTCATATCCAAAACCGTTTTTGTTTTATTTAAAAAAAAACTTTTGTAGCGTTCCTATTGCAAGACCCGATATATACTCTGTACTTTTCGATGCATGTCATGACATCATTTATGAATATGTCGTTAAATTTAAATGAGTAAAATATTTAAGACGTTTACAAGGTGCCGTACTAATCATATTATGAATTTTTACACAGTTACAAAAAATTTGGTTGTAATTTCAAGTTCTCAAATCATTTACACCTTGTGAGCCTACTAATAGTTTTGTTAGAGCTGTCACCATCGCAAATCCGGTAGGGCGAAGTATTGTCTAGCCAAGCATGAAGTTCTAGTTTCGACTTCTGGCATTACGTTTTTTTTTATACCTTTTATCAGCCCTGACCATCTGACGCTCCTTTCAATTCTCATGAAAATAAAGTGTGCAATTCAAATTACACATTTTGTCGTGGTATTAGTTCATCACGCTCAGTTATGGTTGCCACGTTGGCTCAATTGTAAAAATCCCCGGTCAAACAAAGGATTTCGAAATAAAGCATTTTTTTTCAATTTTTTTGGTTTATTTCATTTCATATTCATTTATTGATTAACACATTAGTACAGTAAGGTCAAAGATGTCTTTTGTAGTAAAACAATATAAAATACACTAGTGAACACTTAAAATGAACAAATAAATAAGTACATATGGAAATTAAGTTACAAATTATATTAAAAACAATAATGATATATAAATAATGATTTTAAAAACTAGAACTTGGAAGCAATAACAAGGACTTACAACGAATAACTTTCTTTGAATTCTCCAAGGTTGCCATGAAGTTTTAAACAATTATTAATTCAGCAAATAATTACTTGTAGAATCAAATAATTCAAATAATCTTTAGTTCTATGCAAAGAGGAAATTGTTTTTAATTGAAGAAGGGTTCAGTTTTGAAGCCCAAATAAGAATTTTGCCATTAAAATATTTCTTTCTTCATAATACGACAAAAGTTTTCTCACACTTCATCTTGGCACATTTTACTTGGAAGCTGTAAGAAAATAGCGCCAAAATATAACTCTATAAAATTATGAGTTATAGTAAGAGACATATAAATCTATTTATTAATTACACACCACGAGTTCGAGTGAAATAAATATGATTTCATTCATCTCTGAAATCAATCAAATATTGGAAAATTGGAAACTATATTTTCATGAATTAAATCAAGAAATTTTCTTAAACATAACCGGAAATGTTGTCATAATATTAAAAATACCAATAAAATGCTACTAAATTTCTAGTGTTAGTATCAACAGAACTAAAAAATGTACTCTTTTATCTATTCAAAATAGCTTAAGAGTGTTTTTTTGTTTAAGATACGGTTTTTGTTACATAGAAATCAAATGTTCTCATATAAATAAGTGTACCTGGACATACATAAGCCCCCGGCCTTTTTTTCCACAAGAAACACCATATTATTATTACTAACAACATTTTTTGATATTGAAGATATTGAAATACAAATTGAGGGGCCTACAGTTTTACGTCGTCTCCGAACGGCAAATAATTTTTGTGAGAAGTAGTTGTCATGGCAGAAATACGCTCGGAAAAAACTATTTCTATAATTTTTTGATGTTACTTGCCCCGGCTAGGATTCGAACCCGAATGAAGCGCGCACACACTTCTCACTAGGCTACTAGAAAAACTCCTATGATTCGCAGCCTTTCGCATGTACATATATGTATGTGCCTTAAACCCACTTCCGATTTTGTCACGTGCGTTATCACCTTGTTTTCAAAGTTTTCAGGCCGCCTAGTTTTTTTAAAACAAAATATCCTTTGATTGCGACATAAATGTTTGGCTTTTTAGTAACTTCTATTTTCATGAAACTTATATTACTCTAGTTGCCTACGAATATCGTTTTCTTGCTAATTTGTATGAAATTCGTTACCCTTTGCCAAAAATTCCAGAGTGGGCACTGTTTGCATTTTGCTTAAAACTTGATGACAGTGTAATTGATGAGCTGAAGTCATTCAAAAGTAGTTTTTTCTTTGCACAAATTTTTTTCCCCCGTTTCTTTCGTTGCTTTTATACTGCTGCATAGTAAAATTATGAAAATTAATGAGACTTTGACACTTTTTGCTCACACCTACGGAAGTAGAGGCTATGAGTATATTTTTATGCAGTGCGTATATTTGCATGTATAAGTACATATCTATATATAAGAAAGCGCTTTAATTATTTTTCTAAACGAGAAAAAAGATATTGTAAGAAATTGTTTAAAAAATTGTGTTTACTTCACGGCACAAGAAAATATCACTTTTGTAATTTGTTCTAAAATGTATTAAACAACTATTACATTTTTTTAATAAAAAACATTTCAATAAAATAAGCTAATCATTATCTTAGGAGACCCACTTAGACTTATAAAAAGAGTTTATTATAATACCACTTATTATTTGACCAGTAACGTACACCGTGACCTAAAGGTTATCAAGAAAGAACGCTGTGTGAGAAAAGTGAAGATCCGAAAGCTACTGAATTCCATACCTGGGAGCTTATCTGAGGTGTTATTGGTACTTAAACCTCATCCTCGCATAGTTGGAACAGCTGAGTAGAAAATGAAAAGATGATTCCTCCTTGTCGTAATCTAAACAGCTGCGACAAAAATATTCGTATACTATATTTAACCAAACCGCATGAATACCTATCGGACAATGCCCGGTCAGACCTACTACGACCAGTCGGGATGAGGAAGGTTTGGGGTCGACTTCCCCCAACCGCTCGAAAAGCTCAAGATTTCTGCTAATTTTGAATTCATTGTTTGTGGGTCCCAACTCAGAACTGCTAACCAAAACCCGAAAGTGCTGTCGCCCTTAAGTGGCCTTAAAGTCATGCGAGGGTTGACGCACACCCTTGTGAGGAGAACGTACAGAGCCAGATCGTACGGAACGACGGGATTCCTCTATACCGCACTTACACCACCAACTAATGACGACAGGATTGGAACATACCCTGAGGCTTGCCAGGTTTTTGTGCGATAGAGACTACCCCGGATTATCCTATCAGCCATTTCTGCTGAGTTTCACCTAAACATATGTACATGATCACCGTGAGCCTTCCTCCACATTATGATGGAAAGATAATTCGATCTGCAGAATTATCATCGGCCTACCCACCGCGCCATTATCTCAATTTTTTTAAGCTGGGGAAAGATGCGAAGCGAATGTGTCTGGATGTGAACGAGGGCAAAGCAAAGTACCTCCTGTCATCCAATAAACAGCCAGTGCATACGTGCCTTGACTCCAGCGACGCTGTTGACAATTATAGTTTTGAAAAAATGGATGCCCTTGTTTATCTTGGAACCAGCATTGACACCGATAATAAATTTAGCCGCGAAATCCTACGTAGAACCCTTCTTGCCAGCAAGTGCTATTTTGGGCTGAGTAGGCAACTGCGTAGTAAAACCCTATTAAATGGCGCAGAAGAATGGACGTGGTCAACATCGGATGAATATGAACTATATGACTTAGTGTAAAAAATTTACAAAACTAAAGCAATATTTACATAAGGTGTTTTTTGGGGCGATTCACAGTTAAACAAATTTTGTATGAAAACGTATTTAATTAAATCATTGTGAGTTGTGATTACTGTTCAAAGACAACATAAATAAATTTATTTATAAAGAAATGCCAAAACAAAAAATTTTAATGGTGGTCATATAGCCACGATGCATTTATTTTTGAAATATTTATACGAAACCCATTCAAGCTATTCGTCTTGCAAAAACGACAGCATCTTGCATATATGCTTTTTGTATATACTCGTAAGAAGAAAGATGTCCATGGTTTATTTTATTTCATTCCTTATGATTGAATGTTCGCCCAGTAAAACACAGTTACCGGGACAATGAAATCAGCTGGTAATAGCGTTTGCGAATGTAAAATTATGGCCACAATGGTTTGTAGTTTGTTGCTGTCGCTGTTCTGTGACGACAATAGAAATAAGTATAAAGCCGCGAATAAATGTCGGGCGAATTTAGGTCGTTGGTATTGTGCGCACAGTATTCGTGTGAACGTCTGTAATGACCAAAAATATTCTATCTGAGGCATGAGAATCTGGTATGAGAAAGATATAAACAAAACTTTGCCACTTTTTAAAGAAGACGAAATAAAATTTCGGCGTGAAAATTTTGAATTTTTCTAGTTTTACAAGCTTACATATACATATTATATTTATTTTTGAAAATTTTCATTTAACCCTGACAATCCTGAACGGATTTAATGGTATATCAGATTTTTCCGAGTTAAATCTCTTAATGTGGTGCAAATGAATGCTTAACATTTTTTTTATGTTTATACACACATACTAGATATAATATAATCCTGGGTAAGCGCCACTGAATATAGTAATTCATTTTGGTAAAGCAGTTCTAACCATGTTTAATGCAAAGGAACTCTTTAATTTTACGCAATCTATAAATCTATTCCAATCATCAGAAAATAAAGATCATCATATTAAAAATGAATAAATAAATAAAAAAATTTGCTCATACTCACAATATGTAAAAAGAAAATATCTGCTGCGCATTCATTGCTTGTAGGAAACAAATCTAATAGCTTCCCCACAACTTTTTCATCATTTCATTAAACTTTAATGTATGACATTCTTATCTAATTTGATGAAGCCTGAAATTGATTGAATATTGCAGCATTGCTTTCGGATTCTAAGCAATAATTAAAATTTCTCGCTTCTACCACGTCGATAAATTGTGCACTTAATAATAGTAATACGAGTACATTTCACCAGTTTTCGAAACAATATAACTTCTTCGAAGATACTCGTAATATAAAACTATCCTCACGAAAAATGTTCTCACTTAAAATGTGTTCTTTCTAATCGCCGTTTATTTGCTACAATCAATTTGTACTACAGGATGTGTATCATTTTAAATCATCCTGTGACAAAATACTGTCAAAAGTAAATGTACCACCCATTATTAATAACGGGTGATTTTTAAGAGCTATCTGAAATTTTGAATAAATAAGTTTATTTGAATCGATGTTCCATCCGTTTAGTCGAATTTTGGCATAGTCTTTCAAACATTCCGCCCGGTATCTCACGAATAAAGAATAAAGCGCCCGATGAACACCCTTAATAGAGCACCCATTTTGAGTTCAATAATTTGCAATTGTTGTTCGTTTATAACAGGATTCACGATTAAGTTATAGACCACTCTGAAAATGTTTGACCAAACTGAAGATTTTTGACAGTGACACAAGACATGAAACGTGCGCGAGCTGTCAAAACCAGTTTTGCCAAAAGAAAATAGCTAAAATCACCCTTTATAATAATTTGACATTTACATACATCATATAGCTTGATGTTGGGTCGAACTTGCCTCTCAATTTGCGGTGGACGAATCGATGTTCAACCTACTAGTTAATGTATCTCAAGCTTTGCACAGTGTTTTTCGAAAAATTTGTATTTAAAAAATGTTAGATTTTTTCGACTGATATTATTTTTAATATTTAATAGTCTTAAATTATACCTGCATCAAAGTTTTTGGGTATTTCCGCGGAGAGAGCTTGAGGAGTAGATATCAAAGCATTACAATCTGTATATATTTTCTTTTCTAGCTTTCTCGTTATATCAGTAAATATTTAATATTTAAAACAATTACTCTTATATTTCCATATTACTAAGCTTATTGTGATTTCTTGCAACATCCGAATTCTCGTATTTTAAATCCTCGTGGGTCGCCTTTGGCGTTGGACTCTTAAAAATATTTTTTTACAAAACTGCATGCACCTACATATTTGCATAATTGTTACCATTTCAAGTAGAAGTCTCATTTGAATGCCTTTACAAGCGCTGCGAGGAATTTTCGTAATGAAATTCTTCAACGCTGTCATTTGCTGCACACCGGATAATTATAATGGAAAAATTGTTAGCATAATTCGAGGCATCTTTAAGTATGTGTGCGCATAGGTATTAAAACGTTTTTGTCATAGATTACATAGCCAACAGAAAATGTAATTCGGTAGTAATTTCCGTAGTTGTAATTAGTGAGCACTGAAATGGAAAATTAATGGGGGCGATGTGGATCAAATTGGCTAAAAAGGCGCTTTCAGATGGAATAGAAATAGAGCTGTACATCTGGAATTTTATTCAAGCCTACTTATTTACTGGCATAGATGCTTACCTGCGTATATATTTACACTATTACATAACTCTTACCAATTGCATAATATCACTGTGTAAATATGTAGTTATAACAGCGAATTTATGAATAAAAAATAACTCAGCAACGATGATGAGTCATAAAGGAGTTCTTGAGACTGGAACTACTTCGATTCTTACAAACGAAGGTTAAATGCACACACCGAACGTATCTAAATATCTTAAATATGGATTAGAAGTAAATTAATTCGTATGAGGTTGGTGCTGTAAGGGCCATTAAGACTACAAAATAAGGGGAAGGACCCCTACCTTCATAGCTGAAGACGCTATTGAGCAAACTTTTTTATTGCTTTTTTAAATTTTGTGCACCGAAAATCTGAAATACCGCTCAATTTCTGATTTTATTATAGTTACAAAATAACAAATTATTTTGATTAAAAAAAAGTCACTAAATCAATAATAATTTTCGTAGTTGGTCATTTGGCCAAAGTCAAAAATTGGGGCTAAGTAGTAGTAAGAACTATAAGAAACGGTTTTTTCGTGTATTTTGTAGTGTTAGATAATGAATGTTTGTTATCAATTAGTGTTTATAGTTTTCTTCCAAAAAAAAGTAAAGAGGAGCTTTAAACACCCGGCATATATTTTTATTTCAAGTATATAGAACTTTACGTAAAATACCGTTAGTAAAGAGGTTGGCGTGATTTTTGTCTGATCTTAAGAATTTTCGAAACCAAAATTATAGCGGGCGGTACAACGTCTATTTTCCAAGCAATTAATTAGCCTATTCCTTTATCCTGTATATCAAATATGAGAAAATTAGTTTAGCACATTTCCATGGGCGTGGTTATTATCCGAGTTCGCCTATTTTCAGTACCGACCTACCTTGAGTCGAGGGCAATATGCTAATTCAGTTATCGGGTGCGCGGACAGACGGACGGACAGACTGTCTGTATCGGTTGCGAAGTTATATTTCTCTTGGCACGAGTGCGCATTCGTAGTTATGATTCATATTTGTTTAAGTAGTTAAAAAACTGGATCGCTGTTATGTACAAATATGGACACATTGAGAGATATTTAAACATATCGCCTCAAGGTAAGATCTTTTAAATAAATTTATATTTGATAAGAAAAGTCATAAAATAGTATTAACTTTTTGCATATACATATGTATGTATTTACATATCCAACAATAATTTTATGATCTCAAGGCCAGTTTTTAATAGAAAGAATTATACCCCACGAAACACTCAGAGACATAAGAGCAGAAAACTTGCGTGATACCAGCATTCTCGTTCTTGAAAGAGTAAGTACCACTAAAACTCTTGGTATTCAATGGAATGCCTTATCAGATGCCTTCTCTTACAGCACTGTATCAATCGCTGCCACATCCGTAAGCACTAAGCGACAAATCCTCTCCTCCATTGGGACACATTTTGCCACGCAAGATGGGTATTGCCTATAAGGTTCCAAGCTAAGCTCCTCATGCAAGAGTTGTGGATTTACGAAACTGATTGGGATGAGGAAGTCAAACCCATTTGCCTCTCAAATTGGATGCAATTTGTGAACAATCTGCAAACAATCCCTTATATCCAAATACCCCGATGGGCAAATTGCATCCTGAACCAAGTTGTTCAACTACATGAGTTCTGCGATGCCTCCGAGAAGGCATACTGTGCAAACTTGTATCTCCGCACCACATAAGGCTGCCGAGTCACCTCGCATCTGCTGGTGCTTAAAGTAAAGTTGCGCCTCTCAAAACTATCAGCCTACCACGTGGCGGCATATGCCCGGTGACTCTTCGGCATTATGGTGGAATGGTCCAGAGTGGCTACCAAAGCACCCCGAGGCATGCCCATAATCCGATACATCGCACCGCCAGAGTTCCGTTCAATGGAATCTCTTTACACAACTGAAGAAGATCTTCCTGCTCTTTTACACGCCATGAAAGTTATGGCTACAGCTTTACGTTAATAAATAAACTAAAGAATAAAGATAACGAAGTCCTCGTGACTTCCGGTACTTCCCTCGCGAAAATGCGTGGTTGAAAGATTTGTTGCCAACCTACAAACGAAATTCATACAGTGCTCAATCCATTCTCAAATAAAGACGGTATCTTCCGCTTCAATGGTCGTTTAACACACTTTGAGATATCATGAGCAACGCCCCATCATCATCCCCGAGAAATCCCGATTTGTAGTCGCGCCTCATCTCTCCGCTTTCCCAAGACCCAACCAATTATTTATACGGCACTTCTCAAATATGGTCCGATATGGTCACTCCCTGAATCAAACCACGAAAACTAACCACTGGCCTACGCTAATTTAATATACTAAAGGCAAGTAAATATCAAAATAGTACTACAGTTTTCGGATTTTGGTAGAGTGTACCGATGCTTAGATGGAAAAGGTGTTGGCCGCACAAGAACCGTGAATCCGCCATAAGCATTTTAAGTGTATGAGTAATTTTTCGTGATTACGCAGACTACAATATAATGGTATCACTTTTTTCTAGGTTTTTTGGTTCAGAGCTCACAGCAAAAAATAACTGAAAAATTTATGAAATTTTATCTCGGATATTCCAGCTGCTCACCCTTAAATCATAGTCCTTTAAAAATTTGCCGTGGTCATCATCAGCATAAAGAGGTCTCATCCGAGGCGTTTTGTTGAAATTTTTTATTGGAAGCTGTTTTTGCGTGGCGAGCGCTGGCGGAAAATGACTGGCAATCAGAGACTTCTACACACAGCTCCATCCTCTGTTACAATCACTAAGCTAAAAATTGTAGTTGCGAACATCGAAAAAGTTAGAAGTCGAATTAGAGAATGTGCAATGTATTGATTGATTGTAATTCTGTCTACTTGTCTTAGTTCTTCTATTATAAATATCACTTCATTGAGGTATCAATTTTAGAATGTACGCTCCTTAATTAACTTATGTTCTGCTCAATAAAATCTCCTTCAGTGGCAATAACAGCTATCCCGGAGGCGTTTCCGTTTCAAATGTTCCTCGTCGTCATGCTTCAATGCAAATTTGTGGCGTTAGAGAGCGAGTAATGATGTTTATTGGTATCTCGTTCAACAACGTCCCATACGTGCTCACGAAAAAGAATAAAATTCGAAGAGCTGGATTGGCATCGTTTTTGAGATATGTGGTTTTACAAATTCTCGGATATCCGTTAGTGCGTCATAAGTTCGTTGTGTAAATAAACCTGTATCGGATATTTGTTTAGACAACTCTATAAATTGTAAGTTCGAAAATAGACCT
Source organism: Anomoia purmunda (assembly GCA_951828415.1). NCBI lineage: Eukaryota > Metazoa > Arthropoda > Insecta > Diptera > Tephritidae > Anomoia > Anomoia purmunda. Next base: position 68,666,079 of record OX639994.1, on the reverse strand, counting down.
TACAGATTTTCCAGGATTTTCATTAATTATTTCCTTTATTTCCTGGATTCACCAAGGTTCGAACACAATCTGCACTATCCTATTGACTTTTAAGGTTAACATTACTTTTCACATTGCTATCAGATGATTTCAATTCGCAGCGAACTTTCTGAACAAAACAGCGGACGATTTGCAAAGATTAGGATGGGGAATTTTTCTTCCGTTTATGATCAAAAAATAATAACAGATGAGTTGTGCTTTTAAATTTGTATTAAAGAAAACGCATCAAACGCTGGTAGCCAAGCTGGCGAAAGTGTACTGGAACGGCAAATTCCACGAAACCTTGCCTGTGTAAGCCTTAAGTCAGCACACTAGTTCAAAACTAGAAAGTTCGACTGCTTGGCTGATGCTACAGACGTGCACATGTAGTGTATAATTTTACAACTAATTATAAAATTTGCACTCAGAAACTTCTTTAATGGCAAAAAATGTTTCGCTTAATGATGTAATTAAACACGTAAACGCACATTTTGTAAAGCTTACTTGTGGCAAGATGCAAGTGATATTCGTTTACCGTAATTAAGCTCGAAGTGTGTCGGCAAATAGCACCGGCATAAATGCAACTTGAGCATGCGTTTTTCGTCGTTTCCCAATGATTTTCTGTTTTGTTTTTGCACGCTGTTGAGATGAGGAACAAGAAAAATAAATTAAAGAAATTGTAAAAGGTGAGACAAGATGCAAGAATGTTTACTGTTAAATAAGTATGTATTTAAAAAGTTTTCACGTTTAATATTATATTCCATAAGTGTATCTTGAAGGTGTTTTTTAAGATATGCATACATATGTATCCATACTTACAAAACAGCAGGAGTTCAGCCGGAAACTTAACGGCAAATTGAGCAATAAAAGTCTATCAGAAAATTGTTAAAAACCCGGCGAACGAAGATGAAATCTTCAAAAAATATATTTAAAAAAAGTAATAAAGACTCTAAGTTCGGGCGCAACCGATCTTTAAATACCCAGCGCACGTTTTTATTTCAAATAAACCTTACTTATTGTACGCAATCCAAAAAGTTAATTTTATTTATAAAAATGAATGTGAGTCATTTATAGGCATCCGATATAAATAAATTTGAAAATGTAAGCGGCGCCACCCCCCAATGAAAGAGAAAATTTGAATACATCTGATATCCACAACTATGCGATGCAGATTAATGATATTTGGGTATATAAATACATATCGTCTTATCAATCAAACTGTGTATCGTTTTACAAAAAATCGGCGGTGCTACGCCGCATATAATAAAATAGCCTTATTCCTTAAAACTCCACAACTATTTGACACAGACGTACAATACGAGGGTTGCCTTTTATATTTTGCGCCTTCGCAACACTACATGTAATTAGATATTTTTATCGTAAAGTTTGGTATTTTTTGCCATAAAATTGCATACTATAACGTTTTCACTTACGAGTTTTATTTGGTTTATTTATAGTGAGTTTAAAATTTCATATTGCCTAAAAATGGAATTAACCCGTGAACATTTTCGTGCGATGATTTACTACGATTTTCGATGTGGATTATCGAGACAGGAGTGCATCAATCAACTTACTTCTACTTTTGTAGTTGAATCACCACACTTAGCCACTGTGAAACGATGGTACAACGAGTTCCTACGTTGCCGCCAATCTTTGCAGGACGAATTTCGTGAAGGTCGTCCAAAAACGGTGGTTGTGCCAGAAACAGTCGATGCTGTGTGTCAATTGATAATACAAGATCGTCCTGTGACATATCGCGAGATAGAGGCATCCTTGGCCATTAGTGGGGCCAGCATACATTCATTATTGCATGAACATTTGGTCGTAAAGAAGATTTTTTCTCGTTGGATACCGAATAATTTGACAATTGCCCAAAAAAGGACTCGTGTCGATTGGTGTAAGGAAATGTTGAAGAAATTTAGCCGCGGTGGATCAAAGCACGTCTATGATATCGTAACAGTTGACGAATCTTGGATCTATTCATATGAGCCGGAAACAAAGCAGCAATCGGCAGTATGGGTGTTCCAAGACGAGCCTAATCCAGCAAAAGTTGTTCGCACAGAAGCCCCTCAAAGCAAATGGTCGCACGTTTTTTTGGAAAATCTGGTCATGTTGCAACTGTTCCACTAGATAAACTTAAAACGGTCAATTCTGAGTGGTAGACAACCATTTGCTTGCCAAAAATTTTTGGAGAATTAAGGAAAACCAACCTTTGAAAATTGGGTCAAGCGGATGCAGTCTCTACGCACTCGCCCACGAAGCACGCGACTCGCTATATCAATTTTCCTTTAAAACAAAACATGTATCTGGTTGTACGCTGGGTTTGAAAATCGGTATATAACCAAGCTAAAGCCGAAGAGAAATTCCTATAAGTCTCGGACGAGATCTCCCTTTTTGATGACGATCACACGCAATGTAAAGGGTGCTTTTTCCATCCGAGAGAGCCAATTTTCGACCACTTTTGCAATTGGGGCCATATGCCGGCAATAACGCGTCGAATATTCTCTTCCAAGCCGTCAATCGTCTCGGGCTTATCTGCGTAGACAAACGACTTCACATATCCTAGCAAAAATAATCCAGCTGTGTTAACTCGCACCATCTTGGAGGCCATACCATAGGCCCACGACGCAAGAAAATGCGTTCAACCAAAAGTGAGCTTCATCGATACTGGACGCAGCGCCCGATGCCTTGCGTGAACCGAACCATTATTTTTGTAATAAATTTGCACAATTTGGAAACGTTGTTCCAGATTAAGTCTGTTGGTTATGAAATGACAACCCAAACGCAGAATAAATCAAGTAACACCTGTCAAAAAGAGCAACGCGGAAAAAAGTATTGCCTCATTGTAAACCACAAGTCTAAAAAACACCCTTTATTATGAACTATGATTTGAGGGCGAACTCTTAATTGGGAAGGTGCCGCTGCCCGGCTGGTTTAGGTCCCTTAAGGGTAAGGACTGGCATCACAGCCATCCAAGAAATGAAATGGACGGGGCAAGGTAAGAAAGCTATTGGACCTTGCGACATCTACTACAGTGCCATATAAAGAAGCGCAAGTTCAGTGTTGGATTTATGGAGGGAGAGAAACTTCGTCGCCAAGTACGGTGGTTCATTCTCGCTGATTTGCGCCCACACCCCATCAGAGGAGAAGCTGGATGTGAGCATCTAGAAATGGTAGGGTGGGTAAGGATCTTTGCTCCAATTGTCGGAAAGTTCAGTCTCCATGACGAAACTTCGACCACCGGACTGAGACTGATGATTGATGGACTTCGCTGGAGCCCAAAATATGGTAGTCTGTAGCACTATGTTTCGACATAGAAAGATTCACAGCTCTGTGGCTGTCTCTAAATCGATCATATTGCGATAGACGAAAGGCATGCGTTCCGTGTGATAGACGTACGTACACTCCGAGGACTGAATATCGATTCGGAGCAATATCTTGCCGGACCCAATACGTGCATATTGAATACACAAGGGAAGCTCGGCGTCGGAAAGCTGCTTTCGCAAAAAACAGGTAATAACTTCGGTAATCGACTCTCACACCAGCTCAATAAGAGCATTTCGCACAAGACGGAATTCGCGAGTATCGGAAGCGCATTTCTCTATTACTGCGGATCGCCGCTGAGGAAGTCACTGGCTTTTAGGGACCTCAAAAAAACAACTGGTATTATTAGGAATACCACACCGCTACGGAAAATAAAAATTCTGCCTATAGGGTCAAGCTGCGATCGGGCACAACACGAGCTGTGTCGGAACGCTACCGTGAGTTCAGAAAGGAGGAGAGACATATTGTTGGTAGAGAGAATGGAGTAGCCAAAATACGTGAGTGCGAAGAGCTTGAGATGCTACCTGACAGGAAAATCGCCCGAAATTTGTACCAAAAGGTGCGGCGACATACGGAAGGTTTTAAGACCGGGGCAAATTCCTTTAAGAAGAAGTATCGCAACCCGGTGACAGATGTCCAAAGCACACTCAAATAGTGGATGGAACATTTCTCTACTTTGCTAAATGGTGCAAGCGCCGGCCTTTGCCGGGGAAGAACTCCAAATTGCTGTTGACGGCTTTAACATTCCGTCACCCGAACTCGATGAAGTTCGGATCGCAGTAATGCTGTAACGGCACAACAAAGCCGCTGGATCTGATGGGTAATAAGCAGAGCTATTAAGGCATGGGGAAGAAGAGCTGGTAAGCTTCATTCACCAGCTCATTTCCAGGATATGGTCAGACGGTTTTAGACCTGGTAAACTCACTATTGGCTAGATATTCACGATTCGCCAAATACTTGAAAAGACCCTTGAGAAGAGAATCGACGTACACCATCATTTGTTGACTTTAAATCAGCTTTCGACAGTACGTGAAGAATGTTTATTGAGTATATCATTGAAGGTAAATTTTGCTTTTCATATGTAAGTAATAACTACTTATATGTAATTGAGAAACAAGAAAAGAGTTAAATGTATAAAATAGTATCACGTTTCACTTAAATCAACATTTGAGCAGACTCATAGCAGCTAACTCCAACTGTTTCGGTTTGCTTAATTTTCTTTGTAAACTTAATTCATATAACTATGATCAGATCCAATCAAACTAAAAATTAATAACAAGGATCTATGGAACTGTGATCTGCACTTTTTAATATTTGTATGCCTTTCCAAAAAAATCTTATGCTTCATCTTCAAATATCGCAATACGTAATATTGATTGTGTGTGTGAAGAGCAAGGAAGAAACCCGCACCTTACCATCTGTCATGTTAGCTATAAAAGAGGTATTATATTTAGTAGTATTTTTTAGTCACAGCTAATATGGGGCATTACACTGTGCATTAGCCTCTGAACATACAAAATATATGTACATACAATAGTACTTTGTGAGTATATGTTATTTGTTGAACAGGTGTTTTAAGATTTGTTACTCAAACAATGAGTAAAAAAATAATTATAGTAAATTTCTCACTTTCACAAGAACACTTAAGAAAAGATGCTCATTAAAAGTTTGCTGCTGCTGGAGTAGCTAAAGCAATTCGTTAGTTTGTATTAACTTCTTGGCTGCTTCATATAAAAATGTTGCTTAACTGTTCCCGGTGTATGCTAACGTTTCCACAATAGAGATATAATAATTTACATGCTTCTTACATGCAATTTTCCTATTTTTAACAACCTGGCGGCCAGGATTATTATCAACGGCGCCAAAGGCAGTTTCCCATTCAGTAAGACATACAGAATGCCGGAAACAGATGTGGAGAAAGTCATAACTACTGGGCGAAAAGGGATCATAAAAACCGTTAGCTATATATTTATACACACATATGCATACATACATATGTACATTCTCAAACGAAGGTATTTTTACACCATAACTACACTATTGTATATTTTAAGCATTTCATGTTTATGACCACCGAAAATATGTGCGTTAATTTACCATTTAATATTAACGAAATAAACACTCGACTCATATATAAGCACTTCCCGTTTATAACGGTAGTTAGGCGTTAAAAGTAAATATGTTCACCATTTTCCAAATCATAAAAATTCACATATTTCACATTGCGAAATAGCAAAGTTTTTAACCTCAGAAAGACTTATAACCTTTTTATTTTACGGACAACTTATAAATATTATAGACCAATTCTACTGAGTCGGGCATGTGGCCGCCGCAATGGCGTAGTCTAGAAGCCCAATCTTCGACCACTTGTTAGTCGCCCGCTCTCAAGAAAAGCCAAAATTCGATATAAGAGACTCAAGAAATGCCCAAGAAATTTTCTTGAAGTATTCAGCTCTAACTTAACTCTGTTTATACTACGCTTTCTATTCAAATTTAAATTGAAGTATAGCAACACAGGTTTTGCGAAGGAACATATGAACTTATACATATATATTTCTTGAAGAAAAGTGTCAGAAGGAGTAAATAGCGCAGAATTTTGCTATGTACTTTATATTTTGCTTAGTTTAAACATTTTAAGAAAGATAATACAATTATGTAGAACTCATCATCTTCCATTTCAATTACTGAAGGGGGTCTGAAATGTGAAAAAAAATTCCTTAAAATATGTTTAAAAATAAATTTATATAAAGTATACTGTTGTACACTAAAAAATTGCGCATATCAAAAGAAATCTCTTTTCGTTTTTCTTTATTCGCCACTCTGCTTCTTCCATCAAAATTACTTGTCTAGTGCTGTTTCACGCAGCAGAAATAATTACAAAATTTTCTTAAGCATTTCTTCGAGATCTGGAAACTAAGTTTAAATTTTCGACAACAGGATTCGAAAAAAGCCTCAAGAGAAATTCGGCAATACTCTTTGAACGTAAAATAATAGTGAAGCAGTAATTTTGACATTTGATAATTGATGGTGAACAGTAGATAATAGAAGAAGAAGGGAAGGAAAAACATAAGAAAAATAAATTAAAACTTGAGAGAGTGGACTGACTTAAGGAAATTTGACACTTGGACATTCCTTAAGCGTTCTTTATATGGAGTTATTGCTTTTCTTGAGCGTTGTGAACGCAGCTTAAATGGGTCATATGTCGGTATTGGTTCGCACAATATTGTTTCCTAAAGAATCCAAAGTTTCCGCTTTGTTGATCTAGAAGCGCTTAATCGCGCGATGTATATAAGATGTACACGAAAAACGGGTTCTCCAAATATTCCCGCCAATAGGTCTGTTGTAGATGTAAGCTCCGCAAAGGAATTTAAACAATCGTAGTAATAATTCAGTTATTTAATAATTCAAAATATTTAAATTACATTTTAGGTCATAGTTAATTGATAAAAAGCATGTTACGCTTAAGCAAAAGAAAAAAGGAAAAATAAAGTCAGCAAGTGATAGCTCACATTCGTGTTGGCATACGTCATTTGTATACCTACGTAGTTGAATTTTATAGCATTCCAACCTTCCCCACGACTTAGCTTAGTGGATTGGACATCTGAAAACAAACTGTCTGTTTACGTTGCTTACCGATCGACGCGCTGGTTGAGCACCTAAGTGAGACTTGTGTTATCATTTTGATTTGATGTTATAACCCTTAGAACTACTGGCATCAATTTCCCAATCAACAATGCCACTTATCGTGCATGGAAGTTTTACTGGTACGGCTTTTCAGTTTTGATTAGTTGGTTTTTATTTCTTACATCATGCGACCTATTTCTTGTCTTGAGTGTGTGTGTGTATCTAAGGAAAAAGTGCGGACAGCAATTTACGCGGCTGCCGCTAATGGAGAAGCTCTGCCGGTGATTTCCCTGAAATTGGATTTTGAGTCGAGCGATACGTCACGATTCAAAAAGGGTCCAGCGAAGTCTACATGAATGCGTTCCCTGCATCTGGAAGACTCGGGCTATGTCGGAAATTCGCGTTATGGGTTACTAACAGTGGCGTCGCATACTGGACATTTTTCACATACATGCCTTGATAGTTTCCTCAATTTTCGAAAACCTGGAGCACTAAGTGGAAAAGCGTTGATTATGGACTCGTACACTTCATTGAGCCTGATGAATAAAAACAAGCAATTGCTTTTTTTGACCTTTTGCTTAAATTTCAATGAATAAAAATCCAAGCAATTGCTTTTTTTTATAAGCATTTGCTATTTCTTTAAGCAATTGCTATTTTCATTCAGCATTTACTTGTTTCTATAAGCAATTGCTAAATTCCAAATGAATAAAAGAAGCATTTGCTATTTTTAGGTAGCATTTGCTTACGATTTTTTAAGTCTGCTCTACCCCATGCTAAATTTTTTTGGAAATTAGTTTTTATTCGACTTTCCTTCGCGCAACATTTAACTATGGCGCAGTTTTTGACTATTCGTAAACGAAAATACTATAATGTGCGAAGGGAATGTAAAAATGAAGACTTTCGGAAGCTATATCGATTCAATCGTGAGAACGTAGAGTGGTTGAGTACCTATTTTTTGGACGAAACTTGCGAAAAACGAGGAGGTGCGTTGTCAGCATTTGAAAAAATTAAGATCTTTCTGCGCATAATTTCCGATCCGGGCTATCAAAATAGCGTAGCAGAAGAGGTTGGAGCTCATCAAACTACAGTTTCCAAAACTTTTAATTTGGTAATGAGTGAAGTTTTAAAGAAGGCACATGTGTGGATTAAATTTCCAAAGTCTGGCGCGGAAATGATTGCTGCTAAAAATGGATGGAGGGAAGCATACTCTTTTCCAAATTGTGTCGGAGTGATAGACTGCACACATGTTCGAGTTCCGAAATTACAAGCATTCGGTGACGAGTACGTCAACAGAAAGGGCTTTACGAGCATAAACGTGCAGGCAACTTGTAATGAAAAAGAAATATTCACAAGTGTAGATTGTCAGTGGCCAGGCTCCGTACATGACAACAGGATTTTTAAAAACTCGGACATTTATGATGTACTTCAAAACTCATCAGAAAACGTGCTACTTCTTGGAGATGATGGTTATGGTATATCTCCCTTTTTGATGACACCTTGGAGGAATCCAATAACTCTTCAACAGCGGCACTACAATAAAGTATTTTGCAGCGATCGAGTTGTAATTGAACGATGTTTTGGACAATTGAAGGCAAGGTTTCCGATTTTACGATACAAAGTTCGCAGTAAGATTGAAAAAATCCCTTCAATTATAATATGTTGCGTTGTTTTGCACAATATTGCAAAATTTTTAAAAGATGAACCCTTTGAATTGCCGGAAGAGCCCCACTACTTCGAACAGGTTCCAGCCGAGCCTATGAATAGCAACGTGATGAGGGAATTGGGCCAGCAAAAGCGAGAACTTTTAACGCAACAGCTTTGTGGTCGAATCTGAAATATTTACTAATATTTAAAACTGTTTGGCCTACAAAACTGTATACATAAATATATTAAATAAATAATTTAATATTCATAACTAAATAAACTTTTATTCATTTTTGAGATCTTCTTCTTAAATAAAAGGCGAGTTGCCTTTGTACAAACAAAAATTAATTCATTTAAATAAACAATTGATGAAAATTCTTCGTAGTCTTCATTTTTCTCTTCACTTTTCTGTTCTTTAGCCTTTTCTAGTTCTTTTTTGGCTTTTTCTAGTTCCATAGTTTCCCTCTGTTTCTGGATCCGTATCAGCTCCAGTTGCTCAAGGAGTACTAAACGTTGCAACTCGGAATTGTTCAAATTTTTGGTCTCATCTGTTTCTGGCAAGGAGCAAGATTTACGCTTCAATATTGTTTTTGACTTCAAAAAACTTGAGGTAGTAGGATTTTCAGGTAATGGCAATTCGTTAATTCCTGCGGATTTTGCACCTAAAAACGGAACCATAAAGTTAATAAAAGAAAAATTTCTAAATTCCCAATTTTTGTTTAATACCTGGAACTTTCGCAAACACTGGGTTCTTTTCTGCATCCAAAAGATCGATGAGCTTTTTTCCCAAGGCTTGTAAGAAATTCTTTTGTTACCAGTGCGTGATAAATCAAATTTTTTTTTACACTTCTGTTTTCATGTGTGCAATTTTTTTCATTACTTGCTTTGTTGTTAATGAGTTGTGATAAATTACTTCATATTTTTCAGTTAGCGCTTGTAAAGCAGACTCCTTTTCATTTTTTATGTGCGGCACTTGTGACTTATTAAAAATTACCTTATGTTCTTTTAGTGCTCTTACAAAATTGAGTTGCTTATCGACTTCCTCATTATCCGAAAGTTCGGTAATGTCCGACATGATTGATTTCACGTATGGCCCCACCAGGTCTATGCCACTTTCTGATTTAAATGATATCTACCAAAATTTTTCAACATATATATATATGTATGTGTTGCTTCAAGTAAAAGCTTAAACTTTGTAGCAAAAGCAGCAGTGCCTTAAATTCTTATTCATATAATAATTAGCAATTGCTTATTAGTTTAAGCAAAAGGCTTTTCAGCAATTGCTTTTGCTAATAAGCAATTGCTTTCTAGCAATTGCTTATTTTTTATTCATCAGGCTCATTGGCTTTAAGGATGCTATTTTCCATAGCGCATCTACATTCGCATGTTTCGTGGTGTTTTTATAGCATATAGCAAGAGAATATGCTTGAAGAAATATTACCCATCTTTGCAGCTTATGTAGCGTCGCTACGGGCAATCGTTTTCGCAGATGGAAAATGGTAGTTAACGTTTTATGATCAGTGGCATTTTCAAATCGACGACCGTAGAGTTATTGATGGATGCGAGTGACTTCGAAAACTTTTGACAATGCTTCTTCTTGCACTGTAAGTACAAGGAGGCGCAAAAGTAATCTTCCTATCAGAAAATGCTATAAATTTTGCAATTGGCCCCTAATGTCAGTTCTGTTTTGACATTTGTGTAGTAAACACATGCGAAATACACGTTAATAAACAATGTTACACTACACTGCTCCAGAACGCGGAATATTGCTGACTATTTATTTGACCAATAATCGGTCGGTGACTTTGGCAAAACGTGAATTTCGTCGCAAATTTCCTGGCCGTCCAACGCCTACTGGTGAAACACTGCGACGTTTAGCCGCTCGCCTCGAAGAGACTGGCACACCACGAGATGCTGTCAGGCGTGGCAGACCCCGGAGTAGCCGTTCTGCAGAGAATATTGCTGCTGTAGCCGAGGATATCATGGAAGCGCCGTCGACATCGACCAGACGACGTGCCACGCAAATGGGTATCAGTCGACGGTCTTTACAGCGAATTTTGGTACAAGATTTGAAGATGTTTCCGTACAAAGTCCAGACGGTGCATCAGCTGTTAGCTGCTGACCGCCAATCGCGTCTAACATACGCTCAAACCATCCTTAATCACCACCAAGAGGAAGATGATTTTTCATCAAAAATAATCATGAGTGATGAGGCCCATTTCCATCTTAGCGGGTACGTAAATATGCAAAATTTACGCTTCTGTGGCACTGAAAATCCGCGTGTAACCCACGAAGAGCCATTACACCCGCTCAAAGTCACTGTATGGTGTGCTGTTTTCGCTGGAGGAGTCATCGGACCTTTTTTCTTCGAAGACGTCGCGGGCCAAACGGTTACTGTGAATGGTGAGCGCTACAGAGCAATGATCAACGAGTTCTTTTTACCGCAACTTGATGAATTGGGATTGGAAAACATGTGGTTCCAACAGGACGGTGCAACGGCACACACTGCACGTGCCACAACCGATATGCTGAAGGATGCATTTCCCGGGCGCCCAATCTCCCGTTTTGGCGATTTGCACTGGCCAGCAAGATCGCCTGATTTGACCGCTCCAGACTCCTTTTTGTGGGGCTTTTTGAAGTCGCGGGTTTATGTCAACAAGCCTCAGACTCTTGCAGCTCTTAAAGAGAATATCCGTCAAGAATGTGAGGACCTATCGCCGGAAGTTTTGGCCAAAGTGATGGAAAATGCCATAAAAAGGGCTCAAATGCCAATCAACTGTGGGGGCGGCCATTTACATGACATCATATTCTCGACTTGATGTAAAAAAAACTAAAAGACCAAATAAAAATAATCCACAAGAAGAATCAAAGTTTTTCATTTTTTTTTTAAATTACAGCCAAAAAACATCGGAAGGTTACTTTTGCGCCACCTTGTTTAATCTTTTAGAAGCGAATGCAATAGGCTTTTCGGGTTCATTTGGGTATATGGGGCGCCAATGCCATATTTCGATGAGTCCGTCGGCGAGGATCGTATTAGCACGAATTGGACCGCTTCGATGATTTCATTTTCCAATGTAATAAAGGCTGCTTCTTGCAACTTTACTCTTCAAAACGTTTACCTTGGCTTCGTAGCGAATTTAGGGCCGACGCCTTTACCAAACAATTTGGTATAAACTTGTTGTGGCAGTTCACTTTTCCGGTAAATGATTCTACTTCTCTTAATGTTTTTGGTATAGGCATGGATTTAATGCCTTCTTGTTCTTTTGCAGATGGCTGAATTCGTTTAGAATTAATAATTTGTCCTGCGTATTTGATTTCTTCAGTGGCAAAATTACACTTCTCTCATCGGTATTTTAGGCCAGTTTCCTCTAATCTTTTGAAGATCTCACGAACTTTAACAAGATTTTTCATCCTTTTCCCCAGTGATTACGACATCGTCCAGATAGATGGCGCAACTAGGAACCCCGAATACTAGTTCTTCCATGAACCGTTGAAAAATATCAGGAGCACTTGCTACCCCAAACGGCATTCGGTGGTAGTGAAACAGTCTGAACGGAGTGTAATTTACTATATATGTATGTATTTCTTCGAAACTTCGCTCAACTCAATTTGTTGTTAGGCCTCACTGAGATCTACTTTCCTAAAGTATTTGGCACCTTGAAGCTTATTAAAAAGCTCCTCTATTCGCGGAATAAAAAAACGATAGATGGATATTAACGAATTTAGGCCTACGTTAAAGTCAGCGTACACACGCAATGTGCCATTCGGTTTTCAGATTACGACATAGGGCGCCGCACACTCACTTGCCTTAATCGGTTTCACAGCATTGCTACTTACCAGGCGATTAATCTCTGCACGCACTTCATGCATAGGCAGAGAGATAAAGAAAATAAAGAATTCATTCGTATACCCAAATATCAATCATCTGCAATGAATAGTTGTGGATATAGGACGAATTCCAATCTTCTCTTCCATGGTAGCGTGGCACCGCCCATATTTGTATATATCCGATATTGGGCACGAGTGAACCTACTGTAAAAATTTCATGGAGATCGGATGAGTACTATGGATGCTTCTATACAGGATTCACATTCATATTATGTACCATAAGGTACATTTTTTTTATCGCATACAACAAGTAATGTTTATTTGAGATAAAAACTTGCGCTGGTTATTTAAAGTTTGGTTGGACCCGAACTAATAATGTACCAGGCGTTGTTTTTCATTTAAAAAATTGATTGTGTTTTTAGAATTATCGCGGCAGATGAATATGATGTTAAGTACCAATGAATCTAAAATTAATTTTTCACACAAAATTCCGATAGATAAAACAACGGCCAGGCCGATTTAAAGCTGAAAGTTATTATGGTAGTATGCTAGTGGTGAGAGATAGTTAATGCTAACATAATTGGCTTGTGGTAAGTATCTACATAGAACGTGTGTTGACCACATTTTTCAGAAAGAAAGTTAGCGTTAAGAATCTTTTGATGTAAAATTTACATTAAAATCTCCCTCGAAAGATTTTATCTTCGCCCTTGCAAAGAGGTCCAACACCTGCATAACTGTAAGTACCTTGTAAATGCTATCCATGCTTAAAGGTTTTATTATGGTGATGTATTTAGCTATCTATATGTATACTTTATTTATAGAGCCTTTGATTACAATTTCGACGCTTACTTAAACGTATTCTGATGCTGGGGTTAATACACTCAACGTTTCGGATATGCATGCATACCGGTTTTTAGAAAATACTATAATACTACTATAATACTATTTTAACATACATACTGTCAAAAATTATGCCAAATAAATTTGAACCAAATCGGTACAGCCGTTCTCGAGCTTTTCGAATAGGAAAATACGGCTCTCAAAATAAATATGGTGTAAATATATGTACCATAATAATGCGATACAGCTATACCAAAGATTTAGACAAGCCCGTCTGCCGTCTATTTGTTTGAACGCAAACTAGTCCCTAAGTTTTAGTATGTATCTGGCTGAAACTTGATAGGCACATATATTCCTATAATATATTAATCATTTTCGCAATCGACCAGATACAACTTTATATATCTATAATACAAGTGATTGTTCATATAAAAGGATTTTCAACTATACCTCCTACATTTTCAACTATAGCTCCTATAAATCAAGTAAGACCATGAAATTCGGCACACCTTTTACTTATTACGATATAAAAACATAAAATTACTACTTTAAAACTCCACCAAGTTCAATGGAAACCGTTTACCAATCTGAGATATCTTCTATACTTACTTAGGTGAGTAGATAATTGGCAAAGACTGCAGTGACAGCCCAGCTACACTTAAGGCCTTGGAGCCAGCTCGCATATCTTCAAAAATTGTCCAAGAAACTAAGGTGAGGCTGAACTCGGTTGGAAAATTAAATAATCATGAACTCATACGAGTGCCGTTTTGTGATATTTTTTTAAATTGTTATATTAAGATAACTCTGGATGTGAACCAAAAACTGAGCATATAAAACAGCATTAAAACTATAACAAATTGTGAATTGCACAATTATATTTTATTATACACATATGCGAAAAATAAATAGTATTTTAAAACTTAATATTTTTTCGTTACGAACGCAGTTCATTAAAGTAAGTTATTTTATATTTATGAAGGTACTTCTATTGCTTGTTATTATTTTATATTATTCTACCCATAAATAGTAGTTATAACTATACTACTTTGGCGATTAGTTACGTCACACAGGTGGATAAATGGCTTCTTCTACAATTTGGGATGTGTTTTTGTGGACCGCCCGTCCTATAATTTGTTGAGAAGTTTTTCTTTCGGCAGAAACCCACTCGGAAGTTTGAAATTGCATGCCGAGGGGCGGCCCTCTTTGAAAAAAATAGTTTAATTTTTTTTCACGTCACATACCGTGGCCGAGATTCAAACCCTCGCTCGCTTCTCAAACTGATATCATGATTTCTCAGGGAAGCAACTAATCGTCCTTTCCTTGTTATGCCTTTATTAAGGTGAAACCAATAAGAATTAATATCGATATAAAAATCTTAATCGGTAGAAAAACAGTACGCTATAAAAACAGTACGATGGTGCATAAGAAGCATACCACTCCCAAAGGTTTTAAAATACCTATTGCTGCGATTACTTTCCTGTACCAGAGATAATGTTAAATTTATATCTATAAAGAAGGGAGCGTTTATTTTTTAATGGAGACATTGCAACTAAAGTCATAAGCATAAGCCTATGAAAAGTAAGATAGGATTTAATTTTTGTTTGGTTCAATAAAATAAATAATAGAATTTAAAAATAAAAACAAAACACTTGTGATATCAGCAATATGTTGCTTGGGAGTGAGTTCATGTACATATTTAAAGCAAGAGATTTACATGCTGCTTAGTATCGTTTATATGTTTTATTTTTTTACGAGCGTTTTTTCATATACCATTTGCACCTACGACATATTTCCATGTTGTTGAGGGGTTAATTGACAATTTAATGCCACAGAAATCTTTGTATAGATACATTTATGTTCACATATACAATACATACTTGTTTTTAAACATACATATGTACATAATCATAAAGTTTTGAACAGGCACTTGTGTATTATCATATATGAATGAAAAGGAGTATATTCAAATGCGCAAACATATGTGTAATGAAATGTATATGCATATTAGTGCAAACAGATTAATACATACTCAGAAGATTACCATATATTCAACACCTCCCCGAAAAGAACATAACATCACCTTCTTCCTATGAACTCTCAACGTTCATGGCCAAGCCCAGTGAACAGTTTTAATAATTTCGTTTTGTTAAAATTGCTTTCATGTTAAATGATTCACGAAGAATGTACAAGCCCCATAAGCGTAGTCAACGTCAACATGGTCGGCACAGATCTTCCGTACGAAAGTCGTAACATTTAATGTGATGCGCCTCATGCACCCTTTCGAAACCCTTTAATGTTCACCCCCATAAAACCCAGTCACATTAAAACACATATGTACATACACATGTGAATAGAGTGATCCGGGCGGCTCAACATAAGCTTCGTCTGACTGGTTTGTGGTTAAAGGGGAAGGATGAAGGGCACGGTGTAACGTCGACTGTTGCGTTCATTTCGCCCCATAATGCTTATTGCAGGTATCAGCGTTCCAGCAAATAAACTGAGCCGCTCGAAACACATTTGACGGCATACCGAATGGCAGATGGCAGATTTTTAAATGAAACAGAGAAAATGCTTATGAGCCTCCGCTCCTGTATATTTACAGGGTGCACTAAGGCGAACGAATTAAAGTAACGAATAAACTCAAATACGAATAGAGCACTAACTTAGCCGAAGTTTCAACGAACATATACAGCAATGTACTGAATATACAACTAGCTACTTGAAATTTTTTTGTTCTGGGGAAAAACCTAAATGGAATCTATAAAATAAATGTAAATTATGTTCAATAAAGATTTTCGAAATCGCACTCCTTTAGAGTTTTTCGATTTTTCGAGCTTGGCGCCCGTCGCAGATTCTGCTCCAAAGCTTTGATTCAAATAAAATTTTTCCCCAAATCAATAAAATGCCACAAACATATACATTTATGCTCGGATATTATTTATGATGCAAGTTTTCCTTGAATACTGCGGATATGCTGAAGTGGAATAAACAACTGGCCAGTATTATTTTGATCGGTTTCGTTTTAGTTATCTAAGTAGCTTTAAAAAGCAATTTTATAAAACAGATTCATTAAACTAATTGAGAATCGATCATAAAAAAGTATTGACAAAAATACTGGATGCTACTCAAAGTATCGTTGGATAGTGGTCGAGTTTACTTGTACTCAAAAGTAGTTAGATAAAACTTTTAGTTGAATGACCGTTTACAATTAAAAATATCAATTTATGTACATATTCTATTGTGCTATATGCAGAACTATTTAAATAAACGAATACAATAATATTATTGAGTAAAAATCTGTGAAAGGAGCCACCATGGAAGGTCAATCTTTATTTGTGAAATATATTTTTTCGAATTCACAACGGTAAAATGAGTTTGCCAATTTTTCGAAATTCGAAATAATTCGGAAGTTAAACGAGAACTGCACACCAGTATTTTCAGACGTTGCGGGTTTCGAAGTTGCGCAGGTTTTACAGGTGTTTCCGGTGTTGGAATTTTGCAACTCCATACGATAAATTTCAGGCCCGATATTTATTCGCAAAGTTTACATTTTAGAAAAGATCTGTTGGGAAAATGCACTAATTGGATGGGCAGGAGTACAAAATAATAAACAAAATGAAAGAAATTAAATAAATATGTTTCACCAATTTTGCGACCGAGTTAATACTTGCACAATTTATTGAAGTGCTAAAAATACTCGCTACTTGGTGGAAGTACTCGAGTATATTTTCCTAAGGAACTGTATAGGAACATCACGCTCAACTTCGGATTTGTTTTTCTTCGAATTTCAAGCACGCTTCCCACTTTTTGCGTAGAAAATTTACCAAAAAAAAGCCAAACGCGAAAAATTGGGTGTTCTCATTCCCTTTGCTTTTAAATTTGTATTTGCATGCGTTTACAGAATTTACGTCCCTTGTTTACAGAGATTTCATTAATGAATAATGTCTGCACTGTAATGGAACTTTCTTGGAAATTTAGTCGATCACCATAGCCGAGTGTGTAGCGTGTGTCATTTCTGCCATGAATAAACTTCTCACAAAAATCGTTTGCCGTTCGGAGTCGACATAAAACTGTATGCCCCCAAATTTGTGTTACAACATCAAGACGCACACCACAAATTGTAGGAGAAGTTCTGTCAAGTATTAAAGTTTTGTTTGAAGAAATGAAAACAATAGTATTGGAGATTAGAACGATGACAATTATAAAATAACGATGTTGATAATGATAATGATAATGATAATGACAATGATAATTATAATTATAATGATAATGATAATGATAATGATAATGTTAATGATAATGATAATGATAATGATAATGATAATGATAATGATAATGATAATGATAATGATAATGATAATGATAATGATAATGATAATGATAATGATAATGATAATGATAATGATAATGATAATGATAATGATAATGATAATGATAATGATAATGATAATGATAACGATAATGATAATGATAATGATAATGATAATGATAATGATAATGATAATGATAATGATAATGATAATGATAATGATAATGATAATGATAATGATAATGATAATGATAATGATAATGATAATGATAATGATAATGATAATGATAATGATAATGATAATGATAATGATAATGATAATGATAATGATAATGATAATGATAATGATAATGATAATGATAATGATAATGATAATGATAATGATAATTATAATTATAATGATAATGATAATGATAACGATAATGATAATGATAATGATAATGATAATGATAATGATAATGATAATGATAATGATAATGATAATGATAATGATAATGATAATGATAATGATAATGATAATGATAATGATAATGATAATGATAATGATAATTATAATGATAATGATAATCATAATGATAATGTAAAAAGTAATTGTAACTATACATACTAATAATGATGAATAATAATTTTTTTCAAACAAAATTTCAATTGCCTTATACACAAGTGCTTGCGGGTGTAATGAAATATTTCTTTTTTATGACCACCCTGTATTTATACGATTACTATGTGTGTAGATTATACATTGTATGCTTATGTAACAAAGAGCTGACGGCATTCGGCAGATAACAGGTGCCACATATGGCTTTCCGAATCGAGAGCTGATGTGAAGAAAAGGCTGCTTTGCGGAGGTGATTAGAGCGAACATCTGTTTTATGGTTTCATTTACAATCGTTGTTTCAGTGGTATATATTTAAAAAGCGCCCAATAGGAAACTCAAATAGAAAAACTCGCCGATTTCTTTGTATTTTATTTTTCAGTATTATAAATTTCATATAAAATGCATACAGCTTTTTGAAGGCAGAAAACTTGCTTACGATCATCTAATATACATTTTTTATTTATCTGGCGCTATAACCGCTTAAGCGATTTTGGCTGAACTTGTCCTATAATTTGTAATGTGTGAGTGACCAACTGTTTTACGCCGACTCCCAACGGTGTTTGTGAGAAGTTTTTTCATGGCAGAAATAAACTCGGAGGTTTGCCATTGCCTGCTCTATAATTTTTGATGTTACTTGCCCCGGCCAGAATTTGAACCAGGGACCCACCGAATGAAACACGCACACGGTGCACACTCGGCTACGGCCGAGTAATTGCATTTACTCACAAAAAGAAGAAAAGAAGACACGCCTTAATATAGGTGTGCGAATATACAATATATGTACTAACATACTCGTACATACATATGTACATACATATAAATTTATTTGCCTATGTATGTATATTACAAAACACTTGCAAAAGAGTGTAAATGCAAGATTGTTTTATTTGTCGCCTTTATGTGCCATTTACTGCTTCAATTGCTTTTATGATTGGACATAAAATTTAACGGAAATAGAAAAGGAAAATGTTGCTTTGTTAAATTCCGGACTAAACAGAAATGAAGTAAAATAAAAATACGTACGAAGTTTCTAAATTCCTAAATAGTAAGAACCAAGCATGTGAGTTAAGACAGCCTCTCTGAAAGAGTTTCAATTGTATTCAAATTCTTAATACCTCATCTTGTATCTAATTAATTATATCATAATCCCACAAATATTATAAATGTGAAAGATTTCAGGCCCAACAGCAACAAAAATCATAGAAAAGCTTTACCCCACGGCAGGTAATGGTAAACCTCAACTTCTCAGAAAAATCATTTGCCGTTCGGAGTCGGGGCAAAACTTTAGGTCCCTCGATTTGTGTTACAATGCCAAGACGCACACCACAAATTGTAAGAGAATTTCGAGCGAACGGCAAGCTATGAAGTTAGCGCCAAATTATTAAAGAAAGCTTAATTTTAAATTAAATTAAATTAAATTATTAAGTTATATTTCAATATCGGCATAAGATTCAAATGCAGTAGGCTTCAGAAAATTTATTCATGAAAATGAGCGTTTCGAATGTCACCAACGGTTGACTACATTGTCCATTTCTAACAATAAATTCGTGTGCACTAAACCCGAATGGCATACTGCGTAGATGTCAGTGACCAAAATAAAAATTAATTTAACGTTTTCACAATTGGTGAAATTATTTAATTCTTTTTCTTTTACATTCATAAATTGGAACCGATTGCTATGCAAGCTAAGCAACGCGTACAAGCTAGTTACTATAATACATCAAGTTCAATACCTTGATACCATGATGCTATATTTCCCACTTAATAATTATTCCAATTCTTTTATTCTTGGTATTTTGAAGTTTTGCCGATTTGAAGACGAATTTTGCCAATTTTTTATATACATGCATGTACATTTATTTCAAAATCGCTAAGAAGTATGGAAAGGTTAACCATAATAAGCTGTATGCTTAAAACTACAAACATAAGAGTAACAGCAATAATTTCTTCTCATATGTAAATTTGACATATATGTTGTCATTTAATTAACCTTTTCTAACATTAGCTTTTTACAATCAGAAAGTTCCATTTTAAAATTGAAAAATACATCAATTTTTAAACAAAAAAAGTAGTTATTTCAAAAAAGATAATAATGCATAGCATTTGTTATTTGTACAAAGACTTCCGAGCGGATAATATTCCAATATTTAGTGCTCCATCCGACAAGTTATAATAAGTGGAATGAGCAAAACTGTGTGTCGGGACCTAGTTTCGGAGTCAAAAATGTGTGCCCTGCATTTTAAGGAGAAAAAAATAAATGAATCTCTCATAAAAGAAGACGAGGGCTTGAAATTAACCCAATCAAGATGGGCATCATACCATTTTCCAGGAAATGGAAACTACCAGGAACGAGAGCAATCTCATTGGCTAGGATTGAAGTAGGGTAATATCTGCATCTCTCCATGGACTCCAGGCTCCTCTGAAGAAAGCACTTCGATGCAACATCGTCCAAAGCAAGTAAATCAATAATTGTGTGCAGACGTCTAACGGGTACATGGTGAGGAAATCCTTTTCCAAACTCCAACATCTAGCATTCGTATGCATAACAGGAGACATATATGCATGCCGGACGGGATCCTGGCAGTAATTCTAGACATTACACCGCTTCACGCTGCACATAATCATAGAACAAGCAGTCAATCGAAACCTACTCAATATAGCTAGGGAAGACCGCGGAAAATAAAAGGTTATATCATCCAAGAACATGGAAGATTTATGATTGACTTAGAAAATAAACCAACATCTCCAGGTGAGTAAAGTGCACTGGTACACGAACGGCTCAAAACCACCGAAGGGTATGAGGGCCGGGGTCTTTGGTACAAGAACTCGCATGTCTGTGCCAATAAGAAGGATGCCAATTATCTTCCAGGCGGAGTTGTATGCTATTCTCCCGTGTGCAGAGGTTAACTTAAGAAGGAATTATCAAAACGATCATTGGTCCTTGAGTGCATTGAGAGACTCAGCTCTCTAGCAACGCGGAATCCTACTCAGCTGCTCTGGATTTCAGGCCACAAAAGCATCGAAGGAAACAAAGAGGCTGTTAGATTAGCTAACGACGCGGACAGAAGGCATATACTTGATACTTGTCTTTATGGCATCAATTTGATATTTCAATTCATAAGTTTCTTTTCTCTCCTCTCTCAATGCGATACTTATCTCGATATTTATTTAATTGCTCAAGCTATAATCGATACTTCCGTTCATAGCATCAATTTGATATTTCTATTCGTAAGTTTCTCTCCTCTCCCAAAAATAATGATAACCAACCAAGTTGCACAATTGCACAATTGCACCTAAAAATTAGTGAACGGATTATAAATAGATTTGGACAGAGTATTCCCCAGGCTCATGGCATAATGTAATTCATGCCAGTCAGGATTTTTACTCTACTAGATGCGGACTACCGACATTGACATTGGATGTGACACCAAAATTCGACAAAATAAACAAAAACAAGGCCACAATAAATAAAGCCGAAGCAGATTTCCTCAGATATGAATTCAAAACCCCAAATGCCAAAAGTACGGAAAAACGCGGACATAATCTCTATTCGATTGAGGAAATACGAAGTATTGCACAGGAAACTGGACAAATTAAAAGGGAAAAGCGGTTTAAAGAATATCTCGATTAAGTAAGAGTTCCACACCAAACTCGTGATCTTAAGCCTCATAACATTATATATGGAAGAAAAGAAATTATAAAGTAGGAACTTACGTACAACATTAAGGATGACAAATAGGACGGAACACTCCATCATAGACTCGGGGTTGCAATATCACTAACACGAGCCGATAATCAAGAGCACGTGGGGCATATGTGCAGAAAAACTACTGAAAAGTAAATAAAAAACGCTAAAAACGAAATTGATCAGAATGAAGGAAATGCCATAAAGCATTTGAAATAAAAACTTAAGAACAAGAATGTAATTCTAGTAAAGCAGGCAAGTGCAATGCAACAGTACAAATTGAAAATGGAGAGTACATAGAAAATACCGAAAAAATTATTGACGGAATGAAAGGCTTAAGAGTAGGACCCTTCCGACGAATACTAAACAAAGATTGAGACAGTCATAAAAGATGCAATTACCTTAGTAAACTTGGGTATTGATAACGCGTTAATCAAATGATCCCGGCAGCTCCACCACTGGTAGCGCTACCAAAGATAAACAAGCTGGATGTTCACAATATATAAATACGATCCTTCAAGATTGCAATGAGCATACAATAACGAACACAACGGAACTGATCGATAAACTGAAGTTCGTAAAATTCACGCAGCACAGCAAAATGGTATCGTTTGACATAGAAGACTTATATCCGTCCACCAGAAGCAGTAGATATGGTGCACAAAAAAAACTGCCGGAAAACACAAAAAATAAAATAAAGGCTGCATAGATCACAAACGTACTAAGAACAGCGGCAGGGCCGAATTTACGTACTATAAATTTAACCATAAGGTATGTGTTGGTTGGAGATGGGAAACCCAACCTCGGTCATCCTCAAGGAGGAGAGGAAAGGCAATATATTAAGGAACTACAAAAAAATTAGGCGGGATATTCAACGCGATATACGTTGATGACATTATCTCCAAGTAACTACATAAAAGCAGAAATTTACAATGGAAATAGAAAACGAAAGTTGAATAAACTACCCAAACTGGCAATCAAGATAGATCCATTCCTAGAAAAGGTTAATTTGAAATTTTTAGGGTACCAACCGCCACAGACATGATAATACATAAGAAGATGGTAGACTAGACTGCCCTCTAACTCCAGAACTATATAAGACAGAATTGTACACAATTTATAATATAGCAACAACAGTGAATACAAAAATTAAAGTTGGCCGGAATAATGGAGCGCCAAAACAAAGCGTAAAAGATAACGACGGAGAGTCTTGGGCGGTAATAACTTATACAGCAAAAATGCCATTCAAACTTGCAAACTTTTTCAAAAAATACAACATTCAGACAGCATTTAAAACAGTAAATAACTTAGGTCAAATCCTGCGGACCAGCACGAAGCGGAGGACCCATTAAACAAACAATGTGTATACAAATTGTCGTGCGAATGCCAATACAGCTACATAGGACAGACGGGATGTAAAATAAGAACCAGATTTTGCGAAAACATAAGAGACTATAACAAAGTATATAGAAACTCACTGCAATACCTGAGTCTAACTTTGCAAACTATATGTGCAGCAAACAATTCTGCATGTGCAAAAGAAAGGGCGCCGCCTGAACGCACTTGATAATATGGAAAAATATAAATAGAAAACATTTGACGGAAGAATAATAAACTTAGACGTAATATTTGAATCCTTAAAATTTGTTTACGAAAAACAAAAAAATATCTTTGGTAGAACAACAGGTATCAACATACAGAACCAGCACAAAATATTCCACAATAACCATACTACTGATTACCTGTCTAAATATGCCACAGAAACGATGCGCACATATAGTAATACAACACAAAACTTTACTACTTGCCAATAGCATTAGCATATAGATAAGGGCCATCGGATGTGAACTGAATAGAGCCCAAAATGCCACTAAATGAAGATGGCACAACACGAGACCATCTCCAAAAAGACTATACAAGGGATGATGGAAAATTATTGAAATATACATCACTGATTATTTACCGCTAACTAACATTATTTGCGAAAAAAGTTGCCTTTACACATTTCATTCAGTAACCACACGCCATTAATATCTGTAATATCAATTGAAATACTAACTTTTGACTGGGTTAATATTGAACAAACAAAAAATATTTTTATAGAAATTTGTGTATTGTATAAGCATACCTGTTGATAAAATGCTGGCGGCCGCCTTAGCCGAGTGTGCGCACTTCATTCGGTGGGTCCCGGGTTCAAATCTCGGTCGGGGAAAGCAACATCAAAAATTATTAAAAAAAAAAAAATTTCTAATAGCGGTCGCCTTGCGGCAGGTAATGGCAAACTACCGAAAGTGTATTTCTGCCATAAAAACAACTTCTCACAAAAATTATTTGCTAGTTGGAGTCGTCGTAAAACTGTATGTTCCTCAATTTGTATTACAATATCAAGACGCACCTCACAAATTCTCGGAAATTCTTGGCCAAACATCAAGCCATGGTGTAAGCGCCAAACAATTATTTTATTTATTATTATAACTGTTGATATTCTCTCTTTCTCTCTACCGCAGACAAAATCGCTCTTTTTGTTAATATTTTTGTGCAAATATTTGTATCGTATATATTTTGATATACTCTTTCTCTTTAACTTCTGAACAAAATTGAAAGCAACATGTCGTATACGTAACCAAGGAATTCCAAAACAGTTTTCTTGATTTCGTGTACAACCATTGTCATATTTTGTATGTGCCTTAATATACTTATGTAATCAACGACTTGTAGAGGAGTTTGAAGTTTTCGACGTAACGACGACTCTAATGCCCTCTAAATCAAAAGTGACATTATCGATGGTGACAAGTGCAAAAGTGGCATATTTATTTGGATGCGATAGTGCAAATCAGAGTTGTAAAGTATGCATTACATTTGTAATTAATTATCAGTTAAGTACTAATACTCAGTAAATAAAAATATGATTAATTTATATTCGTAATTAGTAATGAGTACCCACTTTTTTACATTCAATTTTGTTGAGGTATGAATACTAGCCCCTTACTAAACTAATAAGTATAAAAACAATAGCAACTACAAACAAAAACCTTAGTACTTGGTTCCTTACCCCATCAGTAACATTTTTTCATAGAGCTCTTTTTCCAGCCGAATTCGCACAACATATATTGAATTATTTTTATTATTACATATACTTGTATGGTGTACGCAAATAGTATCTTGAAAATTTTCTAGTCATTTTACTCATATGTTGATTGATCAAAGAACAAATTACGCTAATATTTTATTTCTTGGTTAATCAATTACTTGGGTAATTTACCCAATAGAATGATAGAACGAAAAATGGCACATAAGGTGGAACAAGGCCGGAACCGACTGGACAAGGGATGGTGGAAAATCGGTCCACAACAGAAAAAGAATTATTTGATTTATGATTATTAAAAATTTTGAATAATTAATTAGTCACATAACCCTAGTTCTAAGTAACATATATCAAAAGCAGCGTTGTTCATTAATTTGGAAGTTAACCGAGAGCGATAGCCCTACATATTTCAGGTATATTCTGCAGTTTAACCACTTCTGCTAAATATAATTCTGTTCTAATGGACATGGCGGCTGTTGTATTTTCATGGGCGCTGTTGCCACTTTGGTTGTTGAATTCAAGCGATACCAACAATGAAGAAGATCGAGGCTGTGCGATTAGAACTTTTGATTAACTTTTTCCATGTTTTCAAACAATAAAGAAACTCTTTTTACACAAGTTTTCCCGACATAATGCTGTGGTGAAAAAGTCTCCCATAATAACTCTGTTGAGAATACAAAGAAGATGCCGAATTCGCCAGAGTTGTTCGCTAACAAAAAATTTTATTATCGGCTCAGAATAGCCCTGCTTATGTGTAAATATCTATACATATATATATATCGTATAATTTTATATCTACATTAAATAAACACTTACATAATGGTTTGAGTTAAGTTGCTATTTTGTATGTGTTTCTTTTATATTTAATTAAATCTTACTTTAGTTGACTTATTCATGACAGGAAAATAAATAAAGTCATCAATCTGTAAAATCTCTATTTATTTTGTATTGCGAATAGCGGTGAAATATCTTTTTACGAATATGGGGTAATATATTTTTCTTCGTAAATTCAATTTTCTCCTCAATTGAATGTCACACATTGCAAAGTGTATTTTTTTCTTTGAGTCGTGCGTAAATAGGAGACGCACTGATGCCAAAGTATAACGGATGCCACTCAATGATATTGAATATACAAGTATGTATATAGATATTTATGTCCACCAATACGGGCGACGTATGGCGTGTATCTCCAAACATATGTAAATACGTATAAGATGACCGTAAGGAATGAAATTAATCGTACAGTCAAACTGAATATCACATGCACTAATAATATCAAGTTCTAATGACGTGGAAATAATATATACAAATTTGTATCTTCAGGTCTCACTTAATTGGGCGGGAAGCTAAAAATATGGGAATGAAGGAAAAAAAACATTACTTATTTGCACAATATTAGAAACTTTTTTATAATTTTTTAAATCAAACGACTATCACACGCCCGGACCAACGTCTGTATTACGTCGCGGTTAAAAATTAGCTATTTAATGTGTAGAAAGAAGAATTCGACAAACAATTTCCTCAACTCTCTCCTATTTTTAACTTTTCGGTCTCGTCAATGTGGAGGTAAAGAAAGTTATGAGAAATTTGTTTTCCTATTAATAACTAATCGAGCCAAGAATATAAATTTTAAATATTAAATAATATAGAGACCTCCCAACTTGGTATACTGGATCTTTATATGTATTGCGGAACTGTAAGAAAATTAGTAAGGATTTATTTGGCTCAAGTGTACTAATTAATTGAAATACTTAGCAAACCAAATTACCTCTAACGCATTTAATTAAATAAATAATCTTAAGAAGTTAATTACAAATTAATTAATTCTTCCTTTAAGTGACATAAAAATGTACTGGATCAGCACTCGCAGAATCTGGTACATCTACTCTACCTTTATCCATGCATCCAAATATCTGCAAATGTTTAAATAACTGTTGAGCTAACTGTAAGGTACACTCGTAGACCAGACGAAGCAGCTCCATGAAAACACAATAAACAACCAGAAAACCAATACAAACAAAACGTTAAATAAACGGAAACGGAAAATCGTGGTGATGCTACACTACATACTTACATAAGTATATTTTGCAATCTAAGATTCCTGGAGCGATGGAGTATCATTGAGGAAACTTCTCGTTACCCTTGTGTCGGCAAATAGAGTCGACGGTGGATGCCACTGCTGATATATCAGACGGGTATTGTTTGATTTTTGGCGTGTTTGTTTTGTTTTTTTTTTTTGCTTGTGTTCATTTGTTTATTTGTTTGTCATGCCCAAAGAAAAAATGGCACTGCAACTATACACCAATACCCAATACAAGTACATGTGCAAATAGCGGCTGCTCGTGAGAAAGATATTTGGTAGCAAATGCATACGCATACATGTATGTACATACATATCTATACCCATGCATACATTGATTGTTGTTGTTTGTGTATTCGGGTGATTGTTCGAGGAAAAACAATAAAAGATTTGAAATTGCTCGGAATAGCAAGACAAAATACATATGTATGTACATTTGTAATACGTATGTATGCCTGCTTCCCTACTAAATTCGCATTCTAAATTCCTTGCTCGTAGCATATTGAGCTGAAAATTGATGCACATTATTTACAGTACTGAATTACACATTAGAAAGCATAGCATCCATCCGGCCGCGGCGATGCGAATATCTACGATGTGTTGCGTTCCCAGTTTTTTATAGCTTTTTTATGCCAATTTATTTGCCTTGCTGCGAATTTGTTACAAATGACACGCTTGGAGTGGCACACAATGATGCGTCACTATGAGAATATGTATCGGCTGCAGTCCTTTCGAACGCATTCTGGTTGAGGATGCGACAAGTATTCGTCCCGTTGTGGCTCACCCTACAGACTCAAATTGTTAAACAAATATATGTATAATGTATATTAGAGTGTCCGGGTGAAAAATAGAACTCATTTCCGTGCTTTCTCAAACGAGTACTGTCGATTAGAAACACCCGGGTTGAAGCTGCAAAGTTACGAAACCTTTTTCTTCGCAATTAAGTACCATTTTGTTTTACCAAATAAAATACAAGATACATCATGGGTCTGATCTCATTTTTTTTAAACAGTGCAGTGTATTGGGTAGCCTGGCAATTTTGTTTGTAATTTTCCAAATGAAAGCCTGAATTATAATCGAGATCAAACTCATACGGTTATATTTCGCATATTACCGAACACTTTGTTATACCGGTAAGTTTTATTACCGAAACTTATAACCGCTTCCAGTAATAGCAATTCTGCCGCAAATGGTAACGGTGGGTGTCAACAGTTGGTCGTATAAAAATGCCAAATATTGCCTACTTCACGGGGCACTGTTGGCACTGTTACGCACAATTCACACAAAATCAACTGTAAATAAGATTAAATTTGTATTATTCTATTTTTACTATTTCCACGTTCCACGCCTATGCTAAATATGTATGAAAGTCGCGTTCCTAACTGCAAAAAGGGAATAAACATCTATTTCGTCGCTATTACCATGTTGTTACCACCTAATATGATGGTAACAAATTTCACCGGTAATAAGTGTGCATAGAATACGAAAATGGTTTAAAAGTAGCCAGAGCATTTTGTAATCGTTAACAACAGTTTTTCTGAATAGACCTGATGGTGTCTGATTTTCCAATGCATTTTATATAGGGTAACAAAATGATATTGGCGCAGTCCTTCATAGTAGGACTACGTATCTGTTTTCAATCCGGACATTTCTCTTAGCTGGTACGACATTCATTTTCAAGAGATTTTTTCCCACGCCCGGTCGGTCACCCTATTTCATATATGAATGTGTGGGTATGTATGTATGTGTGTATGAGTATGTGCTTGTAATTTATGGCAAGTGAATTGTATTAAATATATTGAAGCAAAACAAAGACAACAAGGACAACTGTCAAGTAACCGATCGACTACTGGGACGAAACTGTTGGTATTTATATTGGCTATGGCAACAAACAACAGCAACGTGCACATTGGTATTTACACTTAACAGTTGCACTTACGTACGCAACTGCATGCTCATACTATTTATGTATGTATGTTTGTATGTACATTGAATGCTGCTTGTTGATGTTTGTTGTGACAATACATATGTACACACATACATATTTGTGTGTTGAAACACATTCATAGATTCTCATTTATAGTGCATGCCCCCACTTCTATTTTTCTTCTTACCATAGAAGCCCGTTGCCCCCGGTCGTCGATTGGCTACAGTATTGGCTATAAACTCTTGTATTTATAAGCGTAATAAAATTTAAAACGAATTACAATTTATCTCTAGGGAATTCAATTTTTTAGCAGGTCAGTGGAAAGTGTAAGGCAAAAGGCAAAATACGTAATTTATGTGTTGAAAATGTATTTTATTACTTGCGAGTGCTGAGCATCGAACAAAATTAAGTTATACCAAGGAAATAACAGGCTTCTGGTTATAGAGTAGTAAATTTTCAAAACTAAAAATAAATTGCTTTTTCTCTATTGGCTTCAATTGAATCCATGCAATTGTAGGTTTCACCAGCTAAAATATTTAACCGATTTCTAATAATACGTTAGAGTACCTGAGGGAACATATTAGAATACAATAAATTAACAAAATATATTTATGAATAAATAGAAAGTTAGAAAATGTTTATATTCTTGTACGCATGTGATAAATATTCCGACGCTTAAAATTGTGTTGGCCTAGAAAAAATGGAAAAAATTAAGAAATCTAGTATACATTAAGATTTAGCTCAGAATACTTTCACACCGCGCAGCTGGGGCAGCAAAGGCAACAACGATAGGCTTCGCTCGGAACTCGCTTTGAAAGGTTTCGGTTCATCGGTATATACAACTTTACTCTCAAAAAAAGAATAACGTGCATACCGAAGGCGGGTAAAAGCTTTGTCCTAGAGCTTTAGACAAATCAGCCTTTCATCTATAATCTTTAAGACGCTTGAATGGCTGATTGACCTTAAGATGATGAATGGGATTCCGCGCGGCCTCTGACCAGAGAAACTCAAAACGAGGAGATATTCGACCTGCTTTCTAAGACAGTGAATGGAAGGGTTCCAAGTTATTGGTTACGCAATGTGTGAGCTAATCAATGATATCTAAGTATGGTTAACATCTAGTCACAGCGCTGCAGATTAACTTTAAACCCGAAAAACTTGCGTGCTCGGTCTTTTCACCAGAAAGTAAAGGACTACTATTGTCCACCTGCCTTCGGTAAGTGACTCTCTGAGAGGGCTTAGTATCTGGGTATAATCCTGGGTACGAAACTTTCCTGGAAACAAAATATTGAAGAAATGCTAAATAAGGCATTGTATGCCATGTACTGTTTTAAACAGGACATCGGCAAACGTTAGGTCATCTTCCTTCTTAAGAGTGGCGTAGTCTTACCCAATAGACGCTGGTGGAAAAAACTCTGCCGTCCAGGCTGCGGTCAAGCTTTACTACGACTCCGAAGGGCAAATGATTTTTATGGGAGTTCTTTCATGGCGGTTTGCCATCCGAGGGGCGACCAGGCCAGGAATGAGGCGCACACACGCTACACAGTCGGCTACGGCGACAGCCATATAGAACGCCAAGTATTTGTTGATTATTGATGGAATAAACAAGAAGAGGCATTTTTTTTAAATGACCCTGCCTATTGACAATCGATAGCGTGCTATTTAATGCCTTTAACCTCTTTTCTCTAGAGCTGCGTGAGGTCATTCGACGTTTTGAAAAACAAACAAAATAAAATGGTAGAGATGGACTACCTATCTATAAATATAAATTAAACTTGGCATTATAAGGAGCACTTATTATAACGCAACAAAAATGTCAGTACCCCGCTTTGCTATGGGGGTATTGTGCTTATGTTAATATCTTTCAAACAGCGCAAGAATGAATTTCCAATTCTATGTAATACTCCGATGATGTTTCACCGACCATTCTAGGGGTACTGTATTAAGAATGCGGAACCGCATTTAAAAAAAATGAAAAACCGGGATACTGCAAACGAAATCACAATGGAAATTTTTTTAATACACGGCTTAGCGGCTCGCAGAAGATGTATGGATTAACTAAACTCTGGGTATTTCCAAGAGATTTTGTGTTCCCGGTGTTAGACAAATTTGAAACTTGGAAATTAAAACTTTGTTAGATATCCTATGGCTTAACAAATATTCATAGCTTACTAACTCAGAACACAACGTTATGCTTCTTAATTTCAATGCGTAGCATCTGGGAAAACCGCAGTGTGAGAACAAAGTTTGACAACTGGAAAAAGCGAAATTTTGGATACTCTTTAATTTAAGTAGTTCATTTTTCTCATTTTGTCTTCTTGGGGGAATAAATTTCCCTTTAATTTTGTTTTTATTTAACTCGGCTCCCTTCTTCTAAAAAGAAATATTATCCTACAATTCGCTTTAATCTGCCATCAAACGTAAATGTTGAAAAAGGGGGGCGTAGTAACACAAATGCAAAAATAATGGCAAAGTACTTCATTTCAGGAAAATGAAATAAGAAAAATAAAAAAAATGCAATGTTATGGGTCCTTATTTCATGAAGACACAGCGCTTGCATAACTCAGTAGCAAAGCAGTCCATCGGGTTTTAGATTGACGTGGGTTCGTTTCTCACTGCAGTCGCTTTTTCGTGAAATGGAAAGCTATTGAAGTTTGACACAGGATCATGCAAATTCAGAATTTTGCCGATATCCACTTCAACTCCATCACGGATGTTTTTTTCTTGAAGTTATTTCAAAAAAACGAGATCAAATAGGTAAATATAATAATTTCCCAACTACGTATCTATGTATAAAAAATATTTATGTTTGTCTTATACTTTTTATACTTAAGCGTACGGGTGTCCAGTGTAAAGTAGCGGATGACGAGTATACACTAACATACACAGCGAATCAAAAAAAAAAGGAAATGGTTGTGGCACCGCTCAATTTAGAGGGTATCCTCGAAACCATGATACCCACGTCTACAAAATTTAGTACACAAATCACACAAAAATCGCACCAAAACTACGCTCATATAACGGTAATTTTCGGAAATGAAAAGAAATGAAATTTTAAATGTAGAATGAGTTTGCACAAATAGTTGCAGATATAAAACGTATTCAAATTTTCTCTTCCATGGCGATGTGGCACCACCCATTCTTCCATGTTTACATGTACATATACTTGTATATCCTATGTTGAACCCGTAGACAACACGCACCTATTGGAAAAATTTCATAAAGACCGGTTGAATAGTTTGGGCACCTATATTAAATTTTATATTATATATAATATTAATTTTTTTGATTGCATACAACAACTAATGTTTATTTCAAATAAAAACTTTCGCTGGGTGTTTAAAGTTCGGTTGCATCCTGTTGCAAAGCTCAGTTCGCATGTTTAGCTCATAGAGTACGCGTGTTAGGATAGTCGAGGAAAACTATGCCTTAGAAAACACAGTTGACTGTGGTCATAATTCTTATATTGGTCGAACGAAAAGTATTTGTTTGCAAAAAAACAGCAGACTTACAAATCAATGAAGGTTCATAGTGACGTTAAAAAAAACACCCTGAAACAGGTCAACTGGAGAGGCAAGAATCAAAAGATGTACATGTCGCTTCCAACGGATATTTCGATCCGAGATGGGTGTGCCGGCTAGGAAGCCTGCAGCCACTTTAAGCTGCAAAAATTAAAGAACAGCGGTTGAACTGGGCCAAAGATAAAGTAAAATGGACTGAACCCGATTGGGGACGATATTTTCTGAAAAGTTCAAATTCACCATGACAGACATTGATGGCTATCGTACCGCTCGCCGTAGACCAGGTTCTAACAGCAGCGCATTTCCACTAAGTCATGGTATGGGAATGCATTTCAAAATACAAACCGGAGCCCCTAATTATAATAGAGGGTTCGGTAAATGCCAGAAAGGAAGAATCTATTGTAATCAATGGGGTCGTACCCACCTTGGAGTCCTCATCAGAAAAGTAACCAAATCGAATTTTTCAGGACGATTCAGCGCCATGTGATCGGACAGGAAGTGTAATTTTTATCATGCAATTTTTACCCTTTCAACTACTTATTACTATTACTTGATTACAAAAATGGAGAAAGATTTGGGCATAGTGTCACTAGATTGTCCATGGAATAGTCCGGAACACAATACAATAGAATATGCATGGCCTATTATGGGCGCTAAAATTCGGAAAAACTAGCCTTAAGTAATTTAAAAACCGAATCTGATACTTGTTCAGTAGCAAATAATACAAGTACATATCCTTACATACGAGTATATCCTAATAATATTTGTGTATAATATATTATGTATTGCGCAATTTACATACATA
Source organism: Anomoia purmunda (assembly GCA_951828415.1). Taxonomy (NCBI): domain Eukaryota; kingdom Metazoa; phylum Arthropoda; class Insecta; order Diptera; family Tephritidae; genus Anomoia; species Anomoia purmunda. The sequence continues at coordinate 68,632,791 of OX639994.1, read as the reverse complement.
TGTATGTACATATTTACATAACTATGCCAATTTGTTAGTCAGCCCTATTGCTTTCGTAAAAATGTCGGATGTATCTACATATACGAGTATGGTATTGTATTGTTTTACTTCAACATACAAATGAAACCAAAAACGTCGGCATTCCACTTCATTACTGCAAAATCCACAACAAAAAAAAAGCGGTGGATAAAAACAAACATTAAACGACATCGCGAACGAAAAATGTTATTATTGCAGCTTTAAAACTGAAATATACTTTGCAAATAACGAAACCGCAATAACAATAATCAAAACGACGTCGCGACGTGCCGACTGTTTGTTGGCATTGCGTTGCCACATTGCCACGCCCTAATTTCCAACAATGAAGTGCAGAAAAGCGGCATAGTTGCACGGAAAAGTTGCATGTGACAGCAAATTTCCCACCCACACGCTCGAACGAAGTGCTTGGCTATTTTGTTGTTGCAAACTGGTTGCTGGTACGGCTGTCATTGAATTGGAGTCGATTTGGAATTGTTATTGTATGTATGTACATACAATACATAGTTGTTGCTGTCCGATGATTTTGCTGCATTTTCATTTGTGCATAGGAGTTTTTGTTGCTGTCAGTGCCATCGCCCGCTGCGATGTTGGTTAGCATTCGGTCATAATTAATTTATTTAATTACGCACTGCCATTAATTTTTAATTGGTTAATAATGGCGCGCAATCATATTTGTTGCAAGGGCACGATAATAAAAACTGATTAATAAATTTGAAATAAGTAAACTGAGTAACATTCAACACTGAGCCAATTATTTTATTTTTTATTTTTTATATGTACTTCTTCAGCATTTCAACGTGACTAAATTAACGTTTGTTCGCGTATGCATTGATTCGAGTGCGATTAAATATGAAAATAATGAATGAAATGATTGTTAAATGTGCGATTGTAAACCGTTAAATAAATAAAATGCTGTGATGCAATCAAATTCGAGCTTGTGCAATGCAATAGGTCTTAAAACAAAAAGCTCATGTATGTTTAAATATATGTATGTTTGTATGTAAGGCGGCCGCGTTAGCCGAGTATGTAGTATGTGCGCGCTCCATTCGGTAGGTCCCGGGTTCAAATCCAGGCTGGGGCAAGTAACATCAAAAATTATAGAAAAGTTTTTTCCTAATAGCGGTCACCCCTCGGCAGGCAATGGCATAACTTTGAGTGTACTTATATTTCTGCCATTAAAATTTTTTTTACAAAAATCATTTGAGTCGGCAAAAAACAATAATCTCGTCAATTTGTGTTACAAAATTAAGGCGAACAACACAAATTGTATGAGAAGTTCCGCCAAAAATCAAGCTATGGTGTAAGCGCCAAATTATTATTATTAGGGCGTATGTAAACTATACCCTGCAAAAAGACTTACGATTAAATTATGACGGATATATATAAATTTGTATAGAAAAAATCTTCAACGCAAGCCGACATTCATCATAAATTACTTTCCAATGCACTTATTTTGAATACACTCGTTTAAGTTAGTCATAACTATCGGAAGTTTTTTTAGACTGATAGAAATTTCGATAGGGATAGCTATCACTTGACAGCTGGTAAATGTAATTTCGTTTTGACATTTCTGTTTAGTAAGCATTGACAAATCATCATGGAAAGAATGACGCCGCAACAACGTTTACAAATTGTGGAAATTTACTTTGAAAATCAGTGTGCTGTTCGCCAAACTTTGAATTTTATGGTCCACATAATCGAGCATCAGAGCAGCTTATTCGGCGAACTGTTGATAAATTTCGAACAACATTTACTCTACTCGATGAAAAACCAACAACAAGACAAAGAACTGTACATACAGAAGAAAATATTGGTGCTGTAAGTGATAGTGTTGGAAAAGATGGAAATTTGTCTATTCGCTGCCGTGCTCAACAAGTTGAACTTTGTCCATTGGTTCAAAATTGGACTGATCGCATCCGATTCACCAAAGCTAGTCGTGGCGGATATATGCCAGAGATCGTTTTCAAATATTAAATGTCATGAAAATATCTTTCGAATAAAAAAAAATTTCGCATCATACTTAATTTTTTATGTGTTTTATTTCAATTTAAAATTCCATCAGTCTAAAAAAACACCCTTTAGTTAATCACTTGAAGTATGGATATATTGTTTTTTCATACAACGAATAATAAAAAATCACAAATTTTGTAAAAATAATAAATTTAATAATAAATGAATCACAAAAAATCACAAATTTTGTAAAAAGAGGAAAGTCCAACTATATATGCACAGATATTTGCTCTTTGCAAATCAATGTTTTCTAAATTCCGTGGCCCAATTTTTGTTATGAACAAATAGAAACGAATAGGCCTTGATTTTGCAGATTCACAGCTGGTTGCATTGCCAGCATTTAAAGCTACCATTCGGCCATCGAAGCTTTCAAAGTAAAATAAAGCAAAACAAAGCAAGCAAGGCGAGCAAAGCGGTCTGGCATTGGCATTTTTTTTAAAATAAATTTGTTTCTTAATTCACTGAACAAATGTATTTAACTCAAACTAAGTAAGCTTACTATGTGTGAACACGAAATATTATTATTCGGTTTACTCTAGTTTCCAAGAAAGCCTGTATACATCTTAAACTCAAAAACAAAAATCTGTTAATCGTACGTTATGATTTTCCAGCTTGTGTTCCCGTAAATGAATGGTATTCCAATTTAATATTATATAATAAAATAAATGTTTTCAGTTAACGCTTCGACGCGCACAACAGCAGCGTGAAAAATAAAATAAATTTTGAGATTGAATAAATATTAATAAATATTGCAAAGTAGATTTAAATGTATCTTTGAGAAAATAAAACTAAAACAAAAAACTCATGAAAAAAGATTGTGGGCCACCTGACTCAAACCCTACTGTGCATGTGGCAAACGTGTTTTAATGGTCATTGTAGGATTTTTTGCTACTGGAACAGTTTGTACCTATTTTGAAGTATTTGGAGTTATTAATAACTGTACCAACCAAATTTGCAAAAAAAAAAAAAAAAATTTTTCAAGATTGAAGATTTAAAGTTTGGAAGGATTGTCTTTTTTATAGAATTTCTATCTCGAAACTATTAGCCCTACAAGGAAAAATCATTTATACAAAATTTTAAGGTAAATATTAGATTCATAGCTGCTAAATAATGATTAGTAATTACAATCATTAGCAATTTGATTAGATCCATATTCACAATTAGATAATTGATTAGAAAACTTCAATTAGTTTATTTTCAATTACTAATCAATTACGATTAGAATAATTGAAACTAATTGAACTAATTGAAATATCTAATTAAATTAGTTTTTTCAATTAGTTCAATTACTTTCAATTAGATCTCAAGTTTTGCTCAAACTTTGCAAACAAAAATTTAGAAAAAACAAAAAAAGGAGCAAATAACAATTCCTTAAACTACTTATATAAACTGCTTTTATAAACATATTACTAGTTGTTTCAATATTCATCCTATTGATAATATCATATATATTTAACTTTTAACTTATTATATTGAACTTTTAACTTGCCGGAATATGGAACATTTATCTTAATGCTTTCTTCACAAAATACTTAACAATCAAATCTAAGCACAAAAGCAAACGATAATTAACAAACCATATATTCACAAACTACAACCAAAAAATAAACCACGCGAAAAAACACATGTATTACGAAAGATCATAAAAAAGTTATAAATGATAATAAGCACACCGCAAAGCAAGGATGCTTCTTTTTTTTTTGTTTTTTCTAAATTTTGTTTGAAAAGTTTGAGCAAAACTTGCGATCTAATTGAAAGTAATTGAACTAATTGAAAAAACTAATTTAATTAGATATTTCAATTGGTTCAACTAGTTTCAATTAGTTTCAGCTAATTGCAAAAAATTGCAATTCTTTTTCAATTATTCGAATCGTAATTGATTAGTAATTGAAAAAATAATAATTGAAGTTTTCTAATCAATTAGAATTATTTTTAAAATTAACTCTAATGATTGCTAATCCTAATTAAAATTTAACAGCTTTGATTAGATTTTTATATTATTAAATAATAAATTTAAACTAATTATTTAATAGTTAGGACTCTTAGACTTTTATTTTGTAATAACTAAAGTGTATTTAACAAAATGAAATAAATATATGACGATTAATTTTTCTTTGCTCTTATTTGAAAATTAAATGTATGTTGATATTCAGTTAACCCTTTCTCGCATTGTTTTTTTTCGATCAGAAAGTTTAATATTAAAATTGAAAAATACAAAATTATATTACCGTGCTAAGCAGGAACTGAAAATAATCGCTATTTTGATTTTTTCGGATCAAAAAATCCTTTTTAAGACTTCGTTCAAAGCAAAACTCTAATGCGAAGGCCATATGCTATACAAATCTGGCCTTACTTTTATTTAGAAGATTTTTTGTTTTTTGATCATTATTTTGGGATTTTTATTATTATTATTATCAGAAATAATTGTTATTCTACAAGTAATGGTTATTTTTGTATCTATTATTCTTCGATCACAACAAAAGCAAACAAATTTGCCGGCGATGACAATAATGTGGTTTATGATCGAATAAAAATATCGATCAAATATGATCGGAAAAACAAAATCCAAGAATAACAATTACTTTTGTGCGAAAAAATAATGATCAAATTTGATCGAAGAAATGAAAATTCATGAATTACGATTATTTTCGACCGAAAGAAAAACTTACAAACTAACGATTGAAATATGATTTTTTATAAGGAAAATTATAACCGTTATGGTTCCTGGTTCTGAGTAATATTCATATATAAAGCAGTTAGCTTTGTAGACTGCTGGTTCAAAACTATAATTCAAGTACAAAAAATTACGAACGGTTATACTACATACAAATAAACTAATTGTTTATTTTCATGTTGTCCAATAAGCATACGTCAAATATTTATTCCACTTTGATAAATACATTATGGTAATAACTAATTTTGTATGCTTCAGAAATCGTGCTAGAACATCATGGATTTTCCAAAAAAAAAAGTTCTTAAAATTTGAACTTTCTTTAAAATATAGTGAAATTTTCAACGAGGTGTTTTTATGTTACTTCTGTGGAAATAATGTAAAGTTTCTGCGCTGCTATATTTAAATTTCTATCAGTATATGCTAGTTACTCCATCTTCTTCAAATATCAGCCGTATTTGTTTCGCTATCGGTTAACGAGTAGGATCGATGAAGCATCTGCAAAAAATTAGCATAACGACAGTTTTGGTTTTTGTTTCCAATGCAATGTTTGCGCGTCACATACGGCGAATATCCACCAAAAGTGCGCAACTTAAGTCTGGTCTATTATCTGCAGCATTGAATGTAATGAGTTCGACCAGTTTAATGAGCTAGCAAGGTATCGTTGTTGTTGCTTGAACACAAAAATTTGTTCGAACGCGAGCAGAGAAATGGCGAATCGAATGCACCTATCATAAAATAATAATAAAAATTCGAAGTTCCGTGAATATGGTATCTGTATGTTTTGGGTAGATTTTAAGCATTCTACATTTATTGAAGTGGAATTTCCTATAAATTTTATATATAATACCCTCTATTCAAGCGGTGTCGAATGTCTTTTCAAGGTCAAGTTTCTTTGAAAGAAAATTTTGAACTCTATCCTCGCCAAAGCTTTTCTTATTATTTTTGAAACGTATAAAATGCTCGATTTGCTCGGTCTGGCAGATCGTTCGTTTATTAACAATATTTTCAACAAAAAAAATTTTTTTTTACAAAATTGGTCATGTTCTATTGAATAATAAGTACACAAATGTGCACCTTTGGAAATATTAACATTTACTCATAGGGATATACATAAGGACCGAAAGTTCTGCAAATTAAAAAGCGCTCATTAAGTACATGGAATTATTTTGTTTTAGTATTTCTTAATCTTTTTTTTTTGGCGTAGAATACGTCTTACCTTACGGTATGGGCACCAATGTCAGGTTTTTATTGTTGTAATCTCTATTTCTTTAATTATAAGGAAACGGCTCGATAATTTTTATTTTTTTTTTTTTTGTAGTCAAATGAAGATGTTAGCTTTCGTTTGCCATACATTTCATGTTGGTTGATATCTTCCTAATATTTAAATTTCTCAAATGAAAATTGTATAAACACATGCACACAAATATGTGTGTGGTGTTTGGTTGAGTGTTTGCTGTTGGGCGATTTAAATGTATTGCATAATTTTAGGCGGGCAAGTTAAAGTAGAGTAAAAGAAGAGAAAATGCTGCCAAGCACTGCAAAAAAAATAATAAAATTGATTCGCGTATGTTATTTATCATTTATCTTTACTATTGATAACAGCCATTGACTTCGTTTTTGCGAGAAATTTAATTGATAATTTAAAAACATTTTTATCCTATTTTTCCTATCATAAGCTTATGTATATCATCCAAAGTAACTATCAAATAAAGAAATTCATTTGCATGTATTATTTATCATTTATTGTAACATATGTTTTCTGTCTTATCGGATGGCGTATTCTACGTTAAACTTAATGGCCGTGTCTCTGACACAGCCTGCTTCTTTTTGCTGTCCGTACGCGCGAACTTTTCTTGTGAGGCCCGTCATCAAGTTGTGTACAACGGTTTTGCCCACTGTTATTTTTATTTCTGTAATTACCTGGCTTTCATCACCACTCAAAAGGATTCTTGTATTTACTACATTATTATCTTCGAACCACTTTTGTGTGACATTAGCGCAATGTGCTGGAGCCAAACCCGGCAATGTTTTCAAGTTAATTTTCAAATAAGTTTCTTCGTCCAAAATCCCACGAAAATTTTTATTTTCCAGTTGTATATCATACAACTTATGCGGAAGGGATATGATTTTTTAAGTTTGTTTCTCGCTTCGTTTTGGAACTTTTGTATAATTTCTGCTTTAACTTTTTGGCGGCATCTCTTGTCGACATGGATCGGTTCTAATTATGGGTATTAATTTTTTTCCAACTGGACATCTACGGATTCTGTTGGCTTATCCCTTATTGACCCACCATCCTTAATGCGCGAAACCACGCTTCGTGCAATGCCATAAGATGAAGCTAATTAGGTTTCAAAAATTTAATTGTACACCAGTTTAAAAACAATCTTTTCAAAGCCATACTAAGTTATAGCTAAAACTTTTGCAGCGAGTTAAAAAATGACACTTTTACTTAAACAAAATAGGCCAGCAATAGTTTTTAAACACGCAACTAAAAGAAAGCAAATAATGCAATATATCGTTGTTTTCAAACATTTTCATCAGTAGCATTTCTTTTAGCAGAATCTCTGACCGAAAATTGAGCAACTTCTTCTTTTTGTATAACTTGGGCAATTTGCAGCTTTTATTTTAAGAAAATTTTTTGGCAAATAAGCTGCTGATTGCTTATGCTAACATAAATAAATTGCCAGGTGCGACATATAACAATGGACGTAAATGAACAACAATATGCAGCTAATAAACTTATCGGTTGATATATATTTTATTTTCGGCAGCTTGCATTCTGATATAATGTTCGTTGATGCATATAAAACATGAATGGATATCAGGGGTGGTAATGCGTTGAAACAAGCTTTAAAACAATATCTACTGCACTTTTAATGTATGTTTCTGCCAGAATAAAAATATTTCCCTTCAGTGCCCAAAGAAGTTAAAATATACTGGAAAATTTTCCTTCAAAAAAAAGGGTTGGTTGTATTTGCTCGAGAATTTCCTTAAAATTTAGATTAAGTTCTTTATAATGACGAATCAATATTTTAAGTGCTAAAACATAACTTATTTTTACATTTTTGTTCTTCGAAATCATGTATATAGTAAATTTGGCTACGAACTGTATACTAGCTTACGAAAAATAATAATTTATTATTATTTAAATCAATAATGATCTTATTCAACATCAATACCCTAACTTTGTGCATGTGACATACGAAGAGCTTCATTTTAATTAATATACAAAAATTATTCCCATTTAACGAGGGAATATAAGATAATTATAAAATAGATAGATACAATTTCAAAAAAAGAAGAAAAATATTGCCTTTCACTCACTCACTCTTCTATAATTTACGCTTAATTGTTTCCGTTTAACGATTTTCCACATTTTCTACCCAGATGCTTTTTCGCTTTTCGATTTTTCAAGCTACCATTTACTGTGTGATAGACATTTTAATTTCAAATAAGCGCTAGCAGCGACTAATGAGATGGGCGTTGGTAGTATCAAATTATGCTCAACATAAATAAAGTCAGCGAGAATAAACACAAAAGCCAAATCGAAATAATGGCAACAGCAAGGACAGATGCCTGGTGGTAGTCGCCGCGATGACCGGAGGCTAAATTATTTCTTCTCGCTGTCATTGCCAGGACTACGATAATGAGCACGAAACAAAATAAGCATTAAACAAAAATAATAGAAAATAATACTGATGGAAACAAGATTAATATGAAACATGGCAACTTCTCATTTTTCGGCATTTTAATTGAGCGCGTTGATGGTATCAAAAAATAATATCTTATTATAGAAATTAATGAAGGAAATACATGCACAGCGAAGCAAATAGGCAACAGGAATACAATTTTTTTTTAAATAAGTTCGCTAATGCGAAACATGGCAGACTTAAATTTAATACAAATATTTTCATAAAATGTATCCAGATTAAAAATTCAGCGCAGATAAAGCTACAATGGCACTCAACTTTTAACGTTAATTCAAAAATTCATTACCTGTGAGAAATAAGATTATGGGTCGTAATGGAAGTAATTAGAATAATACTTTCACGCCAACATTAGCATTCCCATCAACAACTTTTACCCCTTCCACTTGATGTGAATGCTTTTTTCGGCTTCAGCGTCACCTGTTTGTTTAATTTTCAAATCAAGTACATATATAATTTGAATCAAATTGGACTGTAAATACGGATTTTAGAGGTATCTCGGCCTCAGCGCCACCTTTCGGCTCAGCTTTGAATAAATTCTGACAACAAAATACATTTTTTCAAAAATAGCTCGACTCTGGGCCTATCGATTGTCCTATGAACAGTGGACACTATTGAAAGCACATCCTACGAATTTCAGCTCAATCATCTCAATAATTTTTAAGTTATACAAGCAGACACACACGCCCCTTTGATGTATAAATAACACCAGCATACGCATACCCATGGGTTTCATCTCTCGTGAATGGACAACATAAATTAATCACGTTATACTTTTTTACCGAGCGCACTCGTGGTGCCTAGGATATTATAACTTTGTTCACTTAAATGTTGTTTCTAACATCATAAAGCAACTGAGACAGATAAAAACATATATATATATATATATACTAAAATTCTTAGAATTAATAACGAATTTAGTCAAGCCATTCCTATCTACCCTTCTTTCTGTCCGCCTGTGCAACGTATAACTTGTCTCAAGGTTGAGCTACTTCCACGGAACTTGGCACTCACTTTGTCCTGGACCCAAGGTAGTTTGATATGGCAAATGGGCGAATACGGATAATAATCACTTCCGAAAAACCGTGTTTGTGAAACTCTAAAGAAGGCAATATATCAGTAACCAGTAAAAATATATTTTTTAAATTTGGAGCACATGACTGGATTGGAAAACGAATACGTGTGTAAATTGTTTGTAAAAAAATGGGAGTGGCCCGACCACTTAATAAAAATAGCTATGTTTTGGAGACTATATTAGCAAACTCTACTAAATTTGCTATCACATTGAATTTTAAGTCAGTAAACACATTTTTGAAAATTTTGTTGAAATCGGACAAAAAAACAGGTCCACCTTTTATATAACGGTATTTTCCAAAACACGCGATATTTAAGTCAGTATTAGCGCTAATTTGTTCAAATTTAAAGTGCAGCATGAGATTGCACTAATAAATAAAAAAAAATTCAAAAAATTCGAAAAAATTTTAAAATCGGACGAAAACCACGCCTACCTGTCAAATAACGATAATTTACAAAAACTGATATTTAAGTAAGTATTAAAGAGAATTTGCTCAAACTTAATAAATAAACGAAATCAAAAAATTTTGGAAATGGGCGTGGCATTTAAAACAACAAAAAAGGTTTCAAAATTGTAAACCTGCAACAGTGAAAGGAGATTGAATCCCACTCGATATACATGATTGGGTTCGAGAACGCAAGCCTTGGGTTGTAGGTGCTTGAGACTGAAGTATGACTATGATTAGTCTTCTACACACAAAGTTTGAGTTCCCACCTTAAAAGCACTATACATGTGCTGCTTAGAAAATCAATTCGTATGAAAGGCATCCCATAGAGAAAGCAACTTCGAACATATACATAAGTACATACATTTATCATATATATAAGTATGTATTGGATAGAACTATACTTCACTCTCTATCGGTGTATCGGCACCTTGACAAGGCGAAGCGTACGGTTTCTGCACCGGTAGGGTCTCCCATGACGGAGAGGTCTGAATCTGAGCTGTCAGACTAAGACGGGTACACACATTTTAAGCTAAGGTGTTGAGATTTCCGTGCCGAGAAGGGTATGGCTGGTAGTGTATAAATAACCAGTCGCTAACAGTCTCCAGTAATGTCCGGGCAATGTGGCCAGAATTTAAAGTGCCTTACTCGGTATGCGGACAATGGCAGGGTGGACAAACCCCGCCCATTCTAACACGTGGGGCCAACTATGAACACTAATAAAAACAAAAATAAAACACCAGAAAAGAAGGACAAGGGGAGCATTCTGGGAATGCTCTTGGAAGACGAGCATCTGGGTAGCAATCAGGAAACCGATTCCCATTAAAGGCAGTGTACCATCCCCAGTGACCCCACAGAATGTACGACAAGATCGCCAGGAATGAGAGGGAAGGTGATAATCATGTGCGAGATACAGATGGTAAGGTCAGGTACGGAGGAGAATGCTAACAACTGCCTTATTCAGAAGCCTTCGATAATACAAACTGTTTTTCACACACGGAGAAGGTTAAACGAGGGCTTGAATTCTCGTAAAGAATACTATCAGTGCCTTGTTTTTACCTCACTTAATTTCCGACGATGTTGCGGTAGTCAAGGAGCACAAATACCTACCCTCCGTGGTGGAGCAAGAGCCTGAGCGAAATTATGTCCAACGTAAGGCCGTATTTAATGATTCCTACTCAAGGAAAAGTTTTCAAAAATATAGCTCTTCTCTGAGGGAATACAAGAAAGGTATTTGAAATGCAAAATAGAAATCCTTGCGAGATCATTGAATGTCTATTGAGTCCACAAAGGAGACAGTTCGGCTGGGCAAAGTTCTTGTTAATGACCATTCAAATAAAACTTTTGTAAAACGAGCTGACGGCGCAATCATCAGCCGAAAGTCTGAACACTCTAGTAGGTACCCACTTTCCGAACTGTCCTGTTGAGGCAGCGCTGCTAGATGAGATCATATCTGAACAGAATACTGCTTTGTCAATTATTAGCGTTTCACCATTCAAATCCTCAGGAGTATGTGGCATCCTTGCATTCTTTATAACCATATTCCGACTACCTAGGTGAAAACAAGGGTGGTTTTCATTCCAAAAACTGATAAACGGGGGAAAAGAAGTTGCCAAGGACTTTATACCAATAAGTCGTATATCCTTTCTTCTAAAAGTTCTAGAGAGAATTCCAGACATATATATTTGGAAATTACTAGTTGAACTCTCTGCGGTGCAGCCTGCGTACTCAACGTTTTCGAGATACATATGTATATCTATTTGCGCTTAAGTGGGCGGTGCCTCGCTAATTTCCAAATTTTTTCATTACGTGTATTTGGTTATGCAACCTCTTTCTGCATAACAATTTTGAACAAATTGATCTCAATAGCTACTCAAATATCGCGTTTTTCATTTTTGAAAATTACCGTTGTATAAAGGTGCGCGTGGTCTTTTTGCGATTTGACTTCAATGTTTACTACATTTGATATAATTTGGTTAAGTAAAATAATTTATTCTTTCACTTTTTTTTGGAAAAATTTACTAGTCAGGGGATTTTTTTTGGTATAAATGTTGAGGAAATTGATTTTCTCGGTTTGAAGAAATCCTTATAAGGTTTTTTATAAAAACAATATTGAATTTTTTTATCGAAATATATTTTTGCCGATTTATACTTAATTTTTGTTGATTGGTATGCACATACATCCATATATTTTAATACAAATGCTTAGTATAGGAAGATATTTTATATCGGACTTTAAATTAAGGGAAAAGTTCAGAAACTGAAATAATTTCTCCTATTATTAAGGAAAAAACACTAACTCTACAATTAGGAAATTGATTTCTCGTTTTAAGGAGATAGTTTTTGCTGAGTGTAGCGTAGCACCGAATAATTAAAAAAAAAAAACAAAAAAAAATTAACACGTATCCTATTCTCCGACCCAATCTTATGAATAAAATTTGAGAAAATTATATTTGATGGTTACTGAAATATCGCATTATTTTTATTTCCACAAAACACCGCTATGGGGCGGGATTATTATACGATTTCGCCCATTTGCAATACCAAGCTACCCTTTCCCAGGGCAATGTGTACACTAAGTTTCTATGTGATAGTCCAATATTTCATTGAGTTATGCGATACACGGACAGACGGACATTGCTTAATCAATTTCACTATTTATTATGAGCATTTTGATATATATACATATACATATATATATATATATTTGTGTCGGTTGCTTTATGTTGTTGCAAACAACCTTTAGATGAAGAAAATTATAATACAGTGGGCGTAAAAAGTGTACTTTCTTACATAATATATGTGCAATTCTTTATAATCATTTGCATCTTAATTGGGCAGGTGTTTGTTAGAAATTATGATTTCGACATGCTGCACTTAACTTTAAAGTCGATTTTATTTTAATTCAGTTTAAGAGCCAATAACTTAACTTTTTTTTGATGTATTTTATACACTTTTACAAAACCAGGATTCTATTAAACGCTTTATTTTCCATATTTCGGGAGAGAACGCAAATTTTTAATATTCTATTTACCTTGTGTTTTGCCGGCTCGAAGTCAAGGGGGTGTTTGGTGTTAGTAAAAACAAACAAAGCTCCACGTCGGACAGAGCGGACGTGTAAATCATTTGCCCTGAAGACGGCTACCGCCGTGTAATCGAAATATATTGGAGAACAAGTAAATCATTTGTTTTTACTAACACCAAACACCACCTTGACCTCGAGCCGGCAAAACTCAAATTAAAGTTGGAAAGGTCGCTAGAAAATCATTATTACTATATATAAACTTCGCATTATTGACCACCATCACCTATTTTAAAACTATTCTTTAATAATGTGAGTTCTATTTTATAGATTTTTAAATCTTTTCTAACATATGTAGATAATTAAGTATTTCTGTATTAAAAACAAACTTTATAGTAATTCTAATTATAATTCTCGTGCTATTCATATATTAATACTGGGCTTACGATATGCCCGAGAGGTAAATTTTAATGCGGCGGAATAATTTTTGTTCGTCAACGTTTGGTGTTTCTCCTTGAATATTCTCACATAAATATAATATAAATATGAGATTATACCGCACGTTATCATACCGTATTTAGACCGAGTGTAGCGCATGTACTTTGTGTTGGGAAATAGTCCTAAAAATTAAATTTTCATCACTGCATAATTTTGTGAAATATTACTGTTAAGACATTTATATTTAGGCATAATATCTATATAAGTAAATTCTTCGTATATATGAACATACTTACATATATATATTTGTTGATAAAATTTCTTTTGATGTAACATTGCTTGACTGCTGCTTTCTTCTTTTATTTTATTTACTGTGCTGTAAATGATGGGCGCCCCATTTAGATGGTCACAATTTCTTTTTTTTCCTATTTAGAGCCGCATTTTGTACACAAAGTAAAGTCAATCATTCAGCCATGCCGATTTGTCTCTGTTAAACGCAGTTCCACTCACAGATGAACGGGAGATCGAGGATGCGCCAGGGCAGTGGATTTAAGTAACAGCACAATTTGCAAACAAATGATGAACTGAAATGATGTAACATTTTTCACAGTCACCAACATTCACCCTCTACTCTGATCCCATTATTTGGAACGCGAACTGTTGTCTGCGTTGTCGCTATAACAACGGCTGCGAAATTAATGGAAGGTAAGTTGCTTTCTCAGACAGCCAACTAGGCAAATCCACATCTTCTTTTCAACAATGTCCTATTTAACATGGAGTTGGTTTATTCTCTTTGTTTCTTCAAATTCTCTGAAAATACATAAATATGTAACCCATTATATAATCGTCCATGGTATTCGATTTCTAAAACGGGAAATAGTTCGCAGTCCGCAACTTCATACACTTACCGAATCCTATGGTTTATGAATTTTTATGCAACGAATTTAACACTAGATTTACCGCACCAGTCAAAATGACTGGTTTTGCCATAAATATTAAGTTTGCGTGAATATTTTTTTCCGAAACTATTATACGATTTTTATAACGACAACTAAATACAATTGATTTGATAATTTTTTTTGATCTTGTGTCCACAATAAAAAAATAATTTTTGTTTTTGGTACTTATACCGGAGGTAGTCATTTTGACTGGTGTATTTTTCCATGCCATCGATATATATACATATATATTTGTATAGATTAATATTATTCTAGCAATTTTTCCGATAAAGTAACAAGTGTGTTTATCTATGCCGACAATAGATTTTTGTTTAGGTAATGTAAATTCTATTTCGGGGGTCCCGTTTTTAAAGGGGAATATCGCTATGCCATAAATTGGTAAGTGGTAAATAAATATTTATTTTGATATTGAAATTTTCAAAAGTGGACTAGTTAGTAAGAAAAAAAAGACGGAAAGAAATATCCTATATTATGGTAAAATTATTAGACGAAATTAAAAGACGGAAAGAAATATCCTATATTATGGTAAAATTATTATCATTACCCTTAGAAACTATAAATGGAAAAACGGACGAAACGAGCTACTTTGAGTTTATAAGAAACACATGATATACTTTCAGAATGTTCGGACATTGAAGATGAAATTTATGATAGGGAAGGCGAATTTTTAGGGAACCAAAGCGATACGAACGATTATTGCAACAAAAGTTTCCATATCGAGTGCAGAGGTAATGGAAATCTTGGTAAAAATAATGGAGATAAATGGAGCGACGAAGAAAACAGTGTTCCTTAGCAAAATATACAAAAACGAATGTGTATGCGGTTCCTTCCAGTTCTGAAGACGATAATAAAAGCGGGGTAGATACACAATTTGAAGTTTCTCCAAGTGGAACTATTTGGAAAAAATTAAAGAAGGAGGTGTTGTTGGAAGGTTACCAAGTCATAGCTAATTCAATGATTTATCTGCGCCTACAGCATATGATAGAAGAAGTATTGTGGAAGAGAAGGCAAGCAGTGCCTTTTTACTATTGATTGACCAACATATATTAGAGCATATCAGAACTTGCACCGAACTAGAAGCCTCTAGAGTTTTAGGGAAGATGTGGACACTTTCACAGGATAAATTGAAATCTTTCATTGGAATACTGTATGCACGTGGTGCATACGAAGCAAGAGGTTTGAAGCTATCATATTTATGAAACAAAACTAAAACTATGAGTAGGCATGACTTTACGGAAATTTTACGTTTCATTCGTTTCGATAAAAGAAATGAAAGGAGTCAACGCAAACTAATAAGCTTGCGTTAGTGTCAACTGTTTGGAATAAATTTATTGTCAACAGCCAAAACTGTTTCAAACCAGGAGCAAATATTACAGTAGATGAACAATTGTTTCCAAAGAAAGCCAGATGTAGATATACTCAGTATACGCCAAACAAACCAGACAAGTTTGGGATACAATTTTGGCTGGCTTCTGACGTTGAAACGAAGTACGTGGTAAATGGGGTTCTTAATCTAAGAAAAGATGAAACACTACATTTGGCAACACCTCTTAGTGAATTTGCAGTAATGAGACTACTGGAGCGTTATACCATGAATGGTAGGACTATAATAACCGACAACTTTTTTTACCAGTGTTTGTTTAGCTTCTCAACTATTAGACCTTCCAAAAATTTGTAAGGAAAAGCTATCCTTTTTTTCAACATTACTATATGCAACAAATGAATGTACACTTACAGTTTATAAGATTAAGCCCAACAAAAAAGTCAAAATTGATACCGACCGACGGTGTCTTTTTATAATAACACCAAATTTGGTGTCGACGTCACAGATCAAATGCACGAAAATATAGTGTGAAATCAGGATCTAGAAGATGGCTGCTTCAGGTATTTTTTAATATTTTACATTTTATCGGAATAAATTCCTGGATTTTGTATAAAAATGCAACCGGAAGGAATGTTTCTAGGAAGGATTTTTTGTTTCATTTGACTGAATAACTCACTTTTGATTATCAGCCATCAAGTCAAGATATAGCAAATGAAGCTGACTGTCCAACACCCCATCTTCCAAAACCACCCACGCCCAATACGTAAATGGTGCCTTATAGGATTTTGCAATGACAACGAAACTTCAATAAATTGTGACGTCTGAAAGAAATATGTGCGTGGAAAATGCACAGAAAAAAGGTTTGTGTTTGTAAAAAATGTCACAAGCCATAACTATTTTGAATAAAAACTAAAATACAGCTCCAGACTTTTTATTATTTTTATATTGTACCAAATACTGTTTATTAATTCTATAAAACATTATAGCACAAACAGCAAATGATCAAAATGAAACGGACCTGTTCATGATTCCACTTCAGCGCACGCAATAATCATCATATTTGTTCGAGCCTGTGTAACTATTTGAAAATCATTATAAAAATACATTGGTGTTGTTAAGTGAATGCATTTTGCTAAAATATTCTATATGGATCACAGTTTTTTCACAGAATATGCGACTGTTTGCAACCCCTACGATGGTAGTATTGATACCAGCTTATTTTATTTGTAAACAAACTTCATCAATTAATTCGAAGCAAAACCAACGAAGTTAAGAAGGTTTTAGAATGTAAATTTCTTTATAGGGCAAACTTTCTTGGAGTCCAGCTTTTGTTAAATGCCCACACGTAACCTCTGCTAAAGATTTCTGCATTGTTAAAATTTTCAAGAACCATAAGTTTCTATTCACTTTTAGAATTTACCTGAAAAATTCAGAAAATCACAGTTCAAATTCTGAATTTACTTTTTAAATTCAGAAAATTACAATTTAAATCCAGAATTTGTATTTTAAATTTAGAAAGTTGCAATTCAAGTCCATAATTTACATTTAAATTCAGAAACTTACAAATCAAATTCTGAATTTTCTTTTTAATTTCAGAAACTTACAATTTAAATTCATAATTTTCACGTTTATTTCAACTCAAATTCAGATACTCCATTTCATTGTAAGTTTTGCAAACATCTCCGAAACTTTGACATAATTCATGAAACGAAGAACTGGAAAATACTTTCATAAATTTTTCTATGAAATTTGGGCTCCGGCTCGCGTTCTGAATCAACAGCGCGTTATCGAAAATCAAAGTTCGACTGAAAAGCTAATAGCTGTCGGCTACCATGCAAATTCGTTCCCCCACCCCCAAACGTTTCACAATAGGGCTGTTCAGCCATTGTCTTTTCAGTTTTGGGTAAACGGTCTGAAATGCCCTCGAGCTGGTTGAATTTCGTGATTTCAAATATAACATATCGATTATTGGTTCCGACTTCTTATCGTATTGGGCATGCACTCAGATCGAGTGGGGGGTGTTTGCTCGACCATAAAACTGCTTATAAAGCGATATGCTAGTTGCTCAACACAACTTAAGTAAAACCCACTTGACCAGTGGCATTGTAATGTCTACAGTCGCTCACCGCATCATCGCTACGGGTCAATCAGATTTCTCCGCAAAATTATATTTTCGAACAAAAATTCCTTGCATCAACGATATCAAGGTGAACGTCTCAATTGATCGGTTAAGGCCAGCTTTCATCGCCGCACTATGTAAGTAAAAAGGGAGTACTGTGGGGACACCACAACTGATTGACTTATTGAAATAAAACTTCGTTAACGGCATGTGAGTGATTTTTTACATTGTGTAACGAAAGTCGCGTCAGACTCGCGATGTGAACTCACGACAATACGCTTATATGAGATGAAACAAACAAACATACATTTAGGGAGTTCACAAGCCGTGTTATTTGTCGTATTTCTTTAATCGTGTTATTGAAATAACAGTGGTACGTGTGAACGCACTGTGCTATTTCGTTAACTATTGTATGTCGTATTCAAGCAATTAATCAGCTGAGTAGAAGAAGAGAAAACAAAACGAAATAAAAGTATGAACATTAAAATGCCTAAGAGGACCGAAAAAAATAAATTAATAGCTGCTGTTTGTAGAAAATACGAACAGGACATCCTCGTGATGGAAGAAAGTAAGTAATCCAACATATTTTCATGCATTTTTTTTTAACGTGTTGGTTATATGTAGGTGATGAAGATGAGCAGGAAGAGATAGATGAAACTTTTAGAGTGAATATTCTCATATTGCTGAACAATCGCCGAGGTGTCCATTTAGGAGTTCCCAAGTCCAACCAGTGGGAGCTGAATGTATTGGCGCATTTAGACGAAAACAGATTTTGTCAAATGGTGCGGGTAAACCAAATGGAGTTTGACTACCTCCTAAACTTAATAAAATATGATGACGTGTTTCGGAGTGAAAATAATGCAGCACAGCTTTCGATAGAAACCCAACTTAAGATCGTGCTTTACCGGTTAGGATCATCAGGTGAAGGACATTCGGTTCGTAAAGTGGCATCCTTGTTTGGAATAGGAGATGACGGTACTATTCAAACAGTGACAAGGCGAGTTTTTAAGGCTATTCTGATTTTAAAAGAAAGATTTTTATACTGGCCTAATGAAAGGGAGCGCTTAAAATTGATTGCAGCAACAGAAAAAGAATTGCCTGGATGTGTTGGATACATTGATGGCTCCGAAATTAAATTGGCCGAAGCACCTGTAAGGCATCACGAAATCTTCTTTTCCCGCAAGCGCCAGTACTCCATCAAAGTTCAAGTTATTTGTGACTACCGCTTACGCATTAGGCAAGCTACACTTGGTTACCCGGGTAGTGTTCATGATGCAAAAATGTTTTCGGACTGTTTGCTCTCGAAATACCCGGATAGGTTTCTGTCAATATTGCAATGGATTGCTGGAGATAGTGCATATCCGTTGAAACCATTTCTGCTGACCCCATTCAGACAAAATAGTACAGAATACACCAGAGATGAAAGAGAAAAATTCAATAAATACTTTTCTAAATACCGCGTACGTATTGAAAATTGCTTTGGGGCTTTAAAGGAAAAATTTTCCAGCCTGAAAGAACTCAAGTTTAGATTGCATACAATACAAAACAAGAGGGATTGCAATGAGTGGATAATGGTCTGCTATATTTTGCACAACATTTTCGTAAGTTTCAACAACGAGGATGAAGAATGTAGCATACAGCCCACTGTCAACTAATTATCGTCAACGAACCTTAGAGATAGTAAATTAAACTTCATTCAAAATCAACCCAATGTGTAGTGCAATTACCAAAATGTTCAACCATGTCAATAAAAAGATTTAATTTTATAAGTACATCCATATGTACGTGCTGAAATTTTTTCAGTTTTTTTTTTATTCATATCACAAGGCTTGCACAAAATGCATATCAGGGAACATATGTAGATATGTATATTTTAATAAAGGTTAAACTTAAATTGAAATTCATAATTATATAACAGTCAAAATAAAATAAAATTCAGTACTTCATGTAGGTTTCAAAAATATCACAAAATCCATAAAAACAAAAATACAAAAAATATTTACATCATTTACTTATACTTAAGTTTCAATTCTTCCATAGCCAAACGCTCACGCATTTGAAGATCAAGAATTTTTAGCTTTTCTTGGCTTTGGAGCTCTTTTTCTTTAAAGCTTTCCTCAAATCGCCCCTGCCTTTCCTTCAGTTCCAACTCTTTTTACTTAAGAATACATTCATTCTCCCTTATGGCCAGCTCCCTATCTCTTGCTATCGTTTCTGCCACCAATTTCTGTTTTTTGAAGGTCATTGCTTCGGCTTGCACCTTAATTATATCGGAAGCTGCTGTTCGACTGTACATATATGCCTTTACGGCTCATTGTTGGTGCATACGTTATTTCAGGTGGGCTATCGCTCGATGTCGTACTCGACGTGCATGGAGGACTCTGAGAGCTTTGTGTGACCTCTACCGTTAATGGCGTTTCGACTTCATTTAATGGGTCCTCTTCTATGATAATATATTCTGCCATTGTGTCTTCGATTACCGAAGACTCGCAAATTCGGCTTCCGAAAATGTCATCCAGCTCATAAAAAAAGGTGCACATTTTTAGCAAAGTTCCTTGGAAATAAAATGTTGGTTATTGAAATGGATCGGCAATGAAATGTCTCAACAAATTACCTTTAATGGTATCGCCATTCATGCTACCTGCCCCCGTCGATCCCTCCCATGTTTTCGCTTTATTGTAACTTGATCTCAAGTTCCGCACTTTCCCACGCACCAGCTTCCACTCCATTGCGACATTCTTCTCCACACAAAATCGCTTATAATAAAATTGAGCGGTCGGTTTCTGTAAAATATGGATGTGCATGTATATATATTTCTATATAACTTTCTTTTACTTTTGTTTAAACCAAAATAAACCTCAAATTGCCGATTTTCCAAAAGAAACTCAATAAGAGACTTCTCTTCTGCCACCGTCCATCTCCGGATTGGGTTGCAGCGGACGCGTTTGGCTTTGCCCTAAAATCAAAAGGTTGTTTGATAAGCCAGATGTGATTGTTTTTTATTCAAAATCACTTACTTCGTCATTTAGATATATTTCCATTCTTTTTTTTTAATATGTACATATATCTCCTTCAATTGTTTCACTGGCCGCTTTTGCAAAAATAATAAAAAAAAAGTGACGATAAACAGAAACAGCTGATCGAATAACACACACAAATAAAACACTAAACATACCTTTCAGAGTTCTATTGAAATAAGACAATTTTACATGTGAAACAAAAACAACAAGTTTACAACTGTTGTATTGCAATAACACGATTAAATAAAGACGACAAATAACACGGCTTGTGAACTCCCTAATTATGAGGAAGCGACATATCAATGTGTATGTACATCCATCTATGTATGTAAGTACTATATATGCCCATCAATTCATATATACATATGTAGCTTGGGACTATTGCGGCACTATTTTCGGACTAGATGTTTCGGCGCCATTTCAGTATAGTTTGGGACTTAGACTTCTGACTTAGGAACAGTCGACTATCAGCAATGGGACTGGTTCACCACTACAACTATTACTATTAATATTACTTCCAATTACTCCTTCTACTAGCTACTACAATTGAAATGCTCAACAAAGATCTTCAGAAGTCGGAGCTTTGCGTAGTTGATTCGTTTAGGGAAATAGAAGCGGTTACCTATATACCAGAGACTTCCCGGGGCTCTAAGTTTCAGTCAATTTGGCTAAATTAAAGAACCTGTTTTACCACATAAAATTTCCAAACGAGTAACTGTCAGCAATGTTAAAAATCATACCAGTACATTTATAATGGGTGTTTTTTTTAGACTAATAGAACATTCGATAGGGATAGCTGTCACTTGACAGCTGGCAACTGACATTTCATTTTAGCATTTCTGTTCAGTTAGCATTGACAAATCGTCATGGAAAGAATGACGCCGCAACAACATTTACTAATTGTGGAAATTTACTTTAAAAATCAGTGTTATGTTTGCACAGTGTTATAGAGCACTTCGTGAATTTTATGGTTCACATAATCGAGCATCAGAGCAGCTTATTCGTCGAACTGTATATTTCGAACTCTCCTCTATGAAGAACCAATATTTACTCTACTCGATGAGATGAGAACCAACAAAAAGACAAATAACTGTACGTACAGATCAAAATATTGGTGCTGTAAGTGATAGTGTTGGCGTATGTCTATTCGCTGCCGTCTCAACAAGTCGGACTTTTTCCATCGGTTCAAAATTGGACTGATCGCATCCGATTCACCAAAACTAGTCGTGGCAGAAATATGCCAAAAATCGTTTTAAATATTAAATGTCATGAAAATATCTTTCAAATAAAAAAAAATTTGACATCATACCTCATTTGTTATGTGTTTTATTTCAATTTAAGTTTCTATCAGTCTAAAAAAACTCCTTTTACCTCCTTTACAAGTAAATAGATTTGATAATCAATCACCGAAGAAATCCTTATGCATGATTTCATTCTTGGAATGCTAAACCAATGCTAAACCAATAGCTGTTTTTTCACGGTAGAAATTAAAAATTTTCCAAATAATTATTTCCATGTATTATTTATGAGCAATAAACTAATTATACGAAGAACAATAAATTCTTTTTCCGAACCTGTAGTGCGATTCACTAACTTTAAACGGTGTGGCAATGGCAATTGTTTACGAGAGTATTTATCGTTTGCACTAACGATTGTGCGATTCACTAACTTATTCTTAACGATATTTAACAGCTGTCTCGTTCTACTTATTCAAACTAAATGTCAAAATAAGCGATAAGCACAAAGAGGAATAGATAAAAAACCAACGAATGCCTGCTGCCAAATATAAATTTCAGCGTTCTTATTATATTTCATTAAAGTGAAATAAGATACCAGTTTATTAACTACAAATGTTTATAATTCTTTTTATATATTGCAATGTTCCATTGTAGCAGAACTCCGGACTCTCCTCTCGATTGAGTTAACAACATCAAATTTGTTGTCGTTGAGTTTTCGGTAATCGACTAGCTAACGACAACTGCTGATTCGGCGAATGCGAAAATCTTTAAAAAAAAAATGAATACTTAATAGCAGAATCGTTAAAATTTTCGTTAAGATGAGTTAACCATGCGAATATCGTTAAAATAAGTAATATAACTATATTATAACGTGTCCTACAACTTTCATTGTAAAATATTCTATACTCTTACTTGTTATACAATTTTAATAATGAATTATCATTTTGCTATTTCGATTTCTACTCTTTATATCTAATATATAAGTACATTAATCATCACATACATGCTTAATAAATACAATTGATTATTTTTGCTACCTTACACACATCGTCTTTTATTTCCTTAGTCGATACATTACATTTGGCGACGAGGCAAAAAAACACCTCAGCACGTATTTCGTAAAGGGAGTGGAGTAAAGTTTTCTTAAAACCAGATATTTTCTGAATCGCTACAAAGTTTTATTAAAATTAGATATTTTCTGAGCTCTTGCTGCTAAGTTATTGCAAAATCAGGTTTTTATTGTGAATTTGTTCACAATGTGCAAAGCCGATGACAGAAGTCCAGCTTGGTTTGCCGTGCGAATAAAGCCATATTTTTTTAATATTAGAAAGGTATTTTATATAAAGAATTAGGTTTTTTATTGAATAGTTTCGAATATAAAACGAGTTCAAATTTTCTCTTCCTTGCGGGCGTGGCAGCGCCAAGTTTTCTACATATATATATACATATATCCTAAACTCAGGGCCGCCGAGAGGGAATCCGGGCCCAGGGGTAAAAAAATGGGGCCCTTTTCTACATAAAATCATCAATTTCATCAACTATATTTCTACTTACTCTTCATCAGTTCAACACATCTGTATTGAACTTGGTTTATAGTTGATGCTGGGTGAAACAAATTTTTTTATACGATTTCGAACATCAATAGAATGTATTAACCAGATCATATATATAGACTTTTGGTCAGAAATATTATATTTATTCATATTATACGGAATATACGAATATAGGGATATCAGGACTTGACAGTTAATAAGAGAACAGCAACATCTTATTCAAACATTTATTTATCGATCTGATTAATTCAAAAACAGTTCTTTCAAAGTCTATTGACTATCATGATTAAGTTTTTGAACATACAGTTTAAAATCCTCCAATCTTCAACTATTTGGAACGTAGAAGTGAGCTTTTCGAGTTTTGGCGACAGCGAATGCGTCGATAATAGTCTGGAAATCCAACTTCTTGGCTAATTCTGCCTCTAGGCACAATGTAGCTAATCCTGAAATCCTGCTCTGCGACGAGCATGATGGATGAAAATTTCTAAGTTCACCAAATTGCTCTGGCCTCTGGCGGATAGATTCCATTCTCGAAGCACCGAGCATAACACAATAACATTCTTGGAACACGAAAAACTTCAAACAAAGTCGTAAATTCTCAAGTTGGAAACGCCAATGTCACTGTTAAAGTTAAATGTATTTTTCCGACTGACGCGCATGCATTTCGCCCAGAGTTTGCTAAACGACTAGGGAAGCATCTCGTGACATTCGATGGTGGAGAGGAATTTTCCTATAGTGTGCATGTGAAAGTGCCTTAACGCTAAGAAAACGCGCTGAAAAGTGTAGTGGGCTCGGTTGGCGGCTGTTATGCCGACTCTTATTACATTACTTTGCCAGTTTTCGCAACTTTCAAATAAATGTTTGAATCAATCGACTATCTGAATTTTACAGATCCCATACCATCCTATTCTGCTCGTCTAATGCTTATAAATCTCAAGTCCCTGGAAACTCGTAGGTCTATACTGTGCCTGTCCTTTACTCATTGTATTATAACTGGAGTCATTGATTGCCCTTACTTGTTGGAACGGATTAGATTTAATGTTCCCCAGCGATCTCTTCGGAACTTTTACCCTTTTCATGGGGATAACTTTAAAACTAAGTACGCCAGTAATGCCCCCATTACTCGCTCTTTACGTGAATTGAATTCCCTTAATAGTAATGCTGATCTTGACTTTTCACTTTCAAGGAACGCTTTTTTGAATCTTTTAAATTCTATATTGTAGCTTTATTGAAAAATATGTACATAATATGTACATCAATAGCTTGTACTAAGTTACTTTTGTTCATAGTCTGTAAGGATCGATATTCATAGACTTAAATAAATAAATAAATAAAAAGCATTCTAATTTAACTATTCACTCAATTTCTTGAAAAATACGGGCCCGTGGGGAATCACCTCCGACCGCCACCCCCCCTCTCGTAGAGCCTGCCTATACCGAACCCCTATACTACATGAACCTAGTGTAAAAATTTTATAAAGCTCCTTTGAGTACTTTGGACGGCTATAAAAGATTAAAGTCGATTTTTTTTACTTTGCATGTCAGTAATGTTTATTTTGTTGCATCGTTCGGATGACTCTTCCTTACTTGTTTTAATACATTTTTAATATACAAATGATTATTTTATACTTTTAACAAAATGGTATACAAAAACGATTTTGCAATCTAATTCAATCCAATAGATTGTGCCATATAAGGCATAATAAAAACGCAGAGTCGGGGATAAAATAAAGATTGCATAGTAGTTCTAAATCACCCAGCACCAAAATATAAAATATACAGAAATGTACGATTGGTCTTCCTGTAGTTGCTTCTTGCGGACTTCAGCCTTCCTACTATTGACTATTGATTTAAACTATATAGAAAGAATGATTAAAGTCTAAAGACGTTCATCAAAACTTAATGATTCTAAGCAAAATACTGAAATTATGTACATGTTTGCTTTTCATGCGCAAGATTTAAAGATATACAAAATAAATGCTTGTAAATAATATTGTTTTTGTTACAAAAATTCTTATTCGTTTATTGTGCACTTAAAGCAGAATTACTCGTATATATGTATGTAATCGCGTTATCTGTTTCCAACAAGTTGGCGATGTGTTGCATAGACAAAATAATATGTCGTTTATTTTTTTTTTACGTTTTATTTTTTATTTTTTAAATTTTTCTACAGCGATATATTCTACCATCATGTCTCTCTGCTTATCAAATTGAGAATAATTGCATTTGGCAAGTTCATCCACAAACGCATTCAACCAAAACAGACCCATAAACGTAACTATTCAAAGTCAATTTTTAGTACTAGGCTTGGTGCGTTTCATAAAAGATCAACATCAACATCAAAAGCAAAAGCATCAATAACATCAACAGCAGCATCAACGGTGCAGCACCGACATTCTTGCCAATGTCAACAAAAGGCAAACCCACAACAGTTGTTGCGAGTAAAATAACAAACCCGATGCCAGTCGATTGAACCGGTTGCATGCAAATGATGGTTTTGCGCCAATTACAACGCCATACATGTCATGCTGAGGTTTTTTTGTGTAGTTGTGAGTTGTGGAAAATACCCAATTGAACTTTACTAAAATAATGTCTTCTATCAAACGGAATAGTCCGTGAAAAATGTTGTCTGATTCTTTTTCAGTTACAAAATAAAGCCCAAAGGCTACTTTAAATTAGCGCTGGTAAATTTTCAACAATTTTTAAACTAAGACAAAAAATTGCTGAAAGTTGCAATATTGCTGTCTACATGTGAAACTATGATATTTAATTCATAAAATTTAGTTGATGGCAACTCATTGTCAAAAGTTGCCCGGACTGAAAATCGCAAAACAAATTGATCCAAACAAAGAGTGTCCGGACATTTTTTGTAGCGCTCTGCGGGATTCAGAGAGTATGAAACACTAACAAAAAATTGTCTGGGCAAGATCGATAATGAATCCCCCTTAATTGCTGAAAACATTCCTTCCCAGTTCAACAATTTATCATGCTTTAGAAACCACTAATATGACGCCCGAAACTTTTCCGAAATGAAATGACAAAGAAAATTATTAATGAAGTCAAAAAATCGCTACTAATTGTAATTTAAACTTAAACGCAAAGTAAGCTACAGCTTCTAATATAAAATAAATTTTTGGTTTGGCACAGGAAGCAAACCACGCCATACAACATTTTTCTATGTTACGTTCTTTACTTCTAAAGTGAAATTTTTGCGAAAAACAATCATCTGTCCTACTGGGTACTCACATGCATACCTTGACACACACATACGCATGCACTTATATTGCGTGAGTATTAACCATTCATTGCCATTCATGGCTTTGGTCACTGCAGCGGCTTGTCAAAATTGCAATGTAAACAAATTCTGGCCACATCTCTTACCCTGACGTGATCGCTGCAAGAGCTCTAGCATTCCGTTACACGAAAAGCTGGAAAATGTGTTGACTTTAGCTTTTCGGCTGGATAGCCACGGGGACTGTTTGTTACCAGAACAACACTTCACGCGTGCGTAAGTAAATTGCTAGCATGTGGTGTGGCGAAGTAATGAAGTAAACGTTGAATGAGTTCAGGTAAAGGCTGTGATTTTTTGGAAATAAAAACACTAAATTTTAAAATTGTTTATTTTTAAATTCAACAACAAAACGATAACGCAAATGAAAAATCGTGTGATATTTTAGTCTAATTTTGGTTATTCACTGCCATCATTTTACAAATTCACTTCCAGTTACTTCAAACGCACATTGCCAACGTATAAATGTATACATAAAATATTGTACTTAAAATTATCTTCAACTAACGGCTATTGCTGTCAATAACACTGGCAATCAAAGATTATTCAATATTTCATTCTCATAACTGCATATCTGCCTCCTCCACCCAGATGTAAGCGAGTTTCAAATGCGTAACAGTCAGCATCGTCTCGACTTTGTAATCAGCAGTTTATTCATTCGCCTTAATTCTTTTACCCGCAGTTTTTTGTTGTTTTTGTTTTTTTATTTTGTTGGCCCACTACGCACTTCTGTCCTGTCTTCAAGTGAAATGAAACTCAATTAAAAATGTAAATTGGAGAAATAACAAAGTTTTTCCCACACAATTACACAAACTTAATCAAAATTTAATGAAGAGTAGAGGGAAATACATTGAAGTTAGTAGAAGGACTTATAGGAGACCAAGCAAATATACACAAATGTGTATGTGTGTGTGTGTACTCGTACAAGTATGAATATTTATGTATGTATATCGAGTGAATGAACATAGCAAATGAAAACAAGCACTAACGCGAATATAGGAGATAGTAATTGAGTGTGGAAATGGAAAAGAACAAGGCGATGAACACGAGAACATTTAAATGTAAGTAAGTAAGTGTTTGTTATTGTTGTGTATGAAAAAACTTTTCGAATTCCAATTTACAAACAAATTGTGGTATTTTTGAGTGTTTAGAAACAACCCACTTAAAATTGAATGAAAGGAAATACAAATTTGTGAAAGCATAATATAATGAAGTAGGAAATTGAAAAAGTTTCATTTTTATATTGCCGAACAGAGTACCAAACTGAAATCTACAAATTACTTGTACATTTCGTCGTTAATTTTAATTTGCGCAAATGCCTATGTATCACCGTGTGAAAATGTTAAACAAAACTAAGAATATTGATATTTTAAGTTATTTCTCAGTTTCTCTAATTTGGAATTTTACAAATTTATGAACAATCATGGCCCATGTGCTGGAAGGTGGGAAACGGGTTTTCATTTTATTTATAAAAACTTTTTCAAAGGGAATCATTATTCTACGGATGTGAAAAAAAATGTATTTAATTCTTCATAAATTGGATTATAAAACTCGACGCAAAACTTCGGAGAAGTTATTAATTTAATAAATCATTAAATCATCACTTCCGTGAAGTGCTAAACTTTGTCGATAGCAAATATTACAGTTTGAACTATGGCTTTCATATAATTTCTGCTTTTATTTGAAAACTCGGTTTTTTATGGACGCTTTGTGATATTCAAGGGTTGAATGATTGGCGAATTTCAAATCAGGCGCAGTATGTGCAGAAAGCGCCGTCCATCATCGCCGAGTAAGCTATACCTACTTCATACATCAGTAGCCAAGATTGCTGGAAGTTCAAATGTCTAGGTCCCGATAACGAAAATTGATAAAGTTCTTTCGGAATCCAAATTTTATTTTGACTTTGACTCGTATAATTAAGGTTTTCAGTGTTTGGTTTATTAACGAATAGTTCCTTCCAGTCGTGATGGTTGAAAAGGAGAAAAAAATTTATAATTGTGAAAATGCTGCAGGCTTAGGCGGATGTAGGATAGAGATTCTAATTGCCAAGTTGTTGCAGGTTTAAGTGGATCTGAAGACGAGGGAATTTCTGATAGTGAAACTGTTAACGTATCAATGTTCAACTGCTAATTAATAGACAATAACCTAAAAAAAGGAATAGAGTCAAGGTGATAAAGAAGTAAACTGAAACAAAACAACAACAACAAACAAACGAGAAAAAATCCAAAAACGGAAACTTTAGGTTGTTTAATATTTATAAGCTAAATATAAATACTAAGTTAACCTATAAAATTATATGGCTGTATACGATCGTGCTCGAGACGAGCTCTTATACTTAAATATTACGATGACCATTTTGAATGAATTCGATTTAGCAAAATTTGTAGTTTAATTTGACACTCACAGAATATTACCACCTTACGGGTTATCTGATTCCAAATCATTCCACCGTAAACCTCATAATTTTTCACAAAAACGCTCAAAACATCCACCAGCAATATTTGTTATTGTAGATAAACAAGGTACACATATTTCTCTAAACTCAATTAATCAGTTTCTCTATTTGACATTTCAAAAACCTGCTTGTGGTTTCTGAAAAGTCAAATCGAGAACTTTATGGGTGCACAATGTGCACTTTAATGTAAAACTTACTTCCCCGTGCACATAGGCGTGTTGATATTATAGTTATTTTCACGAAAGTTTTTTTCGTCGTATATTTGTTTTTTGAGCTGCATATTTAAAACCACAACTCCGATCACAAAATTGTATTTCGACTTGAGCGGTTATTGCTTATGCAGAACTTAAGCTTTTGTTTGGTGTATATACCGTCAATTCCCAGAACCAAGTAGTAAGTCATACTCAAGCACGGAAACTACACCAACAGTATTAAAAACTCGTATGAGAACAATTCTTATTTGCCTCTCTCATTTTGCAAAGTCAAAGACAGAGCCCTCTGCACTTGGTCCTTCCATTGTGATAGTAGGCAACCTTGCTTTCGTTTTCGACCAGACCAATTTTTGAATTATCCGTTTCACTATGCCCATGTCATTTTATAGTTCATCATTACATGTTTTTCGGAAGCTAGCCCTAGCGAAAAGGGCGATAGATCTACTTCGCTTTTCCTGCATTCATCAATAGGCAAATATATTTTACCTCCTATTGTAAGCTATAGAAGATGATAATGAAAACGATGCCAATACCATCCATAAACGTTAGCAGGAGATGCTCAACGGCAATTTACACAGCGTGGAGATCAAGGGTAGACAAAGGAGTCGTAAAAGCAGCTTTTAAAAGGGCTCTAATGTCGTCGAGAAGGTCTTATATGCCCATTTGTTTATCTAGGGAATATAAGGTGAATAGTGGGCTTGCCATTTACGAAGCCACACCAACAAATATCAATCAGTTGGTTGATAAAAAGACAAATACCGCCGACAAGACCTTTTATGCAACATTAAGAACGCTTATTCACACGCAGGATCACATTTCTTGTGGATTTGACAAAGCATTCTGAGGTTCCATTCTTAGGGCAAGTATTCTTTAGATAAAAGTTGGTGTAGTGGCTTTGTTGCTGGAGCTATTATACCGTCATGTTTAGGGCTCTTAAGGTAATTTGCTTAAATTCAAGTACTAAGAAGAAAATATGTAAAATTAACAATAATGGAAAAAGGGCATGATATCGCCCGCTTTAGTCTAAAAAAACACATCTCCAAAAAAGTTGATCGAATTTGGGGAAACCGTTGCATTGAACCTCATTGCTCCCTTTTTATAATTAAAGACATTGGACAAAAGCCCAACAGCATCTTAATTAAAATACGACATAATTTATTTTCCAATTTGGGATTGTATTATAGCTGAAACTCCAAACTTTTTCAAATCGGTATCGCCCACTTAATGAAAAAAAATTATACTTTTGAAGCTTTTCTAGTGAATTCTAACCAGTAAAAATATTTTACGCGAAATTGTGCATAATTTTGTGAAACATGTAATAGAAATTGGCATAATCAAACAAGCTCATTAGAGGAAAAAATATAAAAAATATTCAAATTCTTCGAAACATTTTGCATTTTGCTTTGATAACAATATCATGGAAAATTTAAAAAACTCGTCAGAAACTACACCCACCTTCTATTAATGACAGTTTTTGAATACAAAAGAAGTAAAGAAGTACTGTATGTATATATACTAGGAAAATTTTCTAGCAATGCATGTAGTCCAAGTTGTCTCAATCGCATGCCAAAGAAAGCTATAGATATAAAGTCTTCAACCAAAACATATTTTTAATGATTTTCTCAGTTGACCTGGTATAATTTTATAAGTGAAGGCCCCACACAATTTTTATGTTTTTACTGCCCCAATATGGGAGATTTAAAACAAAACTAAGTTTAAGCTGTGGTCCGTGGTTGATAATTTTCGCTGTGCACTTATAACTGAAAGGATTGCCAAATTTCAATTTATTATCTACTTTAATTGAGGAGTTATGAGGCCAAACTTCACATCTGAACAATCAGTTGTGTAGGGGCTACAAGTTAAAGTCGTCCGAACTCGATGTATACTTTCAGTTAACGATAGGTGAAAGGAGCACCGAATTTCATGTTCCTAGCTACTTCAGTGAAGAATTTATAACACAACAACTCATATCTGAATAATCAGTTGATCGAAACTAAAACTTATAGTAATCGGATCTTAATCGTTTTCAGTAGAAACCTTTCAATAGTAATATGGGAAAGGATTGGCGGACAGGCAGGCGAACATGGCTAAATCGATTCAGCTCGTGGTCCTGATCATTTTAGTGCACTTGGGTATGGATCTGTCTCTTCTTCTTCTTCCTAATCATCGGACCAAAGTTATAATACCATTTCATCTTCATGAAAGGTATAAAAAGTGGGATATTTGAGTGCCTAATAAATTATATACAATTGGTCACAAATTAACTTTTTTGTAATATTCGCAATTTTATCGTGACAATAAATCTTGTTCGTACATTTTTTCGTTTTAATTGTTTTTATAAACTGTATGGATTCTATATAAATGCGAGTCGACTTTTAATGGTTTTTGTATTTCAAAAAAATGTCAAAAACCAAAAGAAATTTTTAGCCCTTGAGACTTATATACATATGTGTGTATAATGAATAAGCTGCAAGTTTAGCTATAAGTTTGAAATCCTCATTTGTATGATTTTTGTTTTGCTTATTACAAAATGTATTTTTATAACAATAAAATAATATAATAAATAATAAAATAGTAAAAGAATAAAATTTATCATAAAAACATTGCGAATATTATAAAAAGAAACCACCATGTGGTCAATAGTTTGAGTCACTTTTTGTATGGTGCTATATATGTATATTTAAATATTTAAATATTTAGAACATTTGCTTAGTAACTCGCGCTTCTGGTAAAACGTGTAAACTTTTAAGACAAATTTCTAAAACAAAATCAAAAAGTTAAAAACTGGCGCGCCTGTTTAACTAACTTCCTGAATTGTACAAAATACTGTATGTATTAAGTACAGGTACACAGATAAAAGATTATTATTAAAAAAATCTATTTGAATAGAAAGCGTTTTATGACCTAAATAAATTTAAGAACTAAGTGTTTTATAATTTCATTATCGACAAAGAACGTAGACGACAAAGAAGTCAGTTGGTTTCTGTTGCGGTGAAATTGGACGAAAATTCTTGCCACAAGAAACGAAACCCCATGCATCTTCGTATAATATATAGGATCAAGGCCCGTTGTGATATCAATGAATTGTTTACCTAAAGTGGAGAAACTTCGTCTGGATAGAGTGGGGCACTGGCACAGTAGGTCAAGCATTTAAAGAGTCACGCTTATTGTTTATTTCTGTAATCGTATTGAATTTTAATGAGTTTCTAGTCAATATAAGCTATCTGATTATTTAAACATTTGAATTGTTTTCAAAATAGGTACCAAGAAAGGATATTTTTCCATGCAGCTGTTAGTACTCTGAAAATCTGTTTTTCTCCAAAAAACAGTTTTAAGTTTTATCTGTCCTGAATGTTCAGATGTACATACATACATACATACATGTGTGCTTTTTTATATTTATAATTAATATTTTTCGTCCATGGTGAAGTCTGTAGCCGTCATTGTGAATGCCGCTACTGGTAATAATGAGTCAACGTAAACACATTTTTACATTCCATAGCCTCAATATTCTTTTTGGCTAATTTCTTTGCATTGCGTTTTTGAGAGGAGTGCTGCAAATGATTCGGGCTTTGTTTTCAAACTTTTACATTTATTTCGCTTGTTACCAGCTCTTCTTGTTGTGGATAATCGTGTGGTAAATTGCACTCAAGTCGTTAGAATCGCATCAGCCATAATGAGGCGAATGGTGCGAAAGGCGAAAAGTGCTCGCAGCTGCAATAAAGACGCTGACCAGCGCAAAAGTCAAAGTGGCAACAGCCTGCAAAAGTAATTTTAGGTGCAACTTGTTCAGCAATTGCTAATTTGCTCTCCTTGCTTTGCCATTGTTTTCGCCAAGCTTTTGGTTCAAATTATTGTGATACTAATCGGTTCTCCTTTGCAATTATCTTGGGAAGATTGGATATTTTTACTTTAACCCGAAATGGACTTTTTTACGTGACCTCAAAAAATGTTTCCATTTGTTATACTCAAAATTGGAATCTTGTTCAATATGCTGAATTAATTTACAATTTTTAGTTTGAATGATATTAACCAGGTCATTTGCTTAACTGGCTCATATGTAGTTTCACGCTCACTTACATAAATATTATCTT
This sequence comes from Anomoia purmunda, assembly GCA_951828415.1. NCBI lineage: Eukaryota > Metazoa > Arthropoda > Insecta > Diptera > Tephritidae > Anomoia > Anomoia purmunda. Next base: position 68,599,119 of record OX639994.1, on the reverse strand, counting down.
TTAGGAGGCGTGACATTACAAATTGGAATTAGAAATTACAGAGTGTAGTAATATTACAATTGTTAGTTAGCAGTGATATTCAAACTATCTTTAAAAAGTTCTTTGGCGATTGTGCGACGATTTTTTAATTTATATTTATGACTAATTACTCTCTAATGTTTGAATCAACAAAAGTTGCCTGTTGCTTGTATTCAAAAATCAATGAAATTGCGTCATCGTGCGTGAGTGCTTTTTTTACGTGCGTGAATTTGATTTTTGCGTTAATGACGATATTTGAAATACCTATTTTTTTATCAGTCAAATGAGGGGATTTTCCAAAATTTTGGAAAAGTCCATAGATGTAAACGATAACGAGGTAAAATATGATTAAACACATTACTGAATATGTAATAGGAACTGTGAGACGGGTAACACCCAGTCTAGCCAAGGTCGAGTGAAGATCCCACTTCCCCCACTAAATAAAAATGCTATAACTCGATGTATTCAAGGCGAACACGCACACACATGGCTTGATGTGCCAGTAGCTTTTCGTACTAAAGGAGAAGATCTTGAGGGCAGCTACACAGAGAGAGAGAAAGAACAGAGAACTGGGAGCTATCGTCGATATTAGCGGCAGTGATCGTTTCTACAGGATGAGTCAGCGGCTCTTGACAACGGTGAGCAACGTCAGACGGTATGTGCACTCGTCAGAACGGCAGGTGGCTCCCATCAGCGGAAGCCTACGGAGACTAAGCAGACTCGTTAGAAGCACCACTGGCTACCACCATTCCTATAGACGTACACTACCTTAGTAGTGGCTGGAACGATTAACGGTGGCGCCAGTAGCGGTCGTGTGGGCATAGCCGAGGGAGGGGATCGAAGAAGCCTGAAAGACATCGGCTCCACTTACCTTCGATGTTCCCAAAGCGACTGAGTAAAATAATCACTGGAAACCATCGCTCCCGTAGTCGCACGCAGCATCAGTAGGGGCTGGACCGAGGAGCGGTGGCCCCAGTTATGGTATTGTAGGCAGGGTCAAGCAAACGGATCGAATATGTCTAAAAGCATCGGCTCCCCTCACCTGAACTATCGAAGGGCTCGAATAAGCTTACAAGGCATCGACCCCATCGACTCACCTAAGCAGACTGAACTTACTGCAACCATCTGCGATGTATTTATATGGATTGGTCCTGCGTTGGGTGACAATTCATGGTGCGGTGTATGGGGTGTAGTTGAGTGTTGGGAACATTGTGTCGAAACAAATGCCACAAAAATGTATCGCATCCAAATCCAATACATTACCCGTATGTAGATCAGCGTGCTGAAAAAATTAAACTTCGTAAGCGTACGTAGACGTGATTGCCAAACAAATTACTCGTACCTAACACCTGAATGTGCGTGATTTATAAAATTGTTGCCTTGGTCGAACATCAGTCAGGAGCCCATCTATAGTAGTGACTGTCTAATTCCTTTGTGAAATCGTTTTCTACGCTCTAAAAGCTCCCTATTTTTTTTTTAAATTTTCATAGTTTGCGAGATGTGCACACTGTGAGGAAAATTTGTTCTAAACCGAACGAAACAAGTTCAATCTCCAGCACATTCGTTGAAGAAAGTCTATTAAGCCAACTTTTCTTAACCCCTGAATGGGGGGGGGTGTTGTTTTAATAATATTTTTTTTTTCAACCCCACCGTTCACACTGCCAGAATATTTTGAGCTTATACATATATTTTTTTCATAAAGTTCTGTGCTTGTTTTGATGCAGTTTGCCTTCAGACAAGACAATGTGCTAGGTTTGAGAATACATGGTGCATGTTTTAATTGCCCTTATTATGAGTTGCATTCGATAACCAAAATTAAGTAGACTTCACAGTTAGTTGAAGCTATATTGGACCTTATTTGTTGATATTAAAACTAATTATAATTGTGTCCAATCAGCGAAACGAGCCTTTGCAATTATTTTTTAGTACCATGGCCTAAAAAACCACGACCTAAAAACTGCATAAAATTATCAAAAATAGTATTTGATCTCCAAAATCAATGAACAAACAGAAATTTCGTATTATTTCAACAATTTTCGAGCCCTACGAAAGATCGTCGAAAGCAAAATTTTATTCCACGGAAAGTTCGTTGCGAAACGAAAATTTCGGCAGAGTTGCAGGTATGCAATTTGAATTTGACACTCGATTTTCGATGTTCTATTATCAACGAAGATCGAACGCCAAATGCAGCTCATAATATGGGCCTATAAAGTAGATATCGTTTTGGTTTATTTTAAGAACAGTTTGTTATTTCTTTTTGATCTTATGTTTTTCCGACAGGGTGAAAAGATGAGGTAACTATAAGGGAACGATTATCCGTTATCCTTTCTCAAGTTGGGTTCAAAGACAACCCGGTTTCGGCTTTGAAGACGGCACAAGACCAAATCAAACTTGTCGGATCATATTATTACAAATAGGCTTCTACATTTTATTAACTTTTATATTTAATATCACATTTACATAAGTACTTACATTATCTTAAAATATATAGTTCTAAAACACATTTTTCCAATAATGATAGGATAAATATGCCTCGTTAAAGTTACAAATTCTTTACTGTTTTTAAATTTAAGATTATTTTTAACGGATGATATTTCATAAAATTGCAAATGCAGATAAGACGAGTTTAATAATAATAATAATAATAATAATAATAATAATAATAATAATAATAATAATAATAATAATAATAATAATAATAATAATAATAATAATAATAATAAAAATAATAATAATAATAATAATAATAATAATAGTAATAATAATAATAATAATAATAATAATAATAATAATAATAATAATAATAATATTAATAATAATAATAATAATAATAATAATAAAAATAATAATAATAATAATAATAATAATAATAATAATAGTAATAATTTCCCGCTTACATCATAGCTTAATGTTTAACGAAATTGAGGGGTCTTCAGTTTTACGTCGACTACCGGCATCAAATGATTTTTGTGAGAAATTTTTTTCACGGAGGTTTGCCCGCCGAGGGTGACCGCTATAAGAAAACAAATTTTTTTTTATGTTATTTGCGCCGCCCAGGATTTGAACCCGGAACCCACCGAATTATGCGCGCCTAGCTTATACACGCGGTTATGGCGGTTGCAAGAATTTCAGATGTTAGTCATAAAAATAAAAATAGTAAAACACGAATATTTATACGTTTTCGCCATTATAAATTAATGAAAAGAAAACAGTAGTTTTGTTTGACGTACTCCCTTTTGTGATATATTATTTGGACCCAAAATCTAGAAGTGATGGAAAAATTTGTATACCATTTTCAGAATCAGCGGACCCAGCGCCGTATAAAATATGATATTAGATCAAATCTACCTTCTGTAAATGTAGCAACAATTTAAATTGGCCGCATTTATTTAATTAATTGTTATTTTTACATTTTCTCTCCGATTTGGGGCTCTTCCATTCCGCAATTTTGTAATGAATTTCTCTACTAGTAAAATGCTTTAAATTATTTTTTTACTAAGTTTATCTAATATAAACAAAATTAAATTGAAAAAGTTTCGAAAAAGCTCGAGATGTCATTATATTTTGCATTTCAATGCCTTGAATTCAAAAAGTTCTATTCCAATTTAAACAAAAGATATATCAGCGTATAGAAGCAGAATATTGTTTTATAACGGTACCCATAGAAGGGTTATTTGCTTTTCTGTAGTTAAGTGGCAAGAGGGGCTTGAAAGACGTTTCTTTTGAAAAATAGGATAAACTCATTTCCACATTTAGCAGCCCAAAATTAGTCTATACAAGTAAGTAATAGTCTAAGCTCGGGTTTCGTAAATAAGTATTCAATCAAAAAAGTAAATCTTATATATTTAAAATGCCGGTTAGTCCTTTATAGGTGTCCAAAGTACTTAACCGCATTTTATGATTATAGAATATATATTAATTGGAAAAGTAGCCGACTCCGTGCCCCCATGGAGACGAACATACTATTCGCCATATCTTCCCAGCTATTTGACGTAGATATTTGATATTCGGTATGTACATATTTCCTTAAGATCAAGGTTTAAAGTATATTTTAAGCACACAAAAAATGTGCAATATCTAAAAAGAAATATCTTAATTGGCGCATCAACGCAAGTCTAGTATGGCAGTATTACATCATTTTGAAATCTTAAACGCCGTTTATTGATTTAAATAAAAACAAAAGGAAATTAGTATCATTTTAATGTACGACACTCGTTTTGCAAAATTTTTTTTTTATGGAACCTTATTCTTTAAATTAAATTTAATCAAATTCTCTTTAAAAGTTACTTAAATACCGCGCTTTTTGATTTTTGAAAATTACCGTTATATGGGAGGTGGACGTAGTTTTGGTCTGATGGGCTGTCACGCCCATTTCCAATATTTTTAAATTTTTTTTTTATATTTGAAAAGTACCGTTATATGGGAGGTGTGCGTTGTTTTTATCCGATTTTTGTGGCATGGTTTCGGAGATATAATTATTTGGTTTAAAGAGCGCGGTTCCACGTCAATTTCCAAATTTTTTTGATTCGGTGTATTTGCTAGTGCAGCATCATCCTTCGCTTTAAATTTGAGGGAATTGCTAATACTGACTTAAATACCGGTTTTTTTTTTGATTTTTGAAAGTTTCCATTATATGAGAAGCTTTGCTTACTGCCTTAAAACGCAATATGTGTACGAAATTTGGTAGATTTTGGTGTTATTATACTTATTTTATCTAAAGTGGGTGGCAACTACTAAGAGGTGGGTTTGGTTTTTGTCCGATTTCAACAATTTGGCAAACTGACCCGAAATGCAACATATGCACCAAATTGTGTAGAAAATTTATATTCGTATTCATTTCCAAATCCTATGTGCCGAATTTGAGCAAATTAGCTGCAATAGTTACGGATATAATGAAGTCTTTCGATTTTCATAAAACACCGTTATGTGGGCGTGGTTATGGTCCGATTTCGCCCATTCGCAATACTAATACTATTTACATACAAAAGCAAGCTATTTATAGTATGATTTCAGCGTACGTGTGAATTTCGTTCTGTGAGAGTTGAGCGTGTGAGCTTTCTGACTAGAAATGCAGAGTGTACATAATGTAATAGAATTTAACAAAAAAGTTTCGGAGATATACGTACCTATTTGCTATATGTGTACATGTCCATTCCCAACATTTTTGATTTTATATATTTTAATCCAAACACTATCTTGGCTAACAAATTTTAGCAAATTACCTTATTTATTTAAAAAATACCGGTGCATGTTTATGCACGACTTATATAAACTTACGTACTTCCGGAGATGTATATGTACATGTGCTCTTTTGTGGGTGGTGCCAAGCAAAATGTCCTTAAAGGTTAATCAAATGTTTTAACGTTTGTAAATCACGTTTCAATATTGTTTATTGGCTTGAAATGCAATGTGTTTACCAAAGTTGGTATAGTTTGGTGAAGCAGTTTTTGAAATTTTGGTATTTCCTCAAAAGAATTCTCTAGAATTTTTTCATTTCTCATATTAGCTTTTGTAACCACATTTTGTATTATAAATCCTTGCAATAGCAAACTACCTTGGATCCAGGCTAATGTGAATACCAAGTGTGGTTGAGATAGCTCTGCATTTACCCGAAGTGTCTGAAGCGCGGTCGGACGGACAGACATACATTACATAATCAATTTCGCTATTCATTCTGAGCAAATTTGGTTATGCGATTCAGTTCATATACATATGTACACATGTGGTACCCCCAAAATGTAGTACCTGGTGGATAAAATTCTTCTTCTTCGTGGATGAATGATGCTGGACGGATGTGACGGCGGAGAATACATTCGAAATTAGAATTTAAAGCGTAAATTTTTGTATCCTTGCGTCTATATCTCTTAAAAAAGCCTAACCATTTATTTGACCAAATCCGACTCCGACTGATCGGATCGCATAAATATTTTACACATTCTATTGTGATTTAAATAAAGTAGGGCTAAGCGCCTTTGCCACAAAACCACTCCGATAGGAACAGTAAATAAAATAGCGCTACCACATTTTTAAATAGGACTAAATGACGAATTTTGCACATTTGACGTCAATGACCAGGCGAAATAAATTATTTGCTTAAATCAATGTACATACATATACATGTATATATGTATGTACATAATAGTGTTAATTTAATGAGAATGAATGTATTCCTATTCCCTATGAGCAGGTGTATTGTCCTTGCAGTGATATTTACTAGTTCTAAACTAGCATACTACCCCCTTGAAACTTCATCTTCTATCCATTTTTCATGTAAGCAAGTGGAATTTTTAACATGGCGATGACCCACTAAATATAAATTTTTAGGATATCCATCGAAATCATACCAGCTGGCAAACGAAATTACAATTCATATCTAAATGAAACATAAGCATGAATTTATAGATCCGCAATCACGATCGGAATAGCCGACAGAACAGAACATTGACGTGGCGCTCACGTTGTCCCAGATTAGACTACATGGATGGAGGCAAGTTTTTTTCTCTTAAATTAATTTGATGTATTAAATAAATATTGAAATCGTATTCAGCCTTATCCTGAGTTTCACTTTCGCTCGAAATTTTCCACTTTTTACATTTCCCTCATTATAAATTTCGCTCGGAAATTTTTCGCTTTCGAACATACTTTTCGCTTATCGGCAACACTAATTTCGGGCGAAAAGTGTTGCCATTTTCACTTAAATTCGAGAAGCGAACAAAGAAATTCAAAATGTAAATAATAGTTTTATTTATAACCTTACTATAAAAAACAATTAAATTTACTTTTATTCTAGGAGCAAAATGATAAATAAGAACCATTACGATATTATTTTAAGTAGAATGCTGGAAAAACTGAACATTGCAAAGGGTTTTGTGATGGAGAATTGAGCGAATGAATATGTAAAAGTTTCTTTGTTTTGTCTTTAATATAGTACAAACGTACAATTAAATTTGATTTAAACAACTGGGGCCTAAATGTTTAAATTATTGTTTTTGGCTTTCCTCAATTTTAAACTTTGCAAACAAAACACAGAGTTGTAATTTCAATTTTCGAATTTTACGAACAGTTTCGAAGTGGAACTTAAATCGGGCGGAATTCATAATAAGCGCATTCACTTCGGGCGGATGAAAAAATTACGGGTGAATTTTTTTTTGGGGGAACTCAGAATAAATCTGATTATGTTCTGAGTTTAATCGAACTGGTATGACTATCTCCAACAAACACCAGTCTATAAACTAGTATGATGGTTTATTAGTGTATATTTTCACTGTAAAGGGGATATATAAACATACAAATACACGCAATAATAATAATAATTTGGCGCCTACACCATATGCCGGATATTTGGCCGAACTTCTCCTACAATTTCAGCTGTGCGCCTTTGATTTTGTAAAACAAATTGAGGGACCTACAGTTCTACGCCGACTCCGAACGGTAAAGTTTTTCCTTGGCAGAAATACACTCGGAGGTTTGTCATTGTCTGGCAAGGGACTACCGCCAAGGTTTGAACTCGGGACACATCAAATGAAGTGCGCACACACTACACCCCCGACTATGGCGACCGCCAAATACACACACTTATACAAAAATAGAAGCATAAAGTTATTCGAATGAATCGCTTTGTGGGTAATAATGTAGTTCGCGTAAATGGCAACATTAACATTTCACGGTGAACTATTATAAACGTATCTACGAGTATTTTGGGCATTAGCATTGTATTCAAATTGTTTACAGAATGAATCGTAGGCGGCAATTATATTTAGTTGTTTGCATTGTTCCCATTCATTGGCAATTTATTTCGATTAGTGTGAGTGTCGCATTTATAGTGCCACACAATAGCTGATATTAGCAGTACGAAGGTGGTGAATAAATATTTGAACTGGTGTGGGATAGAATTGGCTAAAATAACCATTAACGTAAAATTTTGGTATCGGTAAACGATTTATGAATAACCATATCAAGATTGTGACTACTTACAGACTGTGCGTGCATTGAACATACATACATCGAAGTGTATTTTTATATATAACTAAGCGTTAGCTATGCAGATTATTCTTTATTAACCTTCAATGTTTACTTTATTTTATTTTTGCTATGAAAAATATTTTAAGTTGTTACACTACATGTATCCTATTTATTCCTGCTCTATTGGCGCATAATGCACTGGATTAACAATATTTAACTTATAGGCTGATGTCCCTAAACTACCGAACACAATTTTTAAATTGCCAATTTTGTCTACACTCTTTTTTATAAACACATAATTTTCAACAATTTTTGTGCCTTTCCATAATATAGCTTCCACAACTTCTACAAGGTATCCGCCAATCCGAGCGAGATATTGAAGAATCTCAATTTTAACGGAATTCTGAGGCGAGCGGGAGCATCCGTTGGCGAAGCTTATATCCCACCACAAAACCTACATGGGTCTCTTAACATAGAAGTTTTAGTCAAACTGGATTCCCGGTGATATTTTTTCCTTTTCCGATCCATCGCATTTTTTGAATGGCGGAGGTATAGCCGCTTTCTCCCAGCCAGAGGCCCAATTGCAGCCACACCACACGATGCTCTAACAGACTATAACTAGTTAGTACTGTAACAAATAATATAACAGATGACACCCAAAAGTAGATACAGATTTAAAATTGTATTTCAAATAAACCATATCTGTTAGAGCATTTTTATGTAAGAACGAAATCGACAGGCCAATCGGGTAATGAACAATCTCAAATTTGAATTTATAACGCTATCAACTGATTTATAAGTCGTACCCTGGCTCTTGAATAACAATATATCACATTCATTGATGCCATTGATGATTTTTGGAATTGAGTGTTGGGGGTTGAAAAAACTGCGCTATTGTGAATGAACCTTAAAAAATACGTGGGAAACTGCAATTTAACACCTAATCCATTTTTATTTACATAGTACTGTTGTATCTTTAACTACATCAACAGAAAATTTGGCAGTACAACTATATTTCGTTCTTAATAAGCACTAAACAAATCGCATGTTTCATAAGTGATGCGAATCGGGTTCATTTGCAACTAAAGGAAATTTTATCCGAGTTGGGGCGTGCGTTCTTTTGCTGATCGGCTACAAAGAAACGGGCCTATTACCTGTTTTTTGATATTCATAATCATTCATTCATAATAGGGATTCTTAAAGTCTTGCATAATTTGCAAAAATTCTATATCAAATTGTACAAGAGTACGAGAAAATCCCTTTGCAGAATCGTCAGGAAATGAGTCGGTATGTTACTTTTTTTGTAATCCACGTTCATTGGCATGACACTCACGACAGCCGGATCTAGGACACCGGAACGACCTATATTTATATCCGGCTATAACCTCTTGGCGTAAATGTTTTATTCTGTTGGAACAACAACAACAATAGAACTCTCTGCATAATATCGCAGTTTTTATTTCTTCTATGTGTCGTATTTATTTCACACAGTTCACTTTCAAATATTGCTTCCAAAATGAATGAATGTGAATATTATTCTACTTACTTTTATTAAAATTATAAAAAAACCACAGTCCCTTATAATGTGCTTTTGATAAAGCACCATACCGTGCACATTGTAGCACTCGTTCATGTTCGCTACTTGGCGTTTCTCATTCGGAGCTGCGCCAAAAAAATTACTCTCACACATCCTCTATGATGGGCGCATTCTGGTCTTGTATTCTCTCATTCTTCGCATAAAATCTACAATTAAATTAATTCTAAGCAGTCAAGTTTCATGCTTCTTCTTCTTCTTCTTCTTCTTCTTCTTCTTAATTGGCCTATAACCGCTTTTGTCAAAACTGTAACTGTCAACAGTGATGCGGAAGACAAGACGCAAATGTGCTGTCTGTTCATTTGATGATAAGAGGTATCTCGTTCCCATTCGATTCGCTTTTTTATCCAGCTTGAAAAAAACAGATCTAACGGCATGGTTGATGTCGATATCATGGAAATACGTCAGTAGTTGCACGCTTTTATGAAAGATGGTGCTTGTCCGGTAGTATTGGCAACTTTAAAGCGACGCTATAGTACCATTCGGTACTTTGTAGAAAAAATATATTTTAACTTACAGTTGTCGTTACCATCGTCTTGTACACATTATGTTGAAGTCGTGTTTTTGGTAAGTATGACTTCAAAGTCGTTTATTCTAAAATCTGCCATTTTTTAGAAAACCCTTTTACTGCCATAGCATAAACTAAGAAATCAAGAATAGTTCAACATCATTTTCGCAACAAATTTTGACAATTAATGTAATATTTATTTTAAGGGTACCATAAGACAATAAAAAATCTTTTCGGTAACTCGCATGCAATTTTAGTGTATGTTTTAGATATCTTATTGAGAATATTTAAATAACAAATTAAAAGTTTTGTAGCGCGTGGTTAAATTTCAAATTTTATCATTATATTGGATGGTAAATTTTCATTCGTTTTAGTTTTTGTATGCAGGCTATCGCAAAACGAAACGATTTCCGTTCTAATACGTTGTTATTATCACCAGTCATTATCTTACATTATTTTGTTTAAGATTATTAGTGAAATATAAAGAAATCGGTATACATAATTATGAGACAAATATAAGCAAATGAGCTGCGAGAAAAAGCAAGCAACAAATTAAAAAGAGAAGTACAAGTTGTAAAGTTCCTTGAAAGTCGCAGCCACCACGTTGCGACATCGCTGCTACGTAGCCAAAACGTCAATGGAACGTTGCCTGATAGCTTAAAGGGACGCGTTATGGTTACCGAAAGATTATTCCCCATTTGGCTCGTAAGCACGTAATAGACAAGTTTCTATTACGTGCCTGTGACTAGTAACAAAACAATTCAAAGGCACCACAATAGTAGCCACTCTTCCAGCGACTACTTGTGCTTCTTGGGTAGTCTTTTTCAGCCTTTGTATTTTGCCTATGTAGCCCCTTTTTTCAAAAAGTTCATAGGGTACAAAGAAGTCGCATCATTCCTGCTGTTCCTCTAACATAATATCTCGTCCAATTTCACGATACCAGAACTAATTTGATTTTTGCTGATTGATATTGGAATCTGATTTGATCCAATTGGTTTCTAGTGTGGTGAAATTGGACGAAAAAGCCTGTCACAGGAAACGAAACGCCAAAGTTACACAACAACAAAAAATACAACATGAAATCGCTTTGATTTTCTTGCAATCACCTTCTATGGGTCCACATTGCGTGCAACGAATTTCCACCGACAACCATTTGCCGCGATAGATTTATTTCTATAGAGTATGGCATCGACTAGGGCGAAATCAAATCAGAGTGACTGAACTCCTTTTTTTTTTAATGTCTCTAAATAAAATAAAATTAAATCAATTTTATTGTTCTTTACAGCCAAGCAATTTGTAAGGGCTTGTTTTTGTTTTTGCTTATCTGTTTGATATTAATCAGCTATTTCTTGAGTTTTTCGTTCGCTGCTGCTTCAATTGCGTTAAAGCAAGCGAAATTATCCGGCGAACATTGAAAAACGAAACGGCGATATTCTCCACTCGCCAGCATTGTGAGTAAGCTATTATGCAGGCAATTAACTTGGTTAGTTAAAATAAGAATCTTCGATATCAGCCAAGCATTCAAGAAAACAAGATTGCACCTTCCCCGCTGAGAGCATCTGATAGTGACGTAACATAAAACAAATAATAATAATGAGATATAAAAAAGGGGAAGAAAATCAGAAGAATCGGGGAAAACCATAACAATTGGAAAATTTATAATTATTGTTCAAAAATAAAAGCCAGTTTGCTCTTATTTTGCAAGCGAATGGGCGGATACTGTCAAATCGACAAAGAGAGGACTGGTGGTCCGTAGAAAACTCAATCTTGGCTTCTATCCTTCTTGGATATAAACCCCTTATAACGCAATTTGCACGATTCGCATTCTCATTTATGTCTTACTTACACACTTAGTTGGCGCTATAACCAATTAACTAACTTCGGCCGAACTTCCGAACTTATTTTTGGTGTGCGTCTTGATGTTGTAACACAAATTGAGGGACTTACAGTTTTACGCCGACTCCGAACGGCAGATGATTTTTGTGAGAATTTTTTTCATGGTAGAAATACATTCGGAGGTTTGCCATTGCCTGCCGAGGGGCCACCTCGATTAGAAAAAACTTTTTCTATAAATTTGATGTTAGTTGCCCTGGGCAGGATTTGAACCCGGGACCCACAGAATGAAGCGCGCACACTCTACACACTCTGCTAAGACGGCCGCATCTCATTAGTCAGAACTAATTTCACCTTTTTTGATTGATATTAGTTTCTGTATGTGAGAAATCGGAGATACTTCTTGTCACAGGAAACGAAACGCCGTGCAACTTCTTTATAATCTGCGTTCTTTGAATTCCAGCTACATGAAAGAGAGATGCAAGTATGGTGCAGCATTGGAGACTTCAGATAATCCTACGACAAAGAACGCATATTACAAAGAAGTTGGATCGCGTTTTTCCTGTGTCAAGAATTTTCTTCTAATTTCACCACGCCAGAAATCAATTGGTTGTAATCTATCAATCAGCAAAAGTGGCATTAGTTCTTGGATGGTGAAATTGGATGAGATTTTCGGTTGGAGTAACGGTAGTATTTTCGGGAAATCTGAAGATTCTTTCAAAGTTTTCATCCAAAAGTTTTTTGATGAATAGAGCAAGGAACTGTTATCAAAAGCTTAGTGTTTATTGGAATGGAATTCCAAAACACTTTCAGGCTTTGAAATGTTGAGAAATTGTCTGAGGTTTAATAATTTTCCGAAGCAGTCGAGAGTAACGAGGCTTCGGTTCCTGCTGAAACCAGACAAGTGCGAACACTTGACACGCCTAGAATCTTCAACAATTTATCTATGGTAGAAAAGTATAGAAATTAAAATAAAACCTGTTTCATTGAAAAAATTTACGTTATTTAATTTGCACAGATTTTGCAAAGATTTTAGTGAACTCTTCCGGGGAATCATTTTTTAGAAGATTTTATGCCTCAGTGACCTTACAAATGCATAGTTTTCACACTTATCACAAAAAGTTAAATGACCCTTTGCCCACGAAGTTCATGGATAAATTGTTCTACAAATTGAAATTAAATATAACAATATAATCTTTTTAATTCACTCAGGTAACAACTGTATTAGATCATACAAAAATATTTAACCTTAAAATGCATATAAAGGGGGTTGTTTAGAGTTCAACATATAAAGGCCAAAAAACTCTGCTTTACGAAAAAATTGGAAAAAAAAATTTGGGCGTTTTACTCAGATGTTTAGATCATACATTTTTTTTTTATCGAGAACAGAAATCGATATAAAAAAAACTAAGTAACGGGTTTTCAATAGGGACGCTACAAAAGTAGACCGATAGTGACAGCAAACGAATTCCCTGCTTTTTTGACATTTCCCTTCAGTAAGGTTTGCCATTTCATCATGGAAAGATATACGATCCAACAACGAGTCGAAATTATTAAAAATTTACTACCGAAATTCGGAGTCAATGGCCTCAACTTTAAGAGCACTACGTCCAATTTATGGTCGTCCGTCATTTCTGGCTGAAAAGCTTCGTCAATAAGCAAAATATGCGTTATTGGACAGACAGCAATAGCAATCCACACGTACTCCATGAGTCAACATTGCATCCCGAAAAAACTACGGTTTGGTGCGGTTTATGGGCCGGCGGCGTCATTGGGCCGTACTTCTTCCGTGATGATCAAGATGAAAACCGTCGAAAATTCGGTTCAGCGTCTGGACTTCTGCAAGCGTGCCTGTGGTGCCCATGCAAAAGAAATCGAGTTCCATACATAATGGCATCGAATGTTCTTTCACACAAATAAAGAATTTAATTCATAGCCCATACCGTTTTTGTTTTATTTAAAAAAACTTTTGTGCGTTCCTATTGCAATAAATACTTTATGCCATTTATGCCCGCATACGCAAGGTGGAACGCATATTCTTTTTATCGTAGTTATTTAAGTTCAACTCTCATGCATTCTATGAGGGTGAATCTCACCTCCTGACGTTTTTGGCAGATCGCTCTACGAAATAATGCAAAAGATCTATCCGCACGGACGGTCACCCTAATGCACATATGTATGTGTGTATGTATGTATGATTCTGAGAAATTCTGCTTGCGCTATCCTGCAATAAATTACACAAGAAAAATAAAACAATGCAATTGACATAGCAAAGGCAATCAAATTACATAATCTCGCTAGGCTTGTTGAGAATGCCAACAGCGTAACGAAATAAGGGACAGCGGACTCTCTCTACTAGTGCACGGGAATATGTACATTTGTATACAAGGACATTCGTATCTAAATACATAAATATGTATGTATGTACATGAGTATGTGCATATTTATTGCTTTACATTAAGTTCATTTAAGGACGCATAATTTTGTTGCAGCCGCTGATGGTACCTAACTTGTCATCGCCGTTGCATTGCATTGGTGTAGTGTAGACATGGCCTCAACATGACTTCAACATTAATTGGTGCTGTTGCCATTGTTGAGCTCGCGACCCAAATTGCTGGCAATCACTTGCTTTGATGTTTTGTGCACGTTCTAGCTGAAGCTCTTAAGTACTGACGCCTGTCGGTCTTGAATCGTCGGCATACGATCGTCGCCGGCCTCTTAAAGGTCCACATTCATGAATGAATGCTATTTTGGCAAAGGAATTAAATATAATTGCTTTATAATGGATCACATTGTGTCGAGTGAGCAGTAGCTGGGCTGTAAAAAGCAAAAATGGAAAATTAACAGTGGATGCTGTAAATTTTGTTCTTCTGAGTACTATAGACTTTAAATTGTGGCGTAAAAATTAAATATGACCCATATATGTACATATGTATTTATAAGCACTTTAATATGTGTACTCAGTTTTTGCTTCATTTTAATCCCTTGCGCTCGCTAGAGTTTGATATTTATATTGAAAATTCATACTTCAACCAATCATAAGAATCGAAAGAAACGTAAAACGTAAACAGCGAAAAATAGCTAGAGTTTTTTAGTGCATTAAAAACAGATCACAGGTTACCGATTTTTTATCTGTAGCAGTCTGTGTGTTTGTGAAATTCCTCTGCTTCAAGCGGCTTTTATTCATACGAATGCAAAATTTTAGTTTACATTTCATGTAAAGTTTAATTAATATAATGATGACTGAGGTTGATATGCCCCTCCTGGAGGAAAGCCGGTTACCTATTTAGCTCAGAGGTTACCGATTAAATTGATGAATTTGCTTGCACAGAAGTAAGGAATTATTTCAGAGTTAAAAAAAAAAGTATTATTTCAACTAGCAATTAATGATGATACTAAATTTGTGGCATGCGACCGCAAGTAAATTTTTTAAACAGATTTTTGTTTATTAAACAAACCATAATAAATTGATCGCTTTATGACGCGGTGATGAAATAATCGTTGGAATATGTGAACTTAAAGCAAAGGCGGCCTCCTACTTTGCTGGGGACCACACCCTACCCTCAAAAGAGGTCCAGGAACTAATAAGTACTGCGAGTATGCAAAGCTGCTGGACATTATTGGTTGCGATGCCAACGCGCACAATGAGGAGTGGGGCATGCCGATACCAACGGACGCGGTGAGTCCTTATTAGAATACATAATAAGCAGTGATCTAAGTATACACAATGTTGGGCACATACCAACATTCATTACCAGAGCTTGAGAGGAAGTACTTTCCACAACACTCAGCAACAAAATGGCTGACGATTTGATCTCGCAGTGAAAAGTTTCCTCGGGACCCTCTCTGTCGGATCATAGAATCATCTAGTTTAAGCTGAGCGCTATGACAAGGCACAGTAATGCAAGTATACACCCGAGGAAAACGAACTGAGAGAAATACAAAAACACATTAAGCTTAAATTTGCCTAGTATTGGGCACATTCAAAGGAAGACCGACTGCATAGAATTAGAAAACAGGGTACGTAGATTCAATGACGTTGTCATTGATGCCTTCCACTGCAGCTGCCTTGAAACTAAACCGAAGGTGAAGTCCAAGACTCCGTGGTGGTCTCAGCACCTCTCATCCCTACGCAAGGTCGTGCGAAGGCTGTTTAACATTGCCAAGCTCAATGTGTGCAGGGAAGAGTATGCAGCGAGTCCAATAGCATACACTAAGGAAATCAGGAAAGCTAAAAGAGAAAGTTTTAAAAGCTTCTGTGAAGACATCACTTCCACGCCCGCAGCGGCAAGGCTTCACAAAGCGCTAGCTAAAGAAAGGGTAGAAACTAGACTAGCTATAAAGCTACCAAACGGTACGTATACATACGGTGGTATGCAAGGCGTTGGAGAGAAGGGAGGTTACAAGGGCCCATTTGTCGATGGGTAGAAGCGCTGCTTAAAACTAGAATTGCGGAAACAAGTGTAGCATACAAGGTTATACAGCTGAAAACCAGTAAAGGTTGCCCACAAGGGGAGTTTTATCTCCAGAATGTTAAATTACGCATTCCACAAACATCAAATTTAAAACATTTTTTCCATTGCCATTATATCGTAAGTCTATTTAGGTTTTTTCCATAAAAAGGTGCCAAATGGTTGCTCTGTCTCACTCCCCATTCAATAACATGGAGATAATCCAAACAAACAACAGCAAGCGTTTCCCAATCGTTTAGTTTCGCTCATGCGAGGTTACGAAACACTGCCGATTCAAATTCAATCAGAAACATTTTGTGAACGGTAATTTTACTCTGATTTTGCTCGTGATAGGTAATGTAAACAAAACGACTGAATACAGAGGAATGGAGAAACAAACGAAACGCAAAGTCAGTGCTAACATCACAAAACGAAATATTTCGTTTATTAATCGTAGAGAGATAATCATGTTCTGCCATATGTATGTAAAAAGATAATCAAGCGTAAAATTGAATTTTAGAATAAAGTAATAAGGATAGTCTTTTTAAATACAAATGAAAAAAATACCAGACTTTAAAATAGTTCTATATTTATTTATTATAAAAACAAAAAATGAAAAAGAATTACACATCTTTAGTCACCAAGGAATCATATTCCTTTAAGTACTAATCATTTACTTTTTGATAGTTATCAGCCATTATATCTTTTATATTAAATCAACTGGAAATTTTACATTGAATAATTTTGTATAGCTTTATCAAAATGAGTCAGGTACAACTTTAGCACATATCAATTTTATGCTCACTTTTTTGTTGCAAAATTCGCTTACATTTCCTCTACTTTAGAGGGGAAATATGTGCAGTGGGTGCGTTTTTTTTTTTGGTTCCGGGTCGTTAGTGTTATCCACGGATTAATGAGGTGTGAGTACGATTTGGTTTTCTTCTACGATCTATGCCATATATTTTTGATGGACAGAACTGCGAAGCGTCATTTCTTAAGATTATTGCGAGCATAAATCAAATTGCGGAATAAATTAAGCTATGTGCCATGAAATTTAAATATGTGATAAGTGCTGATTAGCAATTTATCACAATTAATCATTTTCGATATGCTAATGTGGGGAGTGGAGAGATGTGCACCCGTAGTCACCAATAACAATAATATTAATACTGTTATAAATCAAACTTCAAATATTTAGTATAGGTTTCTACACAAAATTTGTAATAGTTTAAGATTTTTTAGAAATAAAGAGAAATTATATATTTTTTTCTCCCACGACTCCTGAACGACGACCAAGTCGAACCCATAATCTGGTGGTGTTTATTGTTAATCTAAATTAAAGAACCTTTTGGAAATTTGTATTTAAAACTTCTGAAAGGTATTAAAGTTAAACATTAAGTTACAAGAAAATTACGTATGCATCTATGTACATATGTATGTGTGCGTTGTAAGATATCTGCAAGAGAATATACTTTCAATGATTAACAATCTATAAAATGAACAAGTATAAAAGATTTCTTATCACAATCCTTAGCTTTCACCGGACAATGGTTGCGCAGGTGAGCGTATGCCACATGTTGCGCTTTTGTTGCCACTCACCGGCGCACTAACATCAGCAACAAAAACCAGGTAAGTAATGAAAAACTAAATAGCAAACAAAGCCATAAAAACTGTTGTAAACAACAAAAAAGAGCTAACAGGAAATGAGCAAGCAAATGGCGGTTGGTTAAGGAAATGGTGAAAAGAAAATGGCTGAAACAAAGCGAAAAAAAAGAAATGAAAGAGTGCGTTGCTCTCACGCGTCTACGAATATTCACAATAATGCAAGATTGGCAACAAATTCGTCCTTACCAAGGGACTAAATATCCTTTGCTACATTATTAAGCGACATCATGGGCAAAGAGTGGTTTTTAGGGTAGTCCCCAAAAGTTATACATACATGCGAATATAGATATTTTATAACAATGAACAATAGACTTATTCCAGCGCAGATTTATCCAAGCGCATTTTTACACGAGTCTTACGAGTATGACAACAATAAAAAAAATAAGTCTTATACAAGCTAAATATTCTTTTGGTTTAGCGCGCGCCTTAGCCCGTATGAATGCGTCTAACTTTTCTGTCTGAATATCAATTGTCGCTATAGTGACAATCTCAAAAACAAAGGGGAAATGTGCGAAATGCGAAAACGACGAAGCAATTCTTGCAACCGGATACAGTAAAATGTCTAAAGCAAGTACGAAACATGCATATTTAAACATACACATGTATGTACATATATGAATAAGTGTATGTGTGTATATATGCGTGACTGCGGCGACAACAAGTCTCAGCCCATTCTACACCGCAATCTCACCAATGACAGTAACTCCAAATGGTTTACCGTTCCACCAACATCAGTGGCAACATCAACATCAACTTCAACTTCACTATCTTCATAATTGCCTTTAGCGCGTCGTCGCTATGACTACATACAAATACTCGTAAATAGCTTAGTCATTCGGAACTTCATCATCACTGCAATATATGAACATTATGTATGTGCATTTGACATACTTACTTACTACATATGTAGATAGTTTGCCACTTTTTTACGGATGCATGAATTTGTGCAGATATGTTTCGTGCTAATGCGCCTGTCAGTATGCTTGCAGCACTTACTATGTACAAGTAATCGCATTGTTGAAAAGAGTGGCGGCGGAGTAGCGGCTGATGCTTCGATGATGGCTGGTAAGGCGTTAGTTATATGACAAGTCACGCCTGCGTTGACAGCGCCGTTCAAAAGTTTCGTATTTATAAAACACACACATATGTATGTATCAATATGTAAGTACATATGTATGTATGCATGTAAATAATTCTACAAACGAGTGTGGCATATTTAAAAGAAATATTTAAGCTAAGTATGCAAAATTACTTGATATGTAAAAACTGCATTAGTATTAGGTCATTAGAAGAAAACGTTTCTTCATTTGTGCCACGGGAGATAACGCGAATTGAAATTTTAAAAACAATACGGGTATTTCTCGAGCTTTTTTATGTTTTGACATATGCTATTCTTCTAGCAAACGTATTATGGTACTTCAGATAATGCACCATCCTAGTGATGATATTTTTTGCTAACTCCTTCAAAACTCTGTAAACGAGTGTGCCAGATACGTTAGTGGTATTTGGTTTATTCGGACAGGAAACTGAGAGCGTAATAGTTTCCTAAACAAAATTATTTAAAATTGTTTCCAAAAAGTGTCAAACAAGAAAGACCTGCCATTGAGTTTTATTAATATTTACAAGGCAAGCTTATTAAAATTTTAAAGAAATTTTCATTATTAAGTGTACAAAAGTTGCACTAATACCCCTTTGTTTTTAACTTGGGCAAATCCAAAAAACGGTCAACCAGAAGTAAGAAAAAATATTTGTTGGTATCGTAAAGTTATATTATATTCTATTCGAATTTAGTTCATTAATATCTAATAACTAATGACGCTCACGTTCAACTTATTTACTTATTAAATAACATCGAATAATTTTTATTACTTACAATTTGTAAAAGTTGCAGATATATATACGACGTCCCTTAAGCTTCGTCCGAAACAGAAAGAACTTCTATTTTTAATTTCAATACAAAATTACACTTTTAAGATATCTTCATTATATAAATGTCATACCGTCTCGACACTACACCATTTCGTTAAAGTTTGGGACTTCGCCTTAGAGTTCGGGAACAGCAAACGAGTAATTCGGGACTGGTTCCTCACTACAACTACTACTTCTACTACTAATTACTGTCACTACTACCACGCCTACTGCAGTTACCAATTGCTAGTACTACTTGTACTACTACTCCCACAACTTCTACTGCTCTTTCTAGTAACAACTACAACAACTAATTACTACTCTTCGTACTAATACTGCTACTAAAGGGGCCACACCAAAACTGCGACGCTTTGGAAAACTTATGACCTACCCAAATTTAAATATTTTGTAATTCAAATACTATAAGTAGACCATATGGAGCAAATAACAACTAATATTTTAACCTCAAGGTATTATTTTAAAACAAATTTGATTTCAAAGCGTTCTACTACTACTAACTAGTATTACCACTACTACTAACTACTGCAACTACAAGTTCAACGACTACTACTACTATAAATTACTACTACTTTTTAGTAGCTATTACATTTACAACAACTTACTACTACTAGTATCACCACGACTACTACTGCTGTTTCTACTAATTACTACTGCTATTTTTATT
Source organism: Anomoia purmunda (assembly GCA_951828415.1). Taxonomy (NCBI): domain Eukaryota; kingdom Metazoa; phylum Arthropoda; class Insecta; order Diptera; family Tephritidae; genus Anomoia; species Anomoia purmunda. The sequence continues at coordinate 68,578,495 of OX639994.1, read as the reverse complement.
AATGCATTCGAATGCTATTGCTACTGTTAAATACTAATACTATTTATATTAATGATACTTCAATTACTACTACTGTTAAATACTAATACTATTTTTATTAATGATACTTCAATTACTACTACTGTTATGACTAATGGCATTTTACTACTAATTATTACCACTATTTTTACTTATGCTATTACTATTTGTACTAGTGCTACTACAAACTACTACTTCTACGGTTAATACTAATGCTACTACTAATACTAACACTAATTTTACTAATGCGAATACTTATCCTTACTAGTTACTAATAAACTAATGATTACTACTACTATTTTCACTAGTACCACTCCAAATTACAGTGCTACTTTTACTAGTTCTACTTCTATTTTAACGAATGCTATTACTATTTTTTCATATTTACTACTACTATTTTTTCTAATGCTACAACTAATTACAACTACTATCACCACGACTACTACTGCTTCTACTCTTTTTACTTATGCTACTACTAGTTCTTACTACTAGTTGTACTAATGCTACTACTAATTACTACTACTATTTTTTGCTAATTACTACTGCTCTTTTTACTAATGCTACTACTAATTACTCCTACAATTTTTACTAAGTACTACTACGACTTTTACTAATGCTACTGCTTATTACTATTACTATTGTTACTAACGGTTCTACTAATTAATGTTACTATTTTTACTAATGCCTTCAGCAAATACTACTAGCTACTATGTAATACTATCCAGTATTTCTATTACCTCCAAAACTATTAGAACTATTACTTTACTAACGACTATTGTCACGAATATTATATTAATTGGTTTTAGTGCATGGAACTTATTGTTTATTTGAAATAAAAACATACGGCAGGTGTTAAAGGTGAAGATTTCAGTAGTGGAATATTAGTTATTTATCAAAGCACATTATTTTAATAAAACAAAATCCAGCTAAACATGAAGAATGGATTCGGCTATTTGGAGGCAGTACCACTTACTAGAGTAACAAAATGTCCCTCTCTATTATTGGCCGAACTTAAAGTCTATGAACAGTTTTTGAAAAGGAATAAAAAAGTAAGAAATTTTTCCATTAAATTGTTGTTGAACATTACCTGAACTACTAATAATTAAATGGATGCAAAAAGTGCAGTTGAATTTGTATGTACATACGTAGATACACATCTACAGATCAAAATCTCGTGATTAGCACAAAAATCAAGTTCGTGCGCGTTCTTGTACATAAAAATAACAGTCACACACGGTTATGCAATTCACGTAATTTGTTTTTGTTGAAATCAATAACTTTTACGCGGGAAAAGTCGTGATGCTTCGTGACACGTAGCAAATCATGCGTTTTGCCCAACTCTAATTTTTACATCTACATATACCCAAATTTGAAAATGTGTTATTTTGTATAAATATTATGCTATCCCAGCTATAGTTGTAGTTCGGTTTAGTACAATGTCCCCAACCCTGAATATCACAAGCATATTTTCATATGAAGTTACACCCTCGAATAAGTAAAAAAAAACTCTTTCAATTCAACTGAGCCAGTACTTCGTTTTAAGCCACCTATTGTAATTAAGTCAAAATTTATTGAGTGGGCAACAATTTTTTTGAAGGTCAATTTTTTTTTGGGGAATTGAGGTTTTATGTTCCACGACGACAAAAAAAAATTTGATGATTTTTCGAAATTCGACAGCATAATTTTTTTGATTTCCTTGTTTTTATGATTCAAGTGATATTTTCTTCAATAAAAGTGAATGGCAGCATCGTAAATATTGAAAATTGGACAAATTCATAGAAATGTACAGGAAATGGCACGTGTTGTGGAATGTGTAGGGCCAAGTGTTCAGCACGACGCATACAATAGTAACAAAATTGTACAACGCATTATTCAACATGCTGACCAACGGTTAGTGCGTGTATACTTTACATAAGATCAATTTTTGCCTAATAATGTTCTACATTCTATTAAAAATCATTTAGTAAAAATAATAATTGGCGCAATGAAATGAGACGAAAGTTATTAACATTTTTCTTTATGCACGTTATGTAAGCTGAATCGAAATTCGAAAACCATCCAAAGTTTTCCGCCGGTAAGCCTTCAAAGATATTTTATTTTGTTGGATCCTCTGTTTTGCTAAAAAAAAATATGCTATTCTTTCGGCCTTATATTCTCACTGAATGTAGAATGCTCGCAAACGAATTTAGAAATATTTTTTTACAATAGTTGCGGTTAAATTTAATGAGAGTGTTCTCTGGCAATTGTCACAATTTTGCAAAACTTATTTATCATCCCTGTTATACACTGCAATTTATAGATAACAATCAATACGGTCAATACTATTTAAGTGTTAAATTTATTGGCTTCGAATAATATCGCGTACTCTCTACCACGTTGTACACATATACAGATGCGCATACCTATGTTTCGCACACTACGATTTTTCACCATAAAATAGCGAAGGATTTACTATAAAACATTGTGCAATAATTTCACTTGTTGGAGAGTTGAACAGGCAAAGTTGAGTACTGAAAATCTCTACATCGTTTATACACTGCACACCACGTCCAACAATATTTTAATATACTGTAAGTACTTGTGAAATGAAACTTTGTATGTTCGAGAAGGATTTACCTTTTAAGGCAAGGAGTTTTATTTAGTTCAAGTGACGAATAATCCTTTTCCCGCGAACACTACATGAATGTGGATAGCGCCCCAAAAATGTCTCAATTTCTTGACAGCAGATCTTCATTACGAAAAGTATCCAAATCTTTATTGAATGGAAATTTTCGACAAACCATATCATTGGCATGAAAATCCGAAAGCTGCTTTGTCTTCTTCCCAAGAGAACGATAATAAAACTAAAACTTTATTAAATTTTTAAATATTTATTTAAAAATATATGTGAAAATATTCGGTCAAAGTGCGGTTTGGTCTTGGCCGAAGCCAATCCGAGGATTGGTGGCTGAAAATAACCGAAGCCGAAGCTCGGTCGTTCTCTAGACATACATAATACGCAATTGTTTACCTACTCAGCCCCAAGTTACGCTTGTTTTCAAGATATGCTTCGTTCGGTTTCGTGTTTTTTGATCTGGAGATATCCACGTTGCTTGAAGAATCTTCCTATGCTGAAACCTAGTTCTACAGACTACCTTGGTTTAGGCCGCTACAAAGTTTATCAGTTTCAGCCTGATAGCGGAGGTTCCATCGTGGAGATGACTTTTCCGACAATGTGGCCAAAGATCATTTTCTTACCCACCCTGGCATTGAAGTCGCCCAGCACGACTTTGATATCGTTTGACACAAATCGACGAGATATTGAGCCATTTTGCTTTGATGCGAATCGTGGTGTGGGGCTCGTCCAACGGAGTGAACGATAGTACTTGTCTACGAAATCTCTCTCCCACAAATCGAACACTGAGCTTGCGCTCCTTTACATGACAGCAGTAGACAATTATTAAAGATTCAAGAATATGACACGCAACTTAATACTTGCACCTCATTATATACAAGTTTTTTAGAATGAACCATTACTTAGTAAAAAATTAACAAAACAAATTAATAGGTTTAAGCGTTTTCTATAAACTGCTTTGTACCGACGGATGCCATTCATGTCAATGATTTATAGTGATATAGCGATCTTATGTTAAAGAGAAAATGGGGAGGAATACCAGATAGCTTATAATTTCAAGAAGTGAAATTTTTCATAAGTGTTGAAAGAAAAGGCACGTTTTTTCAAATTGTTCAACTTCTCTCGTACTTTGTGAGCATAATTTCCTTAATTATTATAATGATTATAAATAGTTTTCAGCAAAAATATATGTATATGAATAAGGATTATTTGTTGTTTGAAGCGTCATTTATCAAACCACCGAGGCCCAACTAATAGTTTGACCGAAATCGGGTTGAAGCCCCCGATATTAACTGCAAGAATAATTTATAATACCACTCTCAAAACACTTATAACTTTTCAATAAATTGATCCTACAGTCACAGCTTTTATTGGTCAACGTGCCACAGACGTGGAGCTAACCAAGCGAACAAATACTCGAGTAGTCGGGCACAAGCAAACTGTTGCCACTCATGGTACGCCGTAATTTTTGCCTATATTTTTCATGGCTGATACTCGTAGCGAATACTTACCATATGTATATAAATACATGCAGACATATTCAGCTGAAGTAGCCACAAATTTTGGTACTACAGTGGCTGCACACAGACAGGATAACGGGGCACTTGTCGGCTCGGTTGGCAGGAAATAAAATAACCGGGGAAGTGAAAAAAATTAAACGAGTTTAGTTTTTGCACATTATCATAACTTTCGCTTCTTGCGGTTCCGCTGATACTGCATGGTATCCACATGAACACTCCCACAATTACCAGCCGACAAAATACTCAGTTGAGCACATCCATACATATACATATACTCGTGTATGTGAATTTAGGCCGTATTGGAAAATTTTAGCTTGCGTTTTCAAAAAACCCCACACTTTTCACAATCAAGCTGAAAATTTTCGATGCAATAATAATAATTTGGCTCGTGTGCGTTTTGATGTTGTACCACGCATTGATCGACCCACAGCTTTACGCCCACTCCGAATGGCAGATAACTTTTGTGTAAGCAGTTTTTCCATGGCAGAAATACACTAAGAGGTTTGACATTACCTGCCGAGAACCACCGCTATAAGAAAAATATGTTATATATTTTTTGATATTCCGTTTTGGAGTCTGTGGCACAAGACGAGTTTTGAACCAGTCAAACGCCGAGCCAATCACGCACTCGGTAAAAACTCGGCTAGCGTCCCAATTCTGTCATTTAATTAATTCTGGTTTAGGTAGCTACGTGGGACATGTTACATCGAATTTAAGACAAATAATTTTTCCTCTAAATGAGATCAATCCTCAAATATAGTTTTGCGATTTATCAAACAAATTACAAATCGAAGGCTTTGGTTTTCCAGCAAGGCAGGGGCACATCCCGTGCATCTTTTCTACTACAAACATATTTGTATACAGTTTTAACGGGAATGTAATTTTGGTAACGAAAAACTTTAGACATTTCTAATGGGACACTTTGCACTTTCATCCGGTGCCCTATTTTCTACTTCCTGTTTTTAGCCGTGTATGCAAACACATGAACATGTTTGTTACAGGTTGTATTTGACAAGATACACATACATATGTACATATAATTTTCACTGCAGTAAACAAAAAACCAACTTGTACCAAAATTTTCGCCGAACAACATATTGCATACTCTCATACTACAGACGATGTACGATTGTACGATTTTGAAAAAGAAAAATATCATATAAGGAAACAGGCTGAGGCCAGGGGGAAGGTAGTGCTGACAACAGTTATTTTATTGCTTAGTAATGTTTGGTGCTTGTAATGACTACGCGAACAAATAAAGCTGATTGGCTACAAAATTTAATGAAGTTTTTCGGTGTTTCAGCATTTGGTGTAAAAATCGTGGACGGTTGTTTATTAGAGTATGGGGTTCTCATAACAGTGAATTACTTGTACAAGCTTACAAACATAAATGTGCCTTAAGTTCAGTGACATGCCATTTCAGTACCTTTTACAGTTATTTCAATAGATTTTCCTACTATTGTTTGCATTCAAACTTTAGCGCTCACACTTAAAATTAATTTCCGGCATATGGAGTTGAATCGAGCTATTGGGATATATGAGAACTTTTTTATTCATACATACTCGTATTTGGTTTCACGATTAGAAAAATTGCTATCAAGGACTTTTAATAACAAACTTGTTCCTTTCAAGGGAATGATGTTGCAAATTTCCTTTATTTGACTAGGTACATTAAAATTTCTTAATTTCTCTTCATGACTTTGCGAATATTTTATTTGCAAGTAACAAATATTAAAATTATGGGTGGCTTGCTGGATACACTCTAAAATGTATGGTTATCTAAAAATCAAATATGAAATTACAAGCCGGTCGGATAATATTTAGATTTTCCGACTAGAGCCTCAAATTTTAAGAATTATTTAAAAACGAAGAATATGATGCGTAAATGAATGAACAGAGATGACGAGAAGATCAACAAAGAAGCAGCGACCCAACGACGAGCTCAGTTAAATAACGTCTTAAAAGCGAGAAAACGTGTTTGCTGGCATGGACCGACGATCAATTCAGTTAAATATTGCATTCCATTTAAAGTAATAAGTGTTACTTTAATATAATTTTCATGTAATTGTTAATATTAAAATTAAAAATCCTACATATGTATATATTTATTTACAATTTCAATTACCATTGATAGTTTCTTATGTTTTTAAAACTATTTTACTGCCTCATATGTAATTATTTTATAGCATTTCTATTAGAAAATTGTTCTAAGATTAGGCCACAATTTAATACATAATGAGGCTCTTCACTTTTAATTTTAATGGTGTACTCTTATGTATGTAAAAGATTTTTGGAGAGCCGAGTAAAAATATTTAACATGAAAATGTAAAGTATACTCTTTCAATTTGGTTCATCTGCGTGGATAAGTTTAATTCAATATTCAAGAGGACTTTTAATTAGTTTTATTTTGTGAAAAATTTCCGTTAAATTCTTTAAATCTTAATACAGTTCCCAAACACGGGGATCATTCTCTAAAAACCCTTTGGAAATACTAAAATGTTAAAAATAAATTCAAGTATTTGGCATAACGAAATACTGGAATTGTTTGGTTGACAAATGTCTCTACCTCAGTCGCTTTCAATTGAATACGGTTGTGTGGTGATTCACAGAGGCATTGAACTATTCTACGAAAATCCGGTTTCCATTATAGCACCTACAAATCAATATAATAACATATGTATGAATAATTACATATACAGAGTAAATAAAAATAAGTTAGCTGTAAATTTAATCAAATTTATTTCAGTCACAACTTTCTTGAAAAATTCAACCAACCACTTCTATAGATAAGAGTCTCAGCTTTGTTTTTGGAGATGTACTTAAACTGTATAAGTATATAAATGCGTCGGACGAAATAAGCAATCTGTGCAACAAATCAATGATCGAATCATCCTAATCAATTTTCTGCATACTGATTCATGAAAATTCCGACAAATAAATTTTGGTATTTTCCGTTGCGGAGCATTCACTACTTATGCAAGTAAAAATTATATACACCTTTTGAATAAACTGCGTATTAGTTAGTACGTGTTATTTTAGATGTTTCTTCTCCATGTTTTAAAAAATCTTTTTGCTGTATTGCCATTATTAGTATTGCTGGTGTTTTGTTCTAGTATATCAACTAACAGACAAATGATTTTTTAAATCTGTTTTGAATTGCTTTCTTCATCTCAGCTGCTTTAGTTTAATTGCCCTGAAAAAGCATCCCATACATCTTATCCACACAGACCAAAGGCTATCCCCTGGCCAATTTCTCGTTCTCGTAATCCGCTTGTATTATTCATCGTTCAGGGGTGGATCCAGGGTAGTAAATTTCCGGAGTCTCTAACAGATGGTGTTTTCTGGCATCCGGCAGCAACACTTGCCTTTAAAATGTGGAGTGCGCCAAGTGAAAAATTAAAATTAATTTTGAGATGAGTGATGACGTAAACTATACATTGAGATGCTGTAGAACTAACATTTTTTGAAATATTTTCGAACTCAACCCCACTGCTGAATTTTTGAACTTTTTGCTACAAAATGTGTGTGTAACATCGAAAATTATGCAACCGTTTTTATACCTTTCATGAGAATGAAATGGTATATTAAGTTTGGTCCGATGTTTGTAAGTGCCAGAAGGAGAAGAGATAGACCCATCAAAAAGTATACCTAAATGATCAGGACGATGAGCTGAGTCGATTTAGCCATGTCCGTCTGTCTGTCCGTCTGTCCGTCTGTCCGTCTGTCCGTCTGTCCGTCTGTCCGTCTGTCCGTCTGTTTGAACGCAAACTAGTCCCTCAATTTTAGAGCTATTTTGATGAAATTTGGTGAGCAGGTGTCGTTCTACAAATGATTAAACATTTGTCGGAATCGGCCAGATCGGGTGACTATAACATATAATACAACCGATTATTCAGATATTGAATTTTGCGCCATAACTCCTCCATTTAAGCAGCTAAAGGCTTGAAATTTTGCAGAAATATCAGCCATTATTAGCTACGTATCAGTATTGAAAATCATGAAGATCGGAGAAATATAACATATAGCTCCCATAAACCGATTGTTCAGATATTGCATTTTGCACCATAACTCCTCCATTTAAACAGCTAAAGGCTTGAAATTTTGCAGAAATATCAGCCATTATTAGCTATGTATCAGTATTGAAAATCATGAAGATCGGAGAAATATAACATATAGCTCCCATACAACCGATTGTTCAGATATTGCATTTTGCACCATAACTCCTCCATTTAAACAGCTAAAGGCTTGAAATTTTGCAGAAATATCAGGCATTATTAGCTATGTATCAGTATTGAAAATCATGAAGATCGGAGAAATATAACATATAGCTCCCATACAACCGATTGTTCAGATATTGCATTTTGCACCATAACTCCTCCATTTAAGCAGCTAAAGGCTTGAAATTTTGCAGAAATATCAGCCATTATTAGCTACGTATCAGTATTGAAAATCATGAAGATCGGAGAAATATAACATATAGCTCCCATACAACCGATTGTTCAGATATTGCATTTTGCACCATAACTCCTCCATTTAAGCAGCTAAAGGCTTGAAATTTTGCAGAAATATCAGCCATTATTAGCTATGTATCAGTATTGAAAATCATGAAGATCGGAGAAATATAACATATAGCTCCCATACAACCGATTGTTCAGATATTGCATTTTGCACCATAACTCCTCCATTTAAACAGCTAAAGGCTTGAAATTTTGCTGAAATATCAGCCATTATTAGCTACGTATCAGTATTGAAAATCATGAAGATCGGAGAAATATAACATATAGCTCCCATACAACCGATTGTTCAGATATTGCATTTTGCACCATAACTCCTCCATTTAAGCAGCTAAAGGCTTGAAATTTTGCAGAAATATCAGCCATTATTAGCTTCGTATCAGTATTGAAAATCATGAAGATCGGAGAAATATAACATATAGCTCCCATACAACCGATTGTTCAGATATTGCATTTTGCACCATAACTCCTCCATTTAAGCAGCTAAAGGCTTGAAATTTTGCAGAAATATCAGCCATTATTAGCTACGTATCAGTATTGAAAATCATGAAGATCGGAGAAATATAACATATAGCTCCCATACAACCGATTGTTCAGATATTGCATTTTGCACCATAACTCCTCCATTTAAACAGCTAAAGGCTTGAAATTTTGCAGAAATATCAGCCATTATTAGCTATGTATCAGTATTGAAAATCATGAAGATCGGAGAAATATAACATATAGCTCCCATACAACCGATTGTTCAGATATTGCATTTTGCACCATAACTCCTCCATTTAAACAGCTAAAGGCTTGAAATTTTGCACAAACATCAACCATTATTAGCTATATATTAGTATTCATCAAGATCGGAGTTCACAGTGTAAATCGGCAAGATAAATTCAGGACAAATATTTATTGCGAAAAGTAATAAGCTCAGCGCAATATCACATGAATCATAGCGTTAAACGTTTGGGAACTATTTACGGATCTGATAACTGTTTTCAAAGACCGACATATGTAGGTCTTACGTATTAATACTTAATTATTTGTATTTTTTAAATGTTGAATATCAAGCGTCGATACGATATTAAAAATATTCAAAAACCATTCCCTTCTTAAAACATAGTTCTTTTTAATTACATAAGGAAAAGCATTAAATAATTTATAACAATGCCTTTACTAGAATTATTTTTATTGATTTGAAGGAAATTTTCGCTTTAAACTATAGGTAATACGAAATTGTAATAAAATAACACGTTTTTTACTATTCTTCCATTCATGAAAGGTATGAAGCCTTCGGCATAGCCGAAGACAGCGCTGTTTTTACTTGTTCTAATTGCGTTCGCCCCTGGCCAGGCAATGGGTAACCTGCAAGTGTACTTATATTTCTACAATGAAAATATTTCTCACAAAAATCATTTGCCGTTCGGATTCGTTGCAAAACTGTGGGCCTCTCAGTTTGTGTTTCAACATCAAGATGCACACCACAAGTTGTAGGAGAAGTTTGGCCAAGCAACGAGGTCATGGTGTAAGTCCAGATAGTGTTCGATGCACTTCACTTCCTCTTCGTCCATGTAGCTTCGGCAGAAATCGTTTGTTATGCATCCCAATCTCTTTCCGTGTGTGCCAATAAGGCAGTGTCCGGTTATTATCTTAACCATTACTCTGAGAGGTGGTCGGTTCAGGCGGATCAGCGCTTTGGATTGCTTTACGTCTACCTTTGGCCAAACTTGTCTAGTAATCCGACAAGTAGATTCCATGGCACACCTAATATTCACTTCCTCGATGAGTTTTGTGTTTAAACTAAATTTGCAGGAGATTAGAGGCATGCTCACTTCTAGAGCAGCATTTATCATAGGTAATTCTGTCCCTTTCCTTGCCACCTCGGCTGCCGCGCAATAGCCGGGCATCTGCCCAGGGACCCATATCACAGTCACGGAATGCTCAGACGCGAGCAGATTGAGAGAATTTCTGAAATTTACCATACAAATCCACCGGTGGAAGATTTAAAATTATAGGTGCAAAGGCTAGTGCTCTCGTGACAAACATGGAAGCCGTACGCTGTATTCGCTCCATCTTGGGTTTTGACAAGGTTTTGCTTAACGCTGGCCACCAGACGCTAACCCCGTAGAAGAGAATAGGTCTTATCACTGCCGTGTACATCCAGTCTACTATGTGTTCTTCGATGTTCCGCTCCCATTGAAGCTTCCTGTCTAGAATAACTGCGAGGTAATTGACCTCGGTTGAGAGAGTGAGTTCAACCCGTTTAAAGAGAGTGGATTGAACAGAGGAACTTTTTATTTCCTCGCGAAGAGTACCATCTCAGTATTTGCGGGGTTATCGCTTAGTTTGCTTTCTTTCGACCAGATGTATACTCGGCTGAGGGCATATTGTAGTAACTCACTCAGAACCTGCATATGTATACCCGTTGATACGATTGATATGTCATTGGCGTACGCTACCACTTGGCAACCAGTGCCCTTAAGGTTCCACAACAGGGCGTCAAAGGTTGGATTCCAGAGTAGTAGAGAGAACGCCCTCTTGGAGGGTACCTCTGGTCACATGCTTAGTAATGGAACCATCCCTTAACTCGGAAAGCACAGTTCGATTAGGAGCCCAACAAAGTCCACCACCCCCTGCTACACCCCCACTCTAAAGACTGACGTGACCTCCGAATCCTCTATATATAGAAAAACTCCTAGCTTGAAGGTCAATCCTTTTTCAATCGTTTAAACGACATCATGTAATGCAGTCTCAGCTGATTTGCCTTTGGAATATGCATGCTAGTTGGGAGAGAGGTTACCGTGTTTTCTTTAAGAAGAAGGTAAGGCTTATGGGCTTAAAATCCTTTAGTTAGGGTAAGACAAGCTGTAAAAATCTGTGAGATCAGAGGGCTCATTATATCCTTAGCGTTCCTACTTAGGTGTTTCAAAATATTCTCCATCCAAGCCAATACACTTCTGCATTCGCTCGAATCAATTTTCAAAGCACTTTTGCCACTCAGAAGAGGATACTTCTAAAACGAGCTGTTTGAAGACTTCTACAGCTCCTTCAGGCGTTGAAAAACGTTGACCTGGAATTTTTTTTTATGTTCGGGAATAAAAAGAAATCATTAAGTCCTAAATCAGGGCTGTAAGGCGGATGACCCATCAATTCGACCTTTTGAGTCCTCAAAAACTCTCTTGTGTGAATCGATATGTGAGAGCTCGCATTGTCTTGGTGAAGAATGATTTGTCTTCGGCGGTTGGTTTTCCTTAATTCTCCAGAATCTTTTGGCAAACAAATGGTTGTATACCACTCAGAATTGACCGTTTTAAGTTTATCTAGTGGAACAGTTGCGGCATGACCAAATTTCCCGAAAAAACAGGCGATCATTTGCTATGAGGTGCTTCTTGCGGGAACAACTTTTGTTGGACTAGGCTCGTCTTGGAACACCTATACAGTCGTTTACTGCTTTGTTTCCGGCTCATATGCATAGATCCAAGATTCGTCACCAGTTACGATGTCATAGACGTGCTTTGATCCACCGCGGCAAAATTTCTTCAACATTTCTTTACACCAATCGACACGAGTCCTTTTTTGGGCAATTGTCAAATTATTCGGTATCCAACGAGAACAAATCTTCTTTACGACCAAACGTTCATGCAATAATGAATGTATGCTGGCCCCACTAATGGACAAGGATGCCTCTATCTCGCGATATGTCACATGACGATCTTGTATTATCAATTGACGCACAGCATCGACTGTTTCTGGCACAACCACCGTTTTTGGACGACCATCACGAAATTCGTCCAGCTAATCACATGTAGTGTTCTTCTAATACCTCCCAGTCTGTAATCTGGTCGGAGAGACCACTCGATAAAACCAACACACGCTAAACTTTTTTCGTGATACGCCTTAATGTACTTTACATAAATATACAATGTACAACTACATACGTAACTTGATTAAATGTGTTTCCATGCATAGATGCCATATAAGATGGCTTTTCTCTTTTATTTTCTAATGAAAAACAGGGTACTCAATAAAAATTCATAAGTATGAGCAAGTTTATGTCCATATATTGCATTATTTGTAGGGGGTAAAAAGTTTATAGCTTTTCACTTTACTAATTGCACATTGCGTCTGGCAAAAAGAATTTAACATTGACGACACACCCGCTGCCTATCGGTATGGAGGATAGCCAACATTTGGCACTCGCAAAAGAGCGATAACAATTAATTGGTATTACAGTAGTATGTGAACATATTATTTATGTGCAACCCATAAATTGCCAGCACAAACCTAAGAAGTAATGTCTCACATTGTAAGAATGTATTGTGTAGGTATGTATAATATGTATAATAATACGTCAGTGTTGCCATTTTGGTTATATTTAATCAAAACTGGTAATTTTGTTTTCGTTATCCGTCTTTTCTATTATAACAATTTATGGAAGCATTTGTGATTACCGATTTTAACTTTTAATTTTCTCGCAATGTGTTGTATCAAACGAAATAGTATGGCACAATTATATAAATTCATTTTTGTTGAAAAGCGCTGACCTCCATCTAAATTATGCGCTTTTTAGTTGTAAACGCAATCTCCAATATTTGCCATCAAATTTTCAAAACAATCTGGTAAAGCTGATATAATTATTTGTATACGGAAGTTACGCATCTACCGTTCACGATGTAGTGAACACTCTCGCTGATGATAACAACACAACAATTTTCCAGCATTATTTAACACCTCAAGCATTGATTAAGGCACACAATTCATTCAATTCAGCATTATATTCGCTCTTCTTGTTTACAATACTCGTAAATAAGCAAATCATAAATCAGCATGAAGTATGTATATATTTTAATTATCATGCATTGTCGCCAAATAAATAAAGTTGAAGCAAAAAAAACAATCAGAAACCTGGAGTCGAATTACGTTTTCAGTGAACGACATGACAATCGGATAACAATAATTTACGTGACTGATCGTATGTACGATAATATTGAAATTACGAGATACGGTTACTGCCGTATCGTATTTTATCACAGGGTGCACTAGATTTTACAATAATTGTAATAGAAATTCTTACAAGAAAATGTCATTCAAAAGTTTGTACACAATTATAAAACATTTTAAATAACATCGATGCTGAGCTATTATTTTATTTGGAAAATCTTAAAGCGGTTGCTTTGCCCTACGCACAATTTAGCAGCATATTTTTTGCCAAATAGGAATGCTCCTTGATGAAATTGCCTATGGTGCTTTTCTGCTGTTGATTAAGTTTTTCGAACTGCCTTACGATGTAAAAAGGATTTAGGATTTGTTTAGAAAAATATGTACTTTTTATTTGAAATGAAAAATTAAAGCTTCAATTTTTTTTTACAGTTTTACATATATTTGGTAGTATATATATATACTAATATTAGTAGTAAAAATTTAATTGGATATTTAAAACATGTATTATTGCATATGTATATATATATATATGTATATATTAGAGGAGATTTGTGAAATAGTGTTCTAAGTTTACAGAATGGGCGTATTTTTTTCCTTTCCTCTCAAAAATAAATAAAAACCAAGTTTTATTGAAATCGGTTAACGAAAAGTCGGCGCGGAAATGACTTGAAAATTTCGCATGTTTGTATTTTGTATGGTATAATACCAGTTTTTATGTATTCTAATTATACATTTCGAATTTTTTTATTAAACAAGTAGTAAAAGTCAGAAAATTCAAAAAACGGTACCCAGTAAGAGGTCTGATTCTCAGAAAAAAAGATGTAGAAGACTTTTCTGAAGAGTTGGACAATTTGTTTGACATTGCTCATAGAAATGCCTTACAAACCATTCGAATAAGCGAAGATAAGGAATTTCTGATTCTACAAAGGCAAAAAGGGCGCCCTGGTTGCATGGCCGGTGTTGGCATGGTTTTATATCAACGACAAGCAGAGCAGTTCACCGAATTGAAAAAGAGCTATCACGGAAAAGAAAACATGATCAAGTGTCGGACGTGAATCGTAAGTATGTATGTATATCAATACCAAATCAATTTTAATTATTGTTGTTATGTGAAATTTAAAATTTTATTGTGCAGCCGAATTCATAGAAAATTTTGGAAAGGACAATGAAGTGGAGATTGGTGACAGGGGATCAAAAGAAGAAGAAACCTATACAAATTATAATGAAATGAAAAGTACTTCAACTTGTGCTAAAAGAGGAACCAAACATTTTGTAACACCGCGATTGCTTTCAGCACTTGATAGCGCCAAAGTAACCGATGGAAAGGCGATGCACATTCTCATGGAGACTGCAGAAGCATTGGACCATTGCACCAGCGAATTGGTAATCAATCGTTCTACTCTCCATCGGCTGCGAGTAGAGCATCGACGAAACGAAACTCGGAAGATTCAAGCCAGTTTTATTGACAAAGTATATTTTAATAAAAAATCACGAAAAATATACATACTATGTTATATATAACTATTTATTATATTTTATTCTGGGATGGGAAAGTATTGCCAGATCTTATTGGAAAAATAAATGTTGAGAGAATTGCAGTGCTTGTTAGCTACAATGGCGACTCAAAATTTCTTGACGCTCTTAAACTTTTATCTGCCACTGGAGAAAATATAGCTACATCAGTCTTTGACACACTGAGCAAATGGAATATTTTAGACCGAGTAGAAGGAATGTCTTTTGACACCACGTCCACTAATACTGGGCCAATGAATGGAGCATGCACCCACTTACAACTAGGAAGAAATGTGTTAGTATCACCATGTCGTCCCCACACTCTTGAATTATACATGCGTAGTGTATTTGATTTACATTTCAAAGTGACGCAGGCACCAGAAGTCTCAATTTTGGAAAGATTTGCCAAAGCCTGGCCAAATATTGACACTTCGTCATTTAAAAGTGGGCTGGACGGTGAGAGTATAAAATCCCAAATAAGCGACGATATCTGCAATGATATCAAACTATTTGGTCGCTCGGAATTAAAAAAAACTTTTGTTCGTGCGGACTACGAAGAATTTGTGCGACTAGTGCTTACATTCCTTGGTGACAATGGTGGTAAATTTAAAACACCTGGCGTTACAAGTCATGCATATTTCTATTTCGTGAACAATTTCACTTGAGCAAATCTGAGTCAATGCGAATATTTCTTCTGAGTTAATCAGAAAAATGCAACAACACATGTGGTATTTGTCAGAGGAAAATGTCGCAATGGCTTTTTTTTTTATTTCAATGTGTCTGTAGAGATAAAGAAAAAAATGGTACAAAATTTAAAATCTGAAGAGCCAAATGTTAAGTTAGAAGATAATCGCAAAATAAAAAATTTAAGTGCGTTGTTAAATTCTGATTTAAGCGAATTTGTTCCTAAAAACTGATTTGCAGTATTTAATAAGCATAAGTTGCCAATCGAGTTTTTGAAGTTGGATCCTGAATATTGGGAAACAAACGAGCAATTTCAAAATGGTCGTACAACATTACGGAAATTACTAGTAACTAGTGATACAGCAGAAAGGGGTATAATGTTCATAAAAGATTTCAACACTATTCTTACAAATAAAGAACAAGAGAAACAGTTTCTGCTTCAAGTTGTTGAAGAAGACAAAAAAAAATATACATCTGTAAGAGATATCAGGAGAGTAGGCATGTGCACGTATGTAACTAGACCTTAAGATCACACATCTATGTAACTAGACCTTAAGATTTTATTGTTAAGAAGTAGATGTGTAACTAGCCCTTAAGACACGTTGTAATTACTCGTTAGTTGGTAAGCCAGGATTCGTTGGCAAAGCGTCATCTAAAAAATAAAGAGCGAGGCATTCGTTTTTATACAACCAAAGACAACGGTTGGCTAATTTATTCCACTCCCTTCTGACATATTTCACATCCTACAAAAAATCTGACTTAATTTAAATCAAATGTTCCTAAATGTATAAAGCGTATTATGTATTATTATAATTTCTTTTAAGAAGCAGGTTTATGTTATAGAGTAATATTGTTGGTTGAAGGAAGCATTGCCTTTGAATACATGAAACTTGAATTTTTTCTATTGGAAAGCGATTTTTTATTTTCAAAACGTTTCCGCGCCGACTTTTCGTTAACCGATTTCAATAAAACTTGGTTTTTATTTATTTTTGAGAGAAAAGGAAAAAATAAGCCCATTCTGTAAGCTTAAAATACATTTTGAATTATAAGAACACGTCTAATATATATATATATACTAGCTGACCCGGCGAACTTCGTCCCGCCCAATTTTTATTTGAAATAGTTAAAACGCTTTTTGAACTTAAATATTTTTGGCGAAGTTCGTTCTTTGTTTTGTTGTGTAGCGTGTAAACAAATAAAGAAGATGGCTCTCCAACACGCTAACATGCCACATACATACATACCTACATATGTATGTATGTACATATGAAACTGTAAAATTTTGAACTTAAACGATAAATCGGTTTGAATCATTCGAATTCTCAGAATGAACATTTCCTCACTTTTAGATTTGCTGTGTTGTAGTAAACTATTCACTACAGTGAAATTATTTTTTATGAATAAAGACGGAAACCTTATATGTACATATATCTGGTATAAAAATCCACGGGATTGAGATTTGAACTTGAGGTCAAAATTTTTAAAATTATATGTATGTAGATGAACATTTTCGTAGAGTTGATAATAAACACAAATTTTCATAAAATAGTTCATTTTTGATTTTATATTCAAGTTTTTAACAAATAAGTTAATTACAAAATTGTTACTTGATAACATGTAACATTTAATTTTATAATCTTAGGATAGATAATTCTTAATTTTTAATAGTAGTATTTATTTTTTTGAATTATAAACATTTTAATTTAACTTAGCACTAATCGGTGCACAATATTTTTGGTTAACCTGTCTCGAGCTAAGACAAATAGATTTGATGGTTTTCCCACACGTGAGCATGCAACATATAATTGCCCATGGGAAAAGCATGGATTATCCAAATCTAACCCACAAATGGACATTGTTTGGCCTTGAGACTTATTTATGGACATGGCAAAAGCTAAACGAATAGGAAACTGTAGTCTTCTGAATGGTATCGTAGATTCTGACGGTATCATTGGAATACGGCGCAACAGGACCACTTCTCCTTTAAACTTTCCAGTCAAAATGGTTGCTTCTAGAATATTCCCTGTTAACTTTTTGATGACCAAACGTGTACCGTTGCATAACCGAGGTGGATTCAAATTACGCAGAAGAATAATAATTGAACCAATCTTCAACCGAAGAATATGTGGTGGCATTCCGGGTATATCTAGAGAGTTTAAAAATTCAGTTGGAAAATTTACACTTTCATTTTCATCAACAACAGTATCGATTGATTTAAAAGACATCAGATCGCCTGGCAACAACTGTTGTATCTGGAAGTTAATTTCGTCAACATCAACATTTTTGGCTGCCAAAATAGCCCGCCCACTGAGCCAGTTATGATCTAAATAATTATTTTGTATATCTGGGAAAATACTTTCAATTAATTCAATTTTTGTGTGAACAACAGTGCAGAAATTGTCTGGCAGTTTAATGCATTGCGTGTTTGGTTGCCGTTCTATTGTACCGTTCCCAATATCTAGCAATTGTTCCGAAAATATATGTGCTAATGGATCATTTAGTAAATGTACGCGCATGTTTATAGTCAATCGAAGTGTTTTTACATTTCTCCATAAAAATGATTGTTTTAAACATGCGTTAATCTCATCGGCGAAAGTAGAGCGAGGTATGACCGGCAACGTCTGTCGGAAATCACCAGATAGCAGAATGACAGCACCTCCAAAAAGTTTATCATTGCCGTTCAAATCTTGCATAGTTCGGTGCAATGCCTCGAGTGAATATTTGTGAGCCATTGTGCACTCATCCCAAATAATGATTGAACTTCTTTGCAACACTGCAGCTATTGCGCTATTTTTTTTTATGTTACATATTGCGTTTGGGTTGCTATGAATTTGTAATGTCAACTTGAATGCTGAATGTGCCGTTCGCCCACCATCTAGCATAGTAGCAGTAGTATTATTCTTCTGCGTAATTTGAATCCACCTCGGTTATGCAACGGTACACGTTTGGTCATCAAAAAGTTAACAGGGAATATTCTTGAAGCAACCATTTTGACTGGAAAGTTTAAAGGAGAAGTGGTCCTGTTGCCCCGTATTCCAATGATACCGTCAGAATCTACGATACCATTCAGAAGACTACAGTTTCCTATTCGTTTAGCTTTTGCCATGTCCATAAATAAGTCTCAAGGCCAAACAATGTCCATTTGTGGGTTAGATTTGGATAATCCATGCTTTTCCCATGGGCAATTATATGTTGCATGCTCACGTGTGGGGAAACCATCAAATCTATTTGTCTTAGCTCGAGACAGGTTAACCAAAAATATTGTGCACCGATTAGTGCTAAGTTAAATTAAAATGTTTATAATTCAAAAAAATAAATACTACTATTAAAAATTAAGAATTATCTATCCTAAGATTATAAAATTAAATGTTACATGTTATCAACTAACAATTTTGTAATTAACTTATTTGTTAAAAACTTGAATATAAAATCAAAAATGAACTATTTTATGAAAATTTGTGTTTATTATCAACTCTACGAAAATGTTCATCTACATACATACATATAATTTTAAAAATTTTGACCTCAAGTTCAAATCTCAATCCCGTGGATTTTTATACCAGATATACATATAAGGTTTCCGTCTTTATTCATAAAAAATAATTTCACTGTAGTGAATAGTTTACTACAACACAGCAAATCTAAAAGTGAGGAAATGTTCATTCTGAGAATTCGAATGATTCAAGCCGATTTATCGTTTAAGTTCAAAATTTTACAGTTTCATATGTACATACATACATATGTAGGTATGTATGTATGTGGCATGTTAGCGTGTTGGAGAGCCATCTTCTTTATTTGTTTACACGCTACACAACAAAACAAAGAACGAACTTCGCCAAAAATATTTAAGTTCAAAAAGCGTTTTAACTATTTCAAATAAAAATTGGGCGGGACGAAGTTCGCCGGGTCAGCTAGTATAGCTCTAAATTTAACTCCAAATGTACATTTAGCCATACAAAATTCTATACCTACATAAATGCAACTAAATGAAATTTTTTTTTTGAATTTAGGAAATACATGCAGAAATCAGCTCTGCAATTTCCTAAATTCCTCTGAAATCTCCCAAATTCGAGGAAGATTTACTGGAAAAGAGTGGCAGCATTGCTTATTTGTCTGACCATACATACATAACTTTATTTATTTCACGGATTGTATGTGATTTTTTCTTAAATTTGGAATATTGGAAGTCATAGACTCGTATAACTTTACCACAAATAATATAAACTTCAAACAACGCATTTTCATTTAATGTAATAAATGTAGCGCCATCTACTGTAACATACCGCACTTACTCAATACCGCCAGCTGGTGGAATCACAATAACTGTAGCGCCATCTACTTTAGCGCATTTACTCATACCGCTGTTAGCGCCACCAACTGGTGGATAGCTCTTTGCTAATAATAAACAAATAATTTGCAATAAATAAATAATGCTACTATAAGGAGAGTTATAAACTATCCTATCTTTCAAGTTGGACCAAACTGCACACAGTGTTAAAAATTTCATTAAAATCGGTTCAGTAGTTTAGGAGTCCATCGAAATCAAACAACGTGACACGTGATTTTTATATATTAAGATATGCAATAATACATGTTTTAAAACGTTGGAATTTTTGGAATACGAATGGTGTCATGCAATCGTATGAAAATGTTTGACGTTTACGCTAAATATGTTAGGTTCACTGAACTCATAATACCAAATGACGATATTCGGGATACGTTCACTTTTCGTGTAATACCAAATATTTACTTTTACGTGACGAGTAGCTCGTTCACTCAACACGTAATTCGACCCCTGATCAAATATATACACAACGAGCTTTTACCCGTTATTCAAGTGGCTATAGAGGAAGACCGCCCTTCTGCTTCAGCCATGTTTGACACCAAAGTTCGAGTCGGTGCGGTTTCGGTTCGGCCACCGAACATCGGCTACTTTTTTAAATTTACAAATTGTGTAAAGTTTTACTTTTATTATGTTTATGTTTGAGAAACCATGGGGTTTACATAATAACAAAATACTTGGCAGTAATAATACTGATAGAAATTTTTCATAAAATAGGAAATTGGACAGCTTTCTCAATGAGCATCTCCTGCCAATAAATTATGGCACTGAGATAGCTGTCCATACAACAAAATATGGACCATTCCTTATAGAAAAAATAGAAAAAAAATTTTCAATTATTAAAACTACTAGAATTGAATGAAGTTTTAAATTTGGACTAATTTTGTTTTTGCTATAGAATGGGATATATTTTGTTACAAAACTAATGCGCTGTTTATTTATTTGTTGAACTGAAAAGGATAAAAATCTAGGATCTTAAACACTCTCTGATTATTTATTATTTTAGACATTGAAAATGTCGTTCAGTTCGTCTTTGGCCAAAATTGGGACAAGTTCGGTTCGGTTCCGTTCAATGTTCAATTGTTCTTCTTTAACACTGAAAAATTGCATTTTTTATCTACTATATATTTTTATCTACTTATATACAATATATATGTGAGATGCTCTGATATCACTTACATTATTAATACTTAAATTTATGTTTGATTCTATTGCGTGGAATTTAATCAGCTTCTTTAAGTAGGTGGCAACCCTCTCCGAAATTATTTTAAGAGTAAAGTTATTTCAGTTCCTCCGTTTCAGACTCATATTTCAATATTTGATTTTACTGAAAATAATTTTAAATAATTTTTAATTAAAGTTGAAAACTCTCTTCAAAAATACTTTTGAAATTCAATTTCTTTAAACTTTAGTCTGACTAAGATGGGCGTCTGAATTTAATTTATTGATTTAGTGAAAAATGTATCCGCTAGGTAGCGCATGAGTGGAGATATTCAAAAACCCGTATTTATGGTTCAATATTAATGATATTAGAAAGGAATGGTGCTGGTGTGACTATCAGATTTAAATGACATTGAAAATATACATAAGTATGTAAACTATCCGCAAAAAAATATTGAAAATATGTATAAAAGTTGAGAATTTCAGAGAATCCATATTTATGGTTCGACTTAATTCAAATCGAATAAGCTTTGTGCAGTTAAAAATAATGTCTCTTAGTCAATGTCGAGATAAAGTTGGCCCTTAAGTTAGTGCAGATATTTATCTAAAAATATTGCTACTTACATTATAGTCGACTTCACATTTACTGTGACTAAAGGATATTGGTTGCAAATTCATCGAGGCTGCTTCTTTGGCGTTGAAAAATCTTCTGTAGGTATATGGAAACGTAGAAACGTAGATGAAGTCACGGGTATCAACTAGTTTTATATAAAAATATCGTTCATTTTCTAATAAAAGGCATAAGGAGCCAAGTTTCAAACTTTTTGCAAAATGTATTAAAACTAAAGAAATTTTGATCAAAATGTCAACTTATTTTATCAGAGCTTTTAGAAAATTATTGCTTGAGCAATTGGATTACTAATTTTGGTTTAATAATGAGGATATCTCAAGTGGCTTAAAATTGCCGTTTATTTTTTATGCTTTTTTGAGGTTTCGGTTTGAAGCACTTTCATGCATATAAGTCCCCGTTTTAATATTTTCATTCCCGTTGATTTTAAATATTTTTAGTGCTTACGGTATTCTGCATTTTCCGCATGAAATAAAAAAAGTTTCCAAGACACAATATTCAAAAATTGTTCAAAATCCACACCACCTTATATGAATTCAGTGAACGCTGAGCTATGACACTTCATAGTAGTATAAACTGTCGGCTTTTTCCGTATTGCGCCAAACATGATACTATTTTACTTATACCTGTTTGTGATGCAATTTATTGTGGACAACTTTCGTCTCTCCGATTCAAAATGAATAATAGAAGGAAGGAGAAGGTTACAGAGTCGCCCACGCTTTATGCTCTTCTTCATGTATTACCCACTTCAATTGTCGCACAAAAACACAATAAATATTGTCACATTTTTTGACATTTTTATTGCCATATTGTTGTCTATCGAGTTGTCACACGATTGCCCCAGCCGGGTTGATTTCATTGGGCACAATATCGCCCTCTATTTCCGCAAGAGCCAATTTATTGTAAAATCACACGATTGGTGCATAAAAATATAAAGTAGAACAATAATTGAGGCACTACGACAATTGTGTGATGTTAGCTTACGATTGATGAGGTCGTTTAACTTAAATTTCAAGTCAGTCGACTGCTCGACTGGGCACAGTCAATATATAGACCCTGACGATAACTTCAAACCAAAACTTAATTATAGATGTAATCATGTTAATTACTAACATGGTTGTGGCAATATATGAATTTATGTTTGCATGTTTTAATGAAAATGCCGAAATGTAACTATAACACTTGTTCTGTCAGTGGTATACGAAGAGAACATTCTTACATATTTTCATGAGTATATACAAATTAATAATTCGCGACTTGTACTTGTACTAAAGCTACGACGAATTATCGGTATTAATTTCCTAAGTCAGCTGCATATGTTGCTTTGCCTTAACACTTGTGAAGGTCATCGTCAAAACATATTTTATCTGCATATATGCAGAAATCTCGCTTTTGTCACCAATCAGTGTATGTATGTACTTACCTTTTTTAAAATTTCTTTATAGACGGGGAAATACTTACGTATTTGCAGTAGGTCTCTGTGTACATAATACATAGTGCATATTTATTAACGTATGTACGTATTGTCCTTTACTATAATACCGTTTCTTCTTCTTGAAAAGTTCGTTAACTGGCTTTTTGCCAGCGCCATAGTGAAGCTGTGACTTCCGTTTCCGGTGCGCTGCACGACCATATGAATCGTGCTACTTGTTGGCTACTTGGCTGCTAACGGATCTCACCAAAAGTGTTAGCCTGCTGGCTAATATGTTTGTCTGTCTGTGCTGTCTGACTTTCCTGGCGAATTCATTTATTTTACCAACACTTGCCTACATTAATTCTCAAACTGAAATTTATATTTTCATTTATATCATTTATCTGTACAGTAGACACTTTTAAGAGGGGCCAACGATAGTTAGCTAGTTAAAGCCTCAATTGGCGAGCAAATTTTTATTTTCAGTCTATTATAACATAACACTTGTATTAATATACATGTTTTTGAAATAGGCAACGAACATTTTTTACCGAGATATGTAATATTTTAGCACAAAATTCAACATGCATTGAGATCACGCGGTTTGCGTGCGGTCGTCTAATTTTAAAATTCTCTGCCATAAAACAACAACTTTAAAAACTGTTATCTCATTCAGCAATATTACACATCCCGATTGGATCGTTGTACTTTCGAACATTTCAAAAACTGTCGAAGGCTTTTCCCTGATATTGTTTGTCTAGCTGTAGTTAACATCTTTCACTTTATATTTATAAGCCCATAGAAATAAATCCTAACTTAAAGCAAAAAGGTGGTCATCTTTGCGATGGTAAATATTAAAACTATAAACGGGTCATATCTTATGTTTATTACTGGATATGCCTTTTAATTAAAATTAAGAGGTAATCTGTAAAACTAAGAAAAAAACTGTTCAATGTAATTAAGAAGGGGCCGCGTAGAATTAAGGTGAAACCTTTTCAGTAAAGCTAGTGGACAGCCTATAAAGCTAATATGAAAACTTATCAATATAGTTAAGAAGATGACCTGTAGAATTAAGATGAAAACTGTTTAAATAAAATCTAGTAGATAACCTGTTAATATAAGACGAAAACCTCTTCAAAACATTCAGGGAATCTTGGTTTTCATTAAAATATTCAATATAAATTAAATATTTGTAAGTAGATTATCACACTGTTTTTTAAACTGCTGTTTATTTAATTATACAAGTTAAATTTGTAACTATAACAATTTTAAGTACTTAGATATTACTACAACTTAAAATTTGTTAATATATATTCTATAAATTTTTTTGGCCTATTTGTTTTATATCAAACAATAACTTTATGAGCTTAAACCCAGTTTTTAATAGGAGGAATAATAATCATGATTATAAGCTAGGGGACGTGAGTTCGAATCTCTGCAAGAAGTCTGATGAGATGTGGTGAGCTCCGAAATAGCTATAACTTCTACCATTGCTGTTTTTTCTATCATTCTTTCTATTAAAACCTGACCTGGAGCTCATAAAATTATTGTTTGATATATTCTATAAATCTTATATGTATTTATAGTTTTTATTTTTATAACTCTTGTATTTTTAAAGCTGCTGTTTTCGAATAAATTTTGCCTCCTACAACTTTAACAACCAGAAATACAACGAGAGAAAAATAGAGAGTCACTATCGAGTAAATATCTTGGTTTTGAAAACAATTCTTACTTTAGTATCTAAAAAACTTCTGGAACAATAAATAAGTAAATCAAAAAATTTGCATTTTGAAAATACAAAAATCCAAAGAACAATATTTATAATATTAAACTAAAAACCATATAAAGTAAATTATTTTCAAAGTATATATTTTGAATTAAAAAGTGCTTTTTTGAAAATTAAACAGTTTTCCATATTAATAAATTCAATAATATTTTAGTAAAAACGAGAGGATCTGAGAAAGAAGGCAGCAAAAATGAGAGAGAGAGAGGAAAAGACAAATAAAAACAAACACCAACAACAAATTGTTTAATTTACACATACTGGAACGATGTGGGAATATGCAGTGTTCCTACATATCAATAGCAATTACAATCATTTAAGATAATGTACCGAAATATTCAAAAAAAAACAAGTGAAGTAAGTAACATCAGCTTTCTTCCGAAACAATCCAAAGATATATGTATGTATGTATGTAGGTACATATTCCTTGCAGCATATACCAACAGTAGAAATTAAACAACCGTACTTCTAAAACAATTCAATTTTTATTTAATAACTATTGCACCACGCACTATGGCCAAATAACGTAGATTACAATGAAGAAGAATGATCCAATTGGTTTTTGGTGTGGTGAAATAAGACAACATTTTGTAATCTACGTTCATTGGTATGACTACTGGCTTAGAACTACTGTACTCAACCGATTCCGTTCAACAAATCGCTTCACTTTACTGTTAGTTATTCAAATGCATTAAGTTAAGTTAAGACTAGTAGTTGAGTCCTCTCCTTGTTGTCACGCTCTTAACAAAATTTAATAAATAATTATCTACGTCTTAATGTGAATAAATAATTTCTTGGTTATAGTAAGTGCCACTATAATATATTGATTGCAGCCAAAGTTATACCATATCCACTTTATTTTCCTATCGATTCATTAGGATCGATGCGCATTGGTGAAACTCATAAGATGCAGTCAATTGTTATGCCCACTGAATGCGCAATAAAGCGCACCAAAGGAAATTCACCAAAGTGTATTGGAAGAAGCGCCTAATTGTAATGACATGCTAGTACTAAATTCAGAGCTACTTTCCAGGAGAACTATGCGCTTCACTGCTATTTTAGAACGCTTCTTAAGTGCTCCGTTTCCAATTAGGTTAATATGTAAATATACATTTGCATATACATACATACATATGTATGTACATTATTCTTCCCTTTCATCTTCGTGTAGTTGGTTTGATGGCTGCAAGTATTTACAACATTTTTCTAGCTCCCGCTTAAACCAAACTTTTGGATGCTCGCATGATCACTCGCACGCAACGCCAAAGGAAACGATGATAAATGAAATGGTTTTCTTGCCGCAAGTCAAACTAACACATAGAAGAGAACGTAAATAGTGAACTTTTCTGACAAACATCCGTGCATTTAAAGATTGCATGCGACATGCAACTGTTGCATACTTTTCAACTAACGGAAAAGAAAAAACAGCTGTGCCGAAGAGTAGCTCTTGAGCAACAGTTAGTTATGGATGTTTCTTTTTTTTATCAACCAACCAGAAATACGCAACAAGTAACATTGGGATATTTGATGATCCTTATTAATTTAAGTTAATGAAATTATATATATGTTATACTATGTTAATATATAATGTAAAATGTTTCAATATAAATGCGCGAAAATTATTTCACTCGTTCACATATGTGGAATTAAATCAAATCTGGACAACTAGCAGTTCTTGAGCTTTTTCCCTATGAACAAAACGGACGTTCTCCTTATTCCTTATCTAGGTGAAATCATTAGAAGTATAGTAGAGAATAATTTTTGCACAAATACTTCATTAAAAATGCATCAACTCACGTTTTTCTTACTTTCATATATTTTTGTTCAATTCTGTTCAAACGTCAGCATTTGTCCTCGACTTGAACGGTTATTGTTTTAATATTAATTAATTATTATCTCGACTTTTTTGTTGTTAATCTATTTTCTTGATTACGCATCTGCCGGAATACGTAGATAATTTTGTTATACATATGTAAACTTACGCCAATAATTTCAATTTACAGTTTTGTGTTACTAACGAACTCACACTTGATGGATAACAAGACAGAATTAAATAAATATAATAACCGGAAATTCTGATATTATAGATTTTTTTCTGCAAGTTTTGAGTATTGTAATAAGCTTTTCACTAAAAATGTATTGCATTACATGCATTATTTTAGGCAGATAAACGAAATGGCAACAATACCAACAATTTAGTGGAAAATATGCAATTTTTCGTTACATCTCAACAGGTTACTTATACGCACCGACACACTGATGCACTGAAGCACAAAGATCTAAAGTTAAACAAATAGTAGAAAAATAAAGCAAGTATTAAACAAAGTAAATCGATAAAAATCTATGATTGGAGTATAGTCACTTTACTGTACATATGAAGACATACAATGGAATTTCAAAAAGGTTTCTTATATTCAAATTGCTAATCTACATACATACCACGTGCATACAAATTTCTATGAGACTCGAAAATTATTCTATTTTGAAAATTCAAATGCAAATATTCCTTATTTTATTCAGATCTAATTAATTTCATTGTCTCAGTGAAATGCACAGAAGCAAATAGTAGTAGCACAAAATTTATTTTAGCCAAATAGCAACCAGGTTTGAACAATGCAGTATGGTTGAAAATTTAAATATTGGGGAATAATAGCATATGTCTGTGGTACTTTAAAATAAACTAAATATTGGCGTATGGCAACCACTTGTTAGTCAGAAAGCGTTCAAACGCAAGGAGCCTAAAACACGATAGAAATTACCTATTAGTTAACCGTTTAAAGTATCATCAGAACAATGAAGCAACGTGACGTTAGTTATTGCTTAACGCAGCATCAATTTCGGCAAAGTGTTCGACAGAAGTAGATCTTCGGAATATTTTAAAGCCAGTGAGAACATCTCCTTCTAGGCCGAGAAAGATTAAAAATTTTATAATTCGAATGTTGAGCATCCATCGCCGTTGTCTCCTGAAAAATAATTTTACCAAACAATAATACAACAACATTTGGTAACTTAGCAAGTCTCGTAATTGCGTTATTTATTCCCACTGTAATAAATTTGCTGGAGCGTAAGTTCCAATTCCAACCGAAGGGGAACTTCAGCTATTGGAAAACCTCCAGAGTTATTTGAACAATCGTTGTGTCTGACCTCAATAATTCCCTTAAAATGAGTCGCGGTCTAGAAAAATTATTTGAGGGTGTTCTACTCTACAATCACTAAAATTTTGTAGTCCACTTACACCATCTCTTCATAAACAGTTAGCGTACTCTTCACTAATTATGGAGCTTGCAATACTGCCACTCGGTACTTTAGGCGAACTGAAGGCTTATCGTTCTTTAAATACTTTTTATGGTTACTTTTAATATAACATATAAAACAACAAGAAATAGAAATAAATATAACTTCAAATGGAGAAGTTCCTGCTACAGAGTCGTACTTTTAAAGTTTTAATTTTGCAGTTTTTACTACAAACCTTAGAAAAATATCATAGTCATAATTTTATTTCAAGTTTTAATAAAAGTTTATTATTATAATTGTCTGAAATTCAACATACATTTAGAGTTTCCGCTTTGTATGACAGCAATATCCTGACATACTGACTTAACTCGTTTGATGAATTTACTTGTTCCTATTTACTTAGCATTATATCACTTTGTGTAGGTCTCTTGTTTGATTATTGGTTTTATAATTCAGCCACTTGTTGACATATAATGAAAAATTGCATATTCTCCATAGTGTATTTATTAGTATGGTTTCAATTTAGTATATGTGACGAGATAAGAAATTTAAAATTGAAAAATCTCTCTTAAATGACCTGGCTCATTTTCGACTAGCTAATCAAGAGATTCTCTATCCAGTTTCGAGTATTTATTTAGAAGCTGTTCATTATTATGCATAACACTTCGAACAAATTGGTGTCATTATTAATACATAAGATGTCGCTGATTGGTTATGTGGTAATTTTACAAACATTTTAAAAAATTCTACCATATTATACGAATTTGTACACGATATTCTACCATACCGATAATCTTGTGATTTGATAACGAAGTGTTTTACTCTATAGTTTTAACACGACATTTTTTGCAACTGGGTACTAAACCCCCAGTACCGTTTCGAATTTAGATATAACAATATTTCATTAGGCAGAAATAAAATTTTTGAACCTCTATGTCTTTGCGACGGCGAACACCGTAGATGATGGAACGATGATCTTTATTGCGGCATTGCTATGCTGGCAAGGTCGTATTGTACATATGAAAGAACATGCTTAACCCCGGAACGTATTCGACACGGTACACGCTGGAGGTAGGCCTCCTCTATGTTGGTAAGCCGAGTGGCAACGGACTTGGCTTTACTTGGTGTCTTCAGTTGGAGAACATGTTCCACTGGATCACTAAAGCTATTGATTGATTGCATACAAAATATTTTTAAAATTTTCTGATGCAGGAATGCTTGCTCTAAAAATAAATTATCGCACTTAGTCAACATGTTGGGAACATATTGAAGAATGATGAGAGGGTTTTTATTTGAAAAAAAATTACAGATGTTAAAATATATGACAATTGTATGTTTGAAAAAATTAGAAGACTGAATCTATATTGAAATCCTAAAAACATTATAAAATAGCAATTCAACTTGCTGGAATTGATAAAAGTTGATAGAATTATTCAACTATTTAGAAAGTGATCATATTCCGTATAAGCCTATTTTAATTTACATTGTGCTACCCTAATCCAGCAGACAAAAAGGTTTTCGAACTGCAAACGATTGTTGGGTTAATGAGAAATCTAGTTTAAAGTTTGATATTCAAGCCCCAGGACTTGCCGCGAAATTTAATATGAAAGATAAATCTTGCTCGGATATTATCAATATATTGTTAGAAGGTGATGGGTTCATAAAAAATATTTATTAAATTAATAAGTATTCATTTAAGTTACAATTACAATTACAGTATAATGGTTTGTCAATATGTTTTTTTATTTACGCAATTAGGTTTTTTATTTTAGATTTATCGTATTAATATTTATTGAGGCTTAAGTGAATAAACTAACTTTTAACGAAATTTTCTTATGACCTCCTTTTTATACTAAATAAATTTTTTCATCGTAGTATCCTAGCAATTTTAAGTGAAGCAACGTTCCCGCAAAAAAATTATCCTTTCGCAGGTCTCCACACCTAAAACTGCAATTCCGCGTAATTTGTTGCTATTTTTGCAAATTTATTTGATCAATTTCACTAAAATTCAATAATCACCATTGATGTGGGCAAGACATGTAGCTGTATCGGTGCTTTCAGAAACATTTGAGGTGAGTTACGCAACCCAAGCACTTTTTAGAGGTAGTGTAAATTTTTTGAGAGTATCTTGTGACTTTTTATGCCAATGATCATATTAAATGGCAATAATATTAATTAGTAAAATGTCGAAATGAATCTTCCGCGCGAACATCATATGGTTATTCAAAATAAATTTTCGATTTTTCAATGAGCGGCTCAAAAAGTAGCAAAACTTATTTTTAAAGAATATATTCATATGCAATTGAAATGTACTCCTCTTTTAACTTAAAACAATAGAATCAATTTGGGACATTTAAATCTGCTTCTTTTTTTTTTTTTTTACTGTACCTGCGTTACTCACAAACACACGTAGTAGACAAACAACAACTATTTATTAAGAATGGACCTTACATTTAGCTTTGTTATCTATTTTTTACTCTTGATTTTTGTTAAACCACTACATGCATAAATAAAATCGTTTAAACATAAACAGAAAAGTACGTTTACAACTCATTTGCGCCTTTGACTTTATATAATTTAAACTTTCATTTGCATTGTTTATGTTAAATTTCACGCAATTAAATTGCAAATAAAAACTCATTTGGAATTCATTGCACACAAAAAGCAGCAAAGTGGAAATAATGAAAGCATAACAAATTAAGAAAGAAAGCGAATAAACAAAAAGCTGTTAAATTGCATTTTTACTGAATTTTTTCAATATACGTTTGCATATGGTGAAATATTGGCACAATGCCAGCTAATTTATATGGTAAAAGAGCTATATAAATGTAGATGTATGATGCGTGTCAAACTGTAACGAATATATGTAAGTGTATGTATATATAAATATGTATAGGATAAGCGAATTTATATTCACAATAGTGTTGCCAGATTTATTTTCCAACTACACGGAACAAAAGTAAAATCTAACACAAAAATATCAGACTTGCAAAACTTAAACAATCCAAATAAAAAGTAAAAACTTTAAAAGCCCAACTATCAACCAAACAAATACTCTTGCGATGGTGGTACAAATTAACACTCAGTTCCTAATAGGGCGTTCAGCTCCTTCACCACCATGCTTACCTAATATGCCAACAAATTATTTTTCAAACTAGTTACAAGCGTTACAATTTTTTTTTTTTTTTATTTCATAACAAATGCTTTAATTTATATAACAAATTAAAAAGAAGCACACATTTTTATTTCAAATAAACAGAACTTGTTGAAAGCAATAAACATAGTCAATTGAAAATCTAAACATATTCTCTAACTTTCAACGTGTCATACCCATTTTACCAAACTTTGATTTGTAGTGCTAAGTATGGTGCGATTGCTCCCCACGAATTCTAAACCTCTCGAAAATGTGCCTAGTAGTAGGTGAAATGTGAAGTGAGTGTTGAATTCAATGCAGATGGATACAGTGGTTTAGTTTATGCCTATTTGCTCTAAATAGGATGGTGCCACGCTTATATCAAACATTTTGTAACCCGCGTTTTCCTTTATCCAACCCTATCCGGTATGTCAAATTTGAGCAACTTATACAGAGCTA
Organism: Anomoia purmunda; assembly: GCA_951828415.1. Classification (NCBI taxonomy): domain Eukaryota; kingdom Metazoa; phylum Arthropoda; class Insecta; order Diptera; family Tephritidae; genus Anomoia; species Anomoia purmunda. Next base: position 68,546,553 of record OX639994.1, on the reverse strand, counting down.
AAAAGTTCACCTATAATTAAAGAGATCGACGTCTAGAAAAGCTTGAAGGTCAAGAAGTGGTAGAGGGGAAAACATCAAAGAAATTTTCAGTAGAAAATCTTATTAATATAAGTTTGAATTGCTTCTCAAATTTATTGAAAAGGGAAACGGCTGGAAGTAAGAAGATAGCTTCTTGTTTATTAATTTTTGAGGAATTTTGTTCAAAAATATGCAACTGTAAGAAGAAATCTTCTCGTTTTTGTGTTAAAATTGATATGAAAGAAGTTAGTAAGGAAATCCTTTCATTTTTACAAGAATCTTATTGAATCTGTTAGTAAGGAAACCTTTCTATTTTTAAAATAACCCTTTTTAGTTAAAATTCTGCTCATAACGTCTTAACATAAATATTTTCTTTGCGAATAATCTACTTTATATTGATTTCAGTTTAATATTACCAATATCGTTCTTTGGATTTTTATATTTTTAAAATGAAAATTTTTGATATACTTATTTATTGTTCCAGAAGTGTTAAATGAATAGAATTTCAAAAATAAAATATGATTCCAGAAATAGAATGTGATTTCTGAATAAATGTTTTCAAAAATAAATATCTTTATTATTATTTTTGGCCTTATATTTATGAATCGTCTGTATAATTTATAGAGCTTGAGGCCAGGTTTGTATTAGGGAATAATATGAGAAAACAACAATTTTTCAAAGTGGTAGAAGTGATAGCTGCTATTTCGGAGATCACCACATCTCCTCATCAGACTTCTTTCTTTCTAGACTTTACTTGGCATTGAACCATGGTACACGGAGTTGCTAGGCGAGCACGCAACCACTCAGCCACGCTAACCGTGTCAATAAATATCTTTATCGACTTAGTAAACTTTTATTAATGTTCAAGAAATGGCACTTTCCATTCTACTTATGGGTTCACTAGTTATTACAAATACTTATTTTAATTGTTCCTTTATCTTATAAACAAATATGTAAAACGTTTTATAACAATACAGTAGTACTTAAAATTACTATAGCTATCCATAATATACGTAAAATAATTTTGGCACCAATATTTAATTTTAAATTGATAACATCCTTGGCTTATTAAAATTAATATGAGATTCTAACGAAGACCAAAATTCCCTCCTTAATGTTTGTTGAAAAGTCTTCATATTAGTTTTACAGATTATCTTCTTGACTTTGTTGAAAAGACATAGCCAGTCATAATAAGAGGGCTTCTTATTGGAAGTAAAATCATAGAGAAATCCGCAAAATTTTATTTTGATTTATAGGGCATTTTAGGTAGTCTTTTCGCTCTGTGTACCTTTGTGGTTCCTGGCAGCTGTTAGGTGTGCATTTTCCTGTACCGACTTCTCACAAAACTCATTAGCCGTTAGGAGTCCCTCAATTTGCCACGCCACATATTGCAGGAGAAATTCGGGCCATATAAAATATAGCATTTTTTAATTTTTGTATATCACCATTATATGAGAGGTTGGCGTGGTTTTCGAATTTAAGCTATGACAAGTAGTTTCAGAGGTGTACAAATTTGCTGAAATGTGGTAGGTTCCACGTTTATTTCCAAAGAAATTTCGATTATATTTTATCCCTACCCATATTAAGTTTTGATGAAGTTAGGTTTAAAGCTCACTTAAATATCGAAAGTTTTCTATTTTTTGTAAATTGTTTTTATCTGACGGTTTTATCTGATTTCCGTAATTTTTCTCAGGTGAGGGTCACGCCCAGTTTTCCACACAACATTTACGGGCATATTGAATTCCTCAAGATATAAAGATATCTAAGTAAGTATTTACTTGCGTTATCCGTTGCACAGATTGGCATTGTTTTCCATCTAAATATTTTATTATATACGTATATTTTTATGTCTATGTTAATATCGGTTCTTAGGCCGTCAAAATCAACCTTTATGTAAGCAAAATTACAATACCCTGGCTAATAGTGCAGTTGGGTGTAGACATGAGATATTTAGTGGAAGTATACTAATAAATTTAAAAAAAACATCATACCTGGGTTAGTATAATTAAAAATAATTTTAGGCACATTGTTGTTTTCGTATCAGTGAAACTGGAAAATATGAAAAATTATATGTTGAGGACCTCTAATCTCACATGAAATTGCTCCCTTCGTTTTAAATTGATTGAACATTTTAAGCAATTCGGCAATTCGAGTTTTGAATTCTGACTACACATATGAAATAATTACTTATGTATATATTTGGCTTATTACTTTATATTTAAATTTCGTTTGGCAAACAAAGAAATAGCCGAAAATACGGAGGAAATATTGACCCGCCTAATACGGGACATTTGGCCACACTAATTTACTACACACACTATTGCAGCAGATATTTCAAGCACCTGAACTCACTTATTTTCAAATGTATGTAAATATAATCACGTACGCGTATTTTTTTCATAAACAAAAGTTTCCATGTAACACCGAATGAAATTTACCTTGTATTTTTACAGAAAATTAATAAACAAAAGGCGTTGATTATCTGATCACTATAAATGCACTGGACCAAAAGCAAAAGAATTAAAAACAAACGTGAATCTTTTCATCCACAGGATTTGGTAGCAAATACTAGCGAACTCGAGTTAGAGAATATATTTTCAGAGTTTTTATTTATGTCTCCCTGATAGCTAGTGCGATTATATTAATTTTGTAATTTTAATTATAATAATTAATAAAATTATAATAATTACACAGCCACACAAAAAAAAAAGTGTCCGGATCTGGGATTGCGACATATGTGGTCCTATGTATTTTGACGCGCTGAATCCAAATCCGCCATCAGAATTGACGCAACGGGTCTAGGTTCGACCCTAACCTCAAAAAACACTCGAAAATCCCAGAAACATGTAATAAAATTGTAATATGTTCCCTTCAAGGCTAATTTTTATCTGAATATTCATGTCTGCAGACTCTTGAACACAAAATTGACCTGCGGTTACTTAACCGAACTTGAACTAACCTAACCTAAAACACCAAAAAAAAAGTTTCCGATTCTGGGCACGCGAAACATGTAGTCCTATGTATTTTGACGCGCTGAATCCAAATCCGCCATCAGAATTGACGCAACGGGTCTAGGTTCGACCCTAACCTCAAAAAAACACTCGAAAATCCCAGAAACATGTAATAAAATTGTAATATGTTCCCTTCAAGGCGAATTTTTATCTGAATACTCATGTCTGCAGATTCTTGAACACAAAATAGTCCTGCGGTTACTTAACCGAACTCGAACTAACCTAACCTAAAACACAAAAAAAAAGTTTCCGAATCTGGGCACGCGACATATGTGGTCCTATGTATTTTGACGCGCTGAATCCAAATCCGGCATTAGAATTAGGCCAACGGATCTGAGTTTGACCCTAACCTCAAATAACACTTGAAAATCCCCAAAAATGTTGGAAAAATTTTTATATGCTGCCTAAGAGGCAAATTTTTTTGCGAAAACTAAGAGCTGCAGAGCTGTAACCTCACAATCGACTTGACGTTACCTAACGTCACGTATACCAACCTAACCTAACTTATTCATTCTCGATTGGCGTCGACATGACTTTCTGTATAGTCAGCACATTTTAGTACGTTTTCAGGTTATTCGAGTTGTAGTTTACGGTTTTGTAACACTTATAAGGTAACGTACACCTCCGAACTGTTTGAAATTATACTTTAAAAAACCTTTTTTTTATAAATATTGCTCATATTGCAATTAAAATAAGGACACGTGTTCAAAATATGCATGTTCATTTGTATGATCTTTCAAACTATACTCGATGTGCAATTTTTTACTGCGGGATAACAATTTATATATTTTTATCTTTAAATGGAATCTCACTTGTTATGCTTATCACACGCATAGACGAATTGTTTTTAGTCTATTTTTTGTCTACTGTACCTTGTCTTTTTTTCTTCAAAAGATCTATGCAAAGGATTTCGCTTACGTTTCCGGCCTTTCAGGTTCGTTTCTCTCTTCAGCATCCAGCAAAAATCAGCCATCATGACTTCATCCCATCGACCCTGATATCGTTGTTCCATTACTTTGATGTCTTGATGAAACCGTTCTCCTTGTTCTTCGCTGTAGTCTCCTAGATTTTCGGGAAACCTATCTAGATGTGAATCAAGAAAGTGTAATTTCAAATTCATCAAACACCCTACATTTTTGAAGTCTTCTACCATCTTAGCCACAATTTTTTCGTAGTCTGGACTTTTCACGTTACCCAGGAAATTCTTCGCTACTGCTTTGAAACTTTCCCAAGCTTTCCTTTCAATGTCGGTCATGTGAGTGTCGAAATTCGTATCATTGAATAACGTTCGAATTTGTGGTCCATTAAATACACCTTGTTTCAATTTAGCATCAGAAATAAATGGAAATTTCTGCCCTATATATGTACGTGAAGCATTCGCCATCCTTATCTAAGGCTTTGACGAATTGCTTCATCAAACCAAGCTTGATGTGAAGGGGCGGAAGGAGTATTTTCTGGGGATCAACTAGACTTTCGTTAACGATGTTGTGAGAACCAGGTTCAAGGGATACTCTCTCAGGCCAATGTTTTTTGGTATAATGGTTAGCCCGATCTCTGATATTCCACAGGCAAAGGAAGCATGGCTCTCTCGTAAATCCTGATTGTTGTCCCAGTAGCATAGTTATTATTTTGAGATCACCACAGATTTGCCATTTGTGACTTGCGTAGTTCACTTTATCAAGAAGCATTTTCACATTGTTATACTCCTCTTTTATCACTGTTGAGTGAGCTATCGGGATGGGAGCGAAAAAATTTGTATTGTGTAGTAAAACTCCTTTTATACTGCGCGACGATGAATCGATGAAAAGTCTCCAGTCTACATCTCTATACGCATTTTTTTTCAAGTTATCCATTAAACCTCTTACGTCCGTGCAATATACCAAAGATGTCTCTTCATCTTTTTTGAAATAGTTTCGGAATTCTTTATCTCTATTGCGATAAACTGAGACTTTTGTATTTGGCTTTAATAAGTTCCTTTTTTTTAGAAACGAAACAGCATATTCTGCACCATCTTTTGGTAGTCCCAGATCTCGAATGAAATCATTCAGTTCCAGCTGCGACACTAATAATGGAACTTTCGATTTGGTGTTATACATAACATAATCTTTTTCTTCGTCGTCATTGTCATCAATATCATCACTATCCTCTTCAGGATCGTCACTAGTGTCACTATCATCTTCTTCAGGTTGGTTGTCAACTTCCATTACATCATATTTTTCAACGGTAGTATCAGAACTACGTGCTTTTGGATCTATTTCAGTTGGTCTTATTACTGTGGACACATTAATGTATGAAATGGTATTCTTATTTTTTGCTGTGATCCTTCTAACATCATTCATGCAAAAGTAGCATTCTTTTATATGGAGTGGTTTCTTCCATATACTTGGTGTAGCATATCTGCAGTATTTCTGGTTTTTTGAATTTTTGGAACGATACAGCATCAGTCTGCAGGAATTGCAGATGACGTGAGGTACCCAATTTTTGTCTTGATTCAGTATTTTACGACTGAAACAGTTTTCATAAAGCGTTTCTACTTCTCCATCTATTTCTTTCCGCAAAGAGCTCACTTCATATTTGCTGCAAATATAACAGAATGAATTTGAATTTTTCTGGCAGTTGTGCGATTGCGAAATACCCGAAGTATTTTTTCTTGTAGCATCACACTCTCCATCAACCAAGTTATCCATCGAGGAAGAGCTACGGTTGCATGATGACGACGTTGGAGGGCCCGCTTTCCCACCCTGACCAGACGCCGATACTGGGGTCCTTGATCCCTGCATCGTAAAACACTTTTTACCTGTGCCTGCCATGACGGCATGAACGGCTCTATGCTGACGGCAGCTTTTAACGAGTCGTACTTCAAAATTTTGCCCGGCAAGGCCTAAAATGGTAGAGGACTTTTAGATAGAGAATAATTTTAACTACACGTTGGTAAAATATGAGAGATTTTTCATCAAAGTGCCCGATCGCTAGAACATCCTTAATGCGGGTTCGACAACTTCTGACAACTTGAAGCGCGCAATAAAATAGCGCTATCTTACGTTAACCAGACAGTTACGTTTGACCATCTTGAAACGTGTAACCTGATATAATCAAGTTGTACTAAGACAGATTTTCACTTGTCTTAATCTGTCAGTTTTCCCGGTGCAGGACCGAAATTAGAGGTATCTGGCAACGTAGTTGCTCGATATGTCTCGTAGAGGTCTATGAGCAGAGTTAGAAAACCAATCTCACTTATTGTATCATATTCACAGATGCTTAGTGTACCTGTAATTCTGTGACATTTGATGACTGCAAGTGTACGTAATCGATCTGGTAACTACGTTGGCAGATACCTCTTCAAGAGGTTACGTAGAGCTGAAAAATGGGAACATTCGCACTTATTCTAGAAGGCTACGCGGGATAATCTCTTATTATCAGAATTGATCGCCTGTGTCTGTAACCAGGGCATCTCCAGATTCGGAAACTTTTTTTTTGTGTTTTAGGTTAGGTTAGTTCGAGTTCGGTTAAGTAACCGCAGGACTATTTTGTGTTCAAGAATCTGCAGACATGAGTATTCAGATAAAAATTCGCCTTGAAGGGAACATATTACAATTTTATTACATGTTTCTGGGATTTTCGAGTGTTTTTTGAGGTTAGGGTCGAACCTATACCCATTGCGTCAATTCTCATGGAGGATTTGGATTCAGCGCGTCAAAATACATAGGACTACATGTTTCGCGTGCCCAGATTCGGAAACTTTTTTTTTGGTGTTTTAGGTTAGGTTAGTTCAAGTTCGGTTAAGTAACCGCAGGTCAATTTTGTGTTCAAGAGTCTGCAGACATGAATATTCAGATAAAAATCCGCCTTGAAGGCAACATATTACTATTTTAATACTTGTTTCTGGGATTTTCGAGTGTTTTTTTGAGGTTAGGGTCGAACCTAGACCCGTTGCGTCAATTCTGATGGCGGATTTGGATTCAGCGCGTCAAAATACATAGGACCACATGTGTCGGAATCCCAGATCCGGACACTTTTTTTTTTTTTGTGTGGCTGTGTTATTATTATTCATGTCTAGTTAATATAGACAGACTCTTGAGACTTAAGTGTTGAAGAAATATCCAATTAATTATTACTCAAAAAAAATTTTTTTATGTAAATTTAAATACCGATTTAGTGTAAGATAAATCTTAATTAACACCGATAAGAGGAATTACATAACTAAGACAATTTCTGCACGAAACATTAAAGTTTATTCTTTGCCCAAAACAAGATCAAAAATATACGAGACTCACAAGAGAGCTCTGAATCGTTAGACGAAATAGGGTCGAGAACAAAAATAAATGAGACTAACAAGAGAGTCTGAATGGTAAGACGGAACCGGATCGGAAAAAATAAACAGGACGAGACAAAAGAGTTCTGAATCGTTAGACGTAATCCGGTCAGAAAAGTTCAGAGCGCGCAAAAAAAGGAAGAAAGATATATCGGATTCTTTCCAAAAAAGAAAAAAAACAGCGCATTCAAGTTTGGAATGAACAAAATCAGAAAAAACAATTGTTTAACTGTTTAGATCGGAGAAATGAGAGGAGTGGCGTATGACAAATACAAACATGCTTTATGAATTTGAAATTATGTAATTAATACTCGCGGCAAAACTAACTTTAGTCCAAAAAAAAACCCGTAAGTATTTAATTTCTGTGATCTTAGTAAAACATGAGGTTTCAATATCTTGAAATAAGTTACTTTATGACACTCTTTGATTTCAAGAAAGTTCCTGACATACCAATTATACAACTTATTAAGCTCTAATTGAAGCGTCGATGAGTCATACTTTAAGATCGTCGGCATATAGAAGAAATTTAACCGAAGATGGGCATGAAGCAATTTCATTAACAAATAAAATACTCCAGAACTAAACATGAATGATTTCGAGCAAGCAGCGTCTATAACAACCGTGCTACTCCCCTTATATAAATTCGATTTTATCCACTTAGTAGGAGAGAATGAACTCACAAACAAGCAAGTTTTGTAACTAAAATTATGTGAGATATTTTGTCAAAATCCATTTGAAAACTCTATATATGTTATATCAATTTGAAAACCAATACAAAGACATGAAAAAAATCTTCCGTAAAAGCTGAAAAAGGATATACCGTACACTTGAGTGGATTTGATAAATTTTGTCTTTAAGATATATTCGTAACAGAGGATGACTTGGAAAATGTATTCTAATTCGATGTATCACTTGTGTTACCACTTTTAAAAATTATGGTGATTAATGTACGTTCCCACTCATCAATGAAAACTCCAGTATTTAATGTCATTAAAAATTAGCTATACCAGCTAGGCACAATTCTTGAATAGGCTAATAAAAACAGCCCATCCGCGTCGGTCTGTGAAGAGTCTTTAACATTTCTTAACCCTTCGAATGCGTCCAATTATGTTTATATCAAAGAACCAAATACAGTCAACGAGGATATTTTATCTGTAAGATTAAGATGAACATCAGCCAAATTAGTTAACCTCTTTTTATATTTACTTCATTACTATTAATGTACTTTTTGTCAATAACTTATCATTCATTATTAAACTTTTATCATTAAACTTGTTTCTACATAAAGCATACAACTCATAAAGACTAGATATTTTGTTTACCTTGTACATTTTAAAGAGCTTATTCCTCAAATTTTTTTCAGATAATTTTATAAAATTTACTCTTCAAATATTGGAACACATTCACTACACAACTCGAATAGTGAACTTTTAAGCATATTGCAGCAGTTTACAGTTTCTTTACTTCTGAAGGAAAACAAATTAAATGAAAGCCTGCTAACCGAAAGAGAACTGTTAAAAAATTCTAAAAATTCAACCTCCAACAATGTCGGAATATGATGTCAGTAAGATGGCGGTATTGAAGATGCAGCTTCTGACTAAACAAAGTTCAAGTCGCAGCTTATAAACTGCAAATAAAAGAAACGATGCAAATTATTAGCCGTTACTAGCCAGTTACCATTAATTTGGGTTAAACCCAATAAATTATCAACAACGTATGACCAAAGAACGTAGATTACAAACAAGTTGCGTACGTGAAATTATCGAGTGGTAAGAAATGTTAGCTTACTTCACCACACCACAAACCAATTTGATCCAATTAGATTCTAATATCAATCACTGACCGTCAAATTTGTTCTGGTGTGGTAAAATAAGTTAACATATTCCGTCGGCATGCAGAAAAGTATGCAGCTTCTTAGTAATCTACGTTCTTTGGTATGACTCAATAGTGTTTGTAATATTCCTACAAGTCAAGAAAAATACTTTGTTATATAGATAACTCCAATTTAAATTTCCGCTGAAGGGCCAGAACGTTGTCAACATGCGATTTATAAAAACAATCACCGTGAAAACAATCTATGAGAACCACTCATCCGCACGCATACCTGGCCGATTAAAGAATCATTATAATTTGGTTGATAAAGTAAACCCCGTCATTGCAGCATGCTGCAATCAACACATCGGTTCCTCTGTTACTGCCAGTTTTAATGGAATCTCTATCAAAGAACGTAGAGTACAAGGGCGGATCCACGGGGGGGTTATTGGGTTTGGACCCCCTCCCCCCATGGAGAAATCAACATTTCTAATTAAAAGGATTTTCACTGCTACAATATTTTACTATGACACTATAAAATGCTATAATGCTAGCACAGAAAATATCACGATCAGGTATATATTTTCAATTAGTAATATAAGCACTTTATTTATTTGTTAAATGCTACAAAAGCGTTCAAATATGTGCCAACTTCTTTTTTTTGTTTTTAAATTCTCGGAGTATTTCGTCTTCGGTTATTTCAATTCGAGTATGGATATTCAATGCAGCAAGGCCTTTCAATAGATAATTTTTAATCCTCCTCAATGTTGAAAACGATCGTTCTGAAGTTGCAGTCGATACAGGAAGTACAGCCGAAATTCTCAGCACTGCATTTACATTTTTGAATGTCTCGCTATTGATCCTCTGAAAAAAAACAAAAGATTGAAAATTGCACGAAATTTTTCAAAAGACTTTAGAAGATTTTTATTGAAATGTACTCACTGTTAAAGCATCAAACGCATTTTGGATGTTTCGATCGTGAATCCGTTGTCTCCACATCTTAACTTCTGATATGAAATTTCCTTCCGAACAATCCAAAATTTCTTCATAAAATTGGTAAAGAGCTGCACATTTTTTTGGATCAAATTCTTCTTTGAGAAACAATTGCCCGAAACTCTCGAATATCGATTTGTGTTCCTTTGACCGACTTTCCAGTTGAGAAATGAACGTATCAAGAAAAGGAATGTAGTATGCGATTCGGTAATAACACCCAACATTCTGTACGTCAACGTTAGAATGATATTTTTGTTGATTGCAGAGACGTAGTATTTTCATTTCGATTTCGTACTCGGAAAAAATTTCAGCGACTTTCTTGTGAATAGCTTGAAAGGATGTAGCTGCTTCTTCTCGTGTTTTCTTGATTTCATCCAGAGGATCATCTGCTAACTTGGTGGCTTCGCTCAGATCTTGATTCTTCGATTGCAATTGCCTACTTAAAGGCAAAGCAATTGAATTGACTGATTCCATGATGTGACAGGCGATTTTAAAATCGATTGTTAGAATGGCAGCTCGAAGTAGCGTAGCTTTCTTCGATTTCTCGATCCCTCCAAGTTCTTGTTTCTTCCAAGGCCTCAATAACAGCTGGTTGCAATTCGACATACCTTCCAACGGCATCATGAGACTGAGCCCATCTCTTAGGACAAATCGACTTTAATTTTTGTTTTTTCTGTTCACTGTTTTTCGTCATTTCTGAAATTTTTTTTTCAAAATGTCTTGTCATTTAGGCCAGTGGAAAAATGCTTCAATCGATCCCACTGTTCCCAATGTACATATTTTTAATTTTAGATATTTCACAAACTTCATTGATAGCCAAACTGAAACTATGTGCAGCACAATGTACATAAATGGCCAGGGGGCCGATCTTATGTGAGCCTGTACTCCATTATTGACGCCACTCATTGGAGCTCCATCGTATCCTTGACCATACATGAACGAGCAATCGACGCCAATTTCGTGTAGATAATTTTCAATTGAATCTGCCAAACCTTTTCCAGTGACGTCGGTAACTGGGACAAATCCAAGAAAATCTTCGCGGATATTCAATTTCGAGTCCAAATATCGAATGCCAATGGAAAATTGCTCTATGCTGGATATGTCGGTGGATTCATCTGCTAAAACCGAGAAGCCTTTAGATTTATTCACTTTTTCGACAATTTTTCCTCTTATCAGTTCGTGGCAAATCTCAATAATTTCGTTTTTCAGTGGTTTTACTCAAATATGTCGCATTTTGGGCAACGACATAAGACTTTTTTTCACGACTTCATCATATTTGACTTGATTTTGCAGAATGGCACGGAAATTTCCTTGGTTCAAGTTTTCACTCTCATCAGCATGGTTACTGG